>LQNS02278001.1:6065715-6085501 GCA_001587735.2 Parhyale hawaiensis
AAGTTGTTCCATTACTTGTAGTAAAGATAGTGCTTGTTCTCTTTCATCTATTGTGTACGAAAACTTCTTGTTAAAAATAAAACTACCCGTTTCATCGGGCACGTCTGGATGTAGTCATTTTAGGAATGGAAAGTTGAAGTCACCTGTATTGATTACACTGTACTTACTATCAAGTCTACTGCAATGTGTGTAAATTTTGCCAAGCAGCTCCGCAAATTTCTCAGAAGCACATTTTGGCGGTCGATAGCACACCACACAACCATTTTAATTTTTTCTATTTTTACATTTAGAATTTCACACGTGCTATTCGAGAATTTCTGTAGAACGTGTGAGCCAAGCGTGTTACAAGCAACGTGTTAATAACTCTACACAACGCGTATATACTATTTTTATTCTGGTCCACTTAAATCCTTTTCCTGAGAGATACTGCTTCGTGATTCTTCTATTCAAATGCGAGAGTAATTCAGCAGTGACTGGCAGAAAGACCCACGCCATCACAGAAGAAACAAGGGGGCTGACCTCTCACGCGCTCCACTTGGAACGCCAATTCGAAACTTCCTGCAGAGCGAGCAGTTTTCTGCTCTATTTTCATCTAAATTCGCAGTGATAGCAATGACCGATTCGCAAGTAGTAAAGCCGTGCGATTGAAACGTTTGCAGTAGACCTCATTATTTATTAGGTAACTTTGAAATATGTTCATTACTTGATTTACTCCATTAATAGGTGCAGAACTTGGTCCTCAAGTCTGCACTGGAAAATTTAATATATTAATATGCGGTACCGAGCTCGAGTAGCTGTACATGTTTCATAAATTCGCACTTGTGTTCCTTCGTCACAATTTGATTGGTTGTGCCATGTTTTGTTCGCTTAATTCCTAGACGAGCAGCGCTACATGTATAGCAGCATGTATAGCATTTATAACAGCGCTACATATATAGTAGCAACCATCGTCGAGACTTTCACAGATAATGAACCAAATTTTTCTGATTCAATATGTGTTTTGCCTATGGAACAGCACGTTCTACATAGGTACAATAATAGTAAGCCTCTTCACTTTTAAAAAATACATTTTATTGATACTTAATACCCTATATATTGATTAAATTACTGGAGTATATTTGGTATGTGTATACATACCTGATCAGAAGAGGGAGAATATGTTACTTTATTATTTATAAAAACTGAAAACTTTCAATACGTAAACTAATAGAGTTACGAGCATTACTGTAGGTTAGAGAAAGCTTGCCGTAGGGTGAGGATTAAACTCTGCTCTCTAATTCATGATGATAATGATTGTAGCGTTTACATCTTTGCAGTAGTATATTTCAGCATGGCCAGTTCAAATTCTTTTGAACTTCGACTTTACCAGCAACGGTGCTATCAATAGTTTATATTTACACCAAATTCAAAGATGCAGAACACCATATCAGTTGCGCTACGGGATATGCACGCATTTTTTTTCTTATGACCGTAGTCACAAAAAATCTATTTAATCGCATTCTCTTTTCTAGATCAATGACAGCCACACTGCCCAAGGTACGGACAATGCTGCATTCACCGAGCCGATCAGAGCACCAATTCCGACATTCCAAACTGAACGTGAAACTAACCAGAAGAATTTGTCAACGTTTGGTGCTGCCGACAGTGACGCTGCCTCTCAACGACGCCCCGAGCTCTACGAGAACGCATCTAAGGCCCCTTCAGCCGACAACCGAAGTCAGAATGTTCAACTCGAGAGCTCCGCCCCTCAGCCTGTGGAGCCAGAAGATTCTTTGTTCCGCCCCGCGGCTCGACAGCTGGCACTAGCCAGCGCAGCAAATGCTAGCCAAGGCTTTGGGACTCAGCAGAGCCGCGACTCTGAACAGGAGGGGCGCCGCGAAACGCCTCATCAAAAGGGTCCGAGCAAACTCCAAGATTCTTCCGCCAGTGACGCAGATAACTTCCCTCGGACTCACAATGACCAATATCGCCGCAAGGATCGCAGGGATGATTACCCAGGACGGTACGGACGCCAACACAGCCGAGATCCCGATCGGCGTTCGCACTATCGTCGCGATGATCGCGATCGCTATGGCCGTTCACGCTCACATCAAGCAGACCGGGAGCACCGACATCGGCCAGGACATAGAGGAAGACCCAGCAGCACGTCACCACTGCGTCACCGCCAAGAATCGCGTTCCAAGTCCCGGCCGACCTCAGCATACAACAGCGATTACGAGAGACCTCCCCGCGGCCTTCCGAGACTGACATCCAGGAGCGACACCGAGGGCCGGCCCAGCCGAAGTGCTTACGACTCGTCTCGAGCACCTTCGCGGTACGGCACCACCGAACGGCCTCACAGTCGCCACCGAACTTACGACAAGGAGCCAAGATCTTCCTCTCGACCTGAACCTCATCGCTCGACCAGGTCTGAGCGACCGCGTTCATACGTGCCACGAGACGAAAAGCGACCGGGAGGTCGTCCCGAAACGAAGAGCTTCCCTGAGCAGAAGAAGCCACCCAAACATGAAATTTCAGATAAGGACACAGTTCCACGGAGGGATTTCAGACGGCCATATGGTTATCAAGATCTCTATTAGAAAACGTTCAACTGTGCCTTATAGAAGTTACGACAGGCTTCTGAAAGACTTCTGATTGAACTTTGTCCCGAGCCCGGATATCACATTGCGTTGCTGCATTCGTCATTTCAAGGATATTAATTTATGTAGTGCAGAATTGTGGATATTACTTATGCTTTCTGTGTATCTGTTCGTTCTCTGTTGATCCCATAATCTTTATGGCATACTTTAGTTATTAGAACAGAACTGACTTCATTTTGTGAGAAAAGTTGGGAGTAAACATAAGAAATATGAGTAACGGCAGTGCAGTGACTTATCCTTGTTTAATTAATTGAGTGGTTATTACCATATAACTTATAAAGCCGCACACAGTATTAATGCACATGAATATTAATATAAATGAACTTAATATATTTCATGCTTTAATATATGATCACTAGCTCCATATTTGTACGTGTACGATCCTTGGTTAGTTCGGAGAATATGTTAATATTAGACTTATGTGCTCATAGGCTATCAATTTAATGTTTTGAAATACTGGTGGCAAAAGATAGCGCACTCTCGCGCTCATCGCCATCGTTTGGTGGAAGAGTGCTTGGTTGTACAAATCTGCTCTTCCTTTATTGATTTTAACCCTCTGCTGAACCCCAGCGTCAAGTGATTCGCTTGTATTGCTGTCTCCACTCTTGCAAATTCTCCAAAAGAATTTGTTCTGTCAGACAAATCGGTAGCGAGAGTTGCTAACTGAATAACTGAGAGACTGAACTGGCTGGAGTTGCTCGTACAGAGAAGCTCATGGCAGAACTGAGCGACAAAATATGTCTGAAGCTCTTGAGCTAAATGTGAGTACGCTATTTTCATCGAAATCAGTCTGGAGTTTTGTATTTTTGCGTCAGAAAAATTTATTGCGTCAAGTCGGACTTATTCTGAAGGTTGTTAAATCTGCCAGAGCAACAAAACGTAACAGTTTCAGAGACAACGGACCGTCTGCGTCGCAAAGAGAGAGGGATCAATTACGCATTTACAAGTTTAAGCAGCAGCATAAATTTCAAATCCAAAACTGCTACAATATAATTACAGACATATTACATTGCAGTCATTGTATTATATGACATAGTAACCTCACGCAGGTATTTTATTATAGTGCAAGCAAAGCATGTACAACTGCAAATGATGCAGGGTCACACGTAACATATGCTACGTACAATATATAGTACAAATTATTGGGGCGATGTGCACCAGTACGGGTATTGCTATCGCAAATTCGCAGAGGAACATGTTGGTCAAATTGTGCCTGTCTGTAGTATTATTTAATTTGTTTTATATTCAAGTATCTTCAATTTCAAGAATAAACAGGAGAAAATCTAAAAAATTGGGCTATAAAGACAATGGATTAGTATTTTCAGACTCACTTAACGCATCACTATGTATAATTGACTATTGTAAACTGTTTGGTGGTATACTGGCATGCAACACAGCTGCAAATACCTACCACAATAAATAATTTCTTTCCACTTTTCAGTGATAATTTATGAAGAAGTTAACTTCATTTTTATACAGAAGCGAATAACTTCAAGTCTCTGCTGCAATTCGTACCATACTAGTCAAAATATACACCGTAATTGCAGTCATTACCCGAATGAGTTTGTACCAGTTAATACACAGGCCGTTCTGCCGTCAACAGAAAGTTTTCTTGCCCGTGTACTAGCCTCAGCAATTATGCATCTGTCGGGTGTAAATTCTTAAAAATATAACCTGAAAAAGAAGCATTAACTACACCTGATAATAGATAAATTTAAAGGCTGTATGAAAGTTTGTTGTTGTCGAGAGTATGTAGGATAACGAGCTGAGTCACCTGCGTGTAGCGAAAGCTTCGTTTTCCCTTCAGACAAATCCGTGAAAATGAAGTCAAGAGCCCTTATCCGGTGGTCTCGCACTGCTGCTACTGAAATCATTCACATGCCGAGCAGAGTGACACTGATGTTTTAATGTACGGTACAGCTAAGTTCTCTCGGTATATCTTGAGTGGGATTCGCGAGGGTATGGCGTATCTGTAAGCAAGTGTGCTTACGTACATAGTCATTACTAATAAAATAAATCTTGCCACTATTAAATTATTATCTATGATTACAAGCCATACTGTGAATGCAAGTTTAAGTAAGCCGATTATTTACATTTAGTGTCACAAGAGTAGCTAATGATGGGCAGGTTTGCCCATGATTCGCACTTAAAGTCATTGACAGATTTTAGCGCATAGTAAAATGTTATATATTTCACTGCTTTGTCATTTACCCTTTTTTAAGCCTCTGTAGGTTAAAAAGGGACTATTAAGTCTTTACCGCTGCATCAAACGTCATTCTTCCTAGGGATGATAGTATTCCTACATGGAATGAGGCTGAAAGAACCTTTTTAGCTGTAAAGATTTAAATCATACAAATGCTATCAAAGCTGGTGATGCGGAGAAGCACAGTGCACTAATTGAGTCGCTTCCAGGAAGAGACAACGCTTGTACTAGTTATACATCCGGCACTTTCCATGATGTGCCCAACTCTTTGTATGGCATCCTGAACCGCAAGGAAGAACAGTGTTTAGGTGCCAGCGGCGGCAGTATGGCAATACCTTTAAACAGCTCCATGTTTGATTTTGGAACAGACACTACTGCCGCGATACGCTGGAGCATGAACGGCACTAGTTTATATTAGACTCTCCACTTAATACCGCAAGAAGCCGTGCTGTTGAACGATGATGGTCAGTAGAAAGTTTTCTATTTACCACAAGAACTACAATAAAAAATTCTTGGTATCTTAGGAAATGTGTTATAAGCGAGAAAGTGATTCTGTTGTTGAAGGCCAGCGGTGCGCGACGATTAGGGAATTTAGGACACAAAAACTGACCTAAGTTGATGAAGATTAATTTTGCACTTAATAGTTAGTCAATGTTCGAGTATGGGCGCTTGTTGCCACTACCACAGTTACTTTCTTTACTTCACCAAGAAGAGTTTATTTTTAGTTTGAGGGCGCTACGTTGATCGAAAAAAAAAAAAAATCCTTGAAGCTTTATGAATTAGACGGAAAACCAACATGAGAGGAATGGGCAGCCTACTTATTGTGTGGTCTACGGCTGGTGTTAGGATATCATGATGCCTATATAAATATATATATATATATGTTTTATTGGAGGGGACAGAAAGATTAGCGTTAATGAGACATTTATTAGTTTTTTCCAGTTGTCGTTAACATTCTATATAGTCATTGTTGCCTATGTAATAGAAGAGATTGCCAGCGTTGTCCTCGACGTTTCGACAGCTTCGGCTATCATCATCAAGAGGCGGCGGTGGTGGTACCGGTGGCGGTAGTGGCAACGGAGACGATGAGAGGTCTTCCATGTTAAGAGAATGGGAGCTCGAGCTGAACTAAATGATAGTGTTTCCGGAAAAACTCTCATTAACTCTTGGTTAGAAAAGCGGTGAAGCGCTGTTTTGTGGATGGCCAACCGAGTAGCCGGCTCCGCCAATCAGCGCAGCCGATTGGCTGGTCGCTACGCCGGTCGCTGAGACAGTTGTTCTCCGAGCAGCTACAGGGTTCGAGATAGGCCGGTCGATTGGGTGTTTATGGACGGATTGTTGAGTTTGATCAGTATAGCTTCCTCTATTTGTAGGCGAGTTTTGTCGTTGTTCTTTCGAAGAATTTTGGTGCAGTTATTAAAAGTTTCTCCGGTAATTTGTTGGTCATGGTTGTTTCTTGCATGGTTTGCAGGGCCTCCTCCTCTGAAATGCATGGTTAATCTTCTTGAGAGTGATGTCGCTACGTCAATGTATGAGCTGGGGTGGAGATCGCAGTCTCCAACGTTGCACGTAAATTCATACACGCAACGTTGGAGACTGCGTGTATGACGTTAGAGATTGACGTTAAGTAAAGCCTATCAAATATTGACGCTTAGTAAGGCCAATCAAAGATTGTCGCTAAGTAACGAACAGCTAACCAACAATGAGCTCTTTCGGGTAGTGGTCGGTGGTGGTGGGCGGCAGAATCTAAGCGCGCGTTTACTGTCGAGAAGACGACGGAATGACCAGTGGATTTTTTGTAACATGTTCTAATTAGTGGATTTTGCATCACGTCGTGTTAACGGGACTTATAAGTAGATATATATTATCTTCTTGAGATGGCATAAATGTAGATTTCGATTAGAAGCAGTTAAAGAAATTTTGATACCCACGACGTGCGTTTTGCTGTTCTCCAGCTCATCAGGTGGGAGGGTCAAAGTTGCTAAATTTAGTGCCTGAAATTTTGAGAAATTTAGAGAAGTTACCATAGGAAGGTGTAACTATGATACCAGATGTTCCAAAAGTATAAATGAAATTTCCAATCAAGCAAATGTTTCGTAATTCTCAACTACAGTCCGCTGCGTAGACTCCAATTACTGCACGTTGCAGATACACAGATGTACGGAGGGCGACAGTTTACAACCTGTCGTAAATAAAAGCGTGGCACATCGGCATGGTAGTCTTCGTAGTAAATACAAATCCCACAATTGGCGAAAACACACCTCACAATGGCTAAAGTTAACTTGAAGCGTTGGAAGGCCTCTGATGATGGTAGAACACTCTTCAAGATGCAACATCCATATAAAACATTTGTAGTTTTCCGCTGCGGGCTTCATATATTGAATTAACTTGCAATGGCTTCTGATATATTATTTTCTTGAGATGGCATAAATGTAGATTTTGATTTGAAGCAGGTAAAGAAATTTTGATACCCAAGACGCGCGTTTCGCTGATCTCCAGCTCATCAGGTGGGAGGGTCAAAGTTGGTAAATTTAGTTCTTGAAATCGTGCAAAATTTAGAGAGGTTACCATAGGAAGGTGTAACTATGATACCGGATGTGCCATCTCAAGAAAATAATATATCAGAAACCATTACAACTTAATTCAATATATGTAGGAGGCAGCGGAAAACTGCAAATGTTTTACAAAGATGCTGCTTCTTGCAGAGTTTTCTATCATCATCAGAGGCCTTCCAACGTTTCAAGTTAACTTTAGCTATTGTGTGGTGTGTTTTCGCCAATTGTGTGATTTGTATTTACTACGAAGACTGCCATGCTGATGTTCCAGCCTTTTACCTGCGACAGGTTGTAAACTGTCGCCCCCGGTACATCTGTGTGTCTGCAACGTGTAATAATTGGAGTCAACGCTGCGGACTGTAGTTGAGAACTGACAAAATATTTGCTTGATTTGAAATTTCATTTATACGTTTAGAACAGCCGGCATCATAGTTATACCTTCCTATGGTAACCTTTCTAAATCTTGCAAGATTTCAAGAACTAAATTTAACAATTTTGACCCCTCTCACCTGATGAGCTGGAGAACAGCGAAACGCACGTCGTGTGTATCAAAATTTCTTTAACTGCTTCCAATCGAAATACATATTTTATTATTTTATATGTGTGTGTGATGGGTCGTCTAATTTAATTGGTTAATTAATTGCTGCGTGATTGATTAATTAATTGCCGTGTCACCAACAATAATAATTTATACAGTTTCTTACTAAGATATTTCTATCAGAAATAAATGTTCAATTGGGAAAGAAACTGCGGCCAAATTTTAAACGAATTGTTTAGTACACTCGCCTCTCTTTGGGATAGGAACAGAAATTAACGAGGCAACCACAGCAGAGGGCAGCTGTGGCGAGGGGACAGTAGCATGTCGCAAAACTCGAGGGAAGATGGTGTCAGGTTTACTATGTGATGCTACGTTCCAGTGAACAGAGACAATTGACTTATCGCTGATTTTACGACTAAGGATATTCATGTAGAGAAACAGGTGGCCCACCAAAAGTATCTCTTTTAGAAAGGGTCAGGCGCAGGCCAGGGTTTAGACAGCTTTGGTTTGAAATTAATTGTTTCGAACCAGCAAGATACAGACGTGAACTTAGCTTAAGTTTCACTGGCCATAAACAAACAAATGGTGCATGGAGGGAAAGTAGAGATGCTTGTAACTGATGCATCAGTGAGAAATCTATGTACAAGTTATTATGTTTTTTTTCTCTTGGTAAGAGCGAGGGACTTGTATAGTTGGTGGAGCTCTGTCGATTTAGGCAGGCAAACAATAGAGAAGAGACTACATCATGGGGCAGCCTCTTAAAAATGGATGAAGCCTCATGTGTATGCCATTGGCTGGAGCAATACGAGGGTTGTTCCAATTTTACACTTAAGTGTGAATATGAGGGGATGAGCCGAGGGAAGCGAAACTCAGGATGTTAAAGCACGATTGGTTAGGGCAAATTTCCGGAGGATCCGAATGACAACGTTCGACTGGAATTACGAAAGGGTTTTTCGAGTCAGTTTAGGTATAGTGCTCGTCTTGGCACCTATAATTAGCTCCGGTCCTCACGGACCCAGCTGGAGTGGTAATGCACTGTGTTGTGTCAAGTTACTTGAAATAGAAGACTTCCCGGTTTTGGGCGATGTGCTGTGCCTCCACTCCAACGCCTGGCTGAGGCGTTTGCTCAATCGTCGATGTCAGTTCACCCGTTAATTTACGGCAGTATGCAATGTCGAGCATGACTGCCAGATAAAATTTTCGCCAATGGAATTAAAAGCGAATTCATTGGGCCATTTGACCCGTCACCGTTCTACTATTGGAAACCATGTATGACTCTTTGGTACTTAGCACTGTGTCACGAATCTTTGCTTTCGACTACGTCGAGATTTTGGCCCCCCTCTTCTTATGAATTAATTTGCCCGAAATTCATCCAAAGAACGAGCATTTCATCGGTAACAACCAGCGCAGTTACCAGAGCAGCGGACCTTCGATATGGCCCAGGGTACTTCGTAAACTTGATCAAAATTTTCCTCGTTGTGATATGGCCTCGCTATAGGCTTGGGCCCGATATCTCACCCGCATATTGTGGACTTAAACGAACGACATCTAGTTTCAGGGGCATTTTAACAATGGTGTTTTGCAGTGCGTAATTGCATCAAATATTCTCCAACGTTGCGGTGGTGGACCCTCTCTGGGAACGGAACGAATGCAGTCTTCGGTTCTAGGAACTTTCGCCGCAAGAAAATTAGCCGCAGGAAAATTGGCCCCAAGAATATTCACCGTAGGAAAATTAGCCGCACGGAATTTTCGCATCGCGGAATTTTCGGCGCGCAGAATTTTCGCCGTGCATCACCAGAACAAAGTTTATTTATGGGAATATAGTTGACTGTTTTAACTTGATACAAATACCAATTGGCGTCTCTAGGAGAAGAAACTCCAATGAAAAAGTAAAAGAGTAAACTTTGAAGCCCTGGGAGTCTAAAGTCCCAAAGATGTTGTGGTAATGAAACATTCTCCCACTATCTGCCTAGGGGAAATAATCGTTGAATATACAGTATAAAGATAAATTTGTAAACATTTACTTTTGCAAACAGCGATTCAAAGTTAACATACTACAAAGTAGGCGAACGCTGTTAGAGCAGCACATTTATCATTGCATTTCATCAACAAATTTTGCTATCAATGAGCTTGTAAGTTTTAGTAAAGTGTAAAAACCGTCATCGATAAACCTTATTAATCATACAAAACATACAATTCAAACATATATTGTAAAATTAGTGACTTCTAAGTTTATACATGTATTATAAACTAAAGAATATAAAAACCCAATGATAATTGTACTTTAATGAAAAACGATGAATTATTCTTATAAAACAACACAAATGTAAAACCATGACACGACAATTTATTTAAAACGTATGAAGGTTATAAACAATGCTACGCAAATATTCTATTTTTTGTTATATCGAAGAACCTGTCTATAGTGGCTATACAGGTACCTCACCTAACGTAACCGAATCGAACAATATCATCGACGGATGTACAAAGCCTCGTTTCTCTTAGGTTACCGGCCATCGGACATCGATTACATATTTTGATACCTAGGTGCCCATAACACTAAAATTGTGACGGCACACTACACACGAACACCGACAGAAAAAGAATGAACACGAGCAAGTTTGGAAAAAAAACAACTTAAAATTACCGTCACGGTTCAGATGCAAATGCTGAGGCAAGAATGGAAAAGAACAAAATTTACGGAAATTCTTATAACAATCAAATTGTGATCGCCACTAGACACGGACACCGACAGAACAAAATGAACACGAGAAACTTTGGAACAGGCGGGTAGAAATTGAGGGAAGGTTCAGATGATGCATGATCTGGCTGCGTGACCTGTTATAGAATGTACACGAAAAATGCAGTTTGTACCAAGTTGCGATGAAAATTACGTGAGGGCACTTTTCCTACGGCGAATTTTCTTGCAGCCAATTTTCCTATGACGAAAATTCTTGCGGCGAAGATTTCGAACACGGCAGTTTTCAGCTTCAGTGTGAGACTACAGCAACAGCGTCGTTCTGCAATATGCGCATCGGTGCAGTATCAGTGTCATCGGTTAAGTGATTTTCGGCTGCGATCTGGACCCGGGGCATTTGCAGTTCAATCATTCACTTAGGACATCATTGAAAAAATTCTAGAGAAGTTATGCATCGCTCGAGGAAACGAGCATTGGTATATAGGCGCGATGGGTAATGATCGGGCATGACTGGTGTGGGATACTGCAGCAGAAATAAAAGTAAACCTTAGATGTAACGTGAACAAGAATTGTAAAGAAGGTATAATTGATTCCAAAAAGCAAGTAAGAGTTGGGTAGACTAAGATGTGCTTAACCGGTACGCAAACTTTATATTAAACCGGGTAATGCGAAGCTAAAATGTATAAAATGTTCAATACGTAATAATGTTTATGATCTGCTTGGTTTACGGAAAGCTGCTGGCCACATCTTTCCACGGATTAAGCAGAGTCTTCCTTGTGAATTATCATCAAAATAAATTTTCAGCAAAACTCCTCTAATTCGCACCTCACTAATCCGAACCCCTCCCTAATCCGAACATCTGATTATAGTTCGAAGTGCAGTCCGAACAAATAAGCATTTTTCGGATTAATAGGGTAAAGTACGGAGTTCGTAAAAATACCTCTGTAATCCGTACAAGGCGCTTCTCATTTTTCGGAATAAGGGGGTGATGAGCGAAAAATTTGCGCGAGGTGCTGCGCAGAAGGTACGAACAATCTCGCTATAATCCGTATCAGTGCTGAATACAGAGGATTTTTCGGATTTGTAACTACCCCGGTAATCCGAAATCCCCGCTAATCCATCACCCCCTTCCTCCCGTGTTGTGCGAATTACAGGGGCTAACATTAAGAATGACCGTCGTGTGTTTGTATATTTATTTATAGGTTTCGTGTTACGCTCTTAACGAAATAGATAGGCAAAAATTAGCTCTGGCCTTTCTGGTTTCATCAGTGATTTCATCTGCTTGAAGACTGTGATCATCCTGCTAAGCTTCATAGAAAACTGATAGGTATAAAATATTCCAGGTTACAGATGATGGCACTCAAACCGTATGTCTGATTCCGGTCTTTCTTTGACAACGTTGTAGTTCACTCGATCTCGATGCATACAACATCTCTAAGCAATCTCTTCCATCGTGGAGTGTACTCTCACCTGAGATTTCTTTCATTTAAAACTTCAGCTGATACTCTTATTTTGTTGTTTTGGGAATTATCGAGGCAACTGGTAAGATATTCTTGAGCAGTCAGCAGGCGCGTAAAGACCACGAAGATTTCTCGGCAGCAAATTATTTTCTCCACATTTTGGGTTCTTCTTTCTACAGAGCAAGTTTTATCTAGAGAAAAAATTTTACGAATCCGAGTTATTTGCCACCCTCGAGTATCTTGCATGCAGAGCGCCGTATTTATTAGCAGCAATATTAACTTCGTGCAAAAAAACATCGCTTTTTTTGCGTATCACTAAAAGAAAGCTTAGTTTTGTTCAGCCTTGCACGCTTATCTGTACGGTTCTGTAATTCAAGTTGGCAGTTGAGCAGCATCTTACACAAGGAAGTTAAGAAGAGCTTTACATGTATAGATGGGAGCTCAACCGTCTACCCTAAATAAGTAATATCCTGAGAAACCATGTCCCGTCAATACGCGGCACGACCCAGACAGAGAGCTCCCTTCTATACATCTAAACTTTGCCTTAATATCTGTGCGATGATGCTTCAGGCAACACAAGACCTGTCTTCACAAATTCTTCGCTGTCATTATTGATAGCGCGGGCACTCTGGTCATATATAATTTCGTTCACGCCGTGCAACTTGAATTTCATTATCAAGGCCCACACCGGCCTTCATATGCAAACTATGACGTCGAAAAGATCTTACAAGTTAACAAACAAGAATCATCGAAATGATTTTAAGTTTCTCGTCGTTTCGAAATTTCATCATCTTTTTTGGTTAAAATTGACATGGCGGCCTGTTATGTGGCGGTGGTCTTAGAACAAAGTTCATTACCCCAGTAGCGGTCTTTCAAACTCCAGCTGCACAGGAAAGCTATACAAGACCATATTCCATTGTTACGTAATTGTAGCCTTGCTAGTTCCATAGCTCTTAAGTGAATTTGTAATGGTTATCCAAACAACAGTTATGGTTAGTGAAGGTGTGAAGTTATATAATTAGTCAAGTCATCAAGTTATAGTTTCTCAAGGTATGAAGTAAGAGTTACTAAGTTAAAATATTATAATTACTTATGTTATATGACTTAAGTTATATGACTATAGTTACTCAAGTTATAAAGTTGTACACCAATTTAATGCTTATTAACAACAGAATTAATTTTAATGCAATGGGAATTACAAATAACCACTGACCAATTGCCAATGTCAACGCTATGAACTACATGACAGTGGTCGTAGAGCACCGTCAAAGAGTGGCGTAACTGCGTAAGATTTGCTGTATGGTCGCCATGGCCATTCCCACACTCTCGTGCTGCACTCCTCTCCCATCTTCGCCTAACTTACAGATGCAGTAGTCCAAGCCTTGCGGCTGCAGTACAAGCCAAGAAGTGCAGGCCACGAAGTTATACTGCACAGGCCAAGGGTCACAGTGCGCAGGACAAGAGTAAACAGTCACAAGCGGCAGAACGACAGCATCACCCTGCTAGTCGTTGTCTCGGCACGCCGCAGGAGAGGAGCGTGCACACATAAGCCGAGTGCGATGCGTCCGACTCAATTTAGCTCCACTACACACCACAAAACACACAACGGCAGGGAGCCTGGGCTTCCACGTCCGTATATTAGGACGTTCAACTCACACTGATGAAAGGCTCAGAATTCAAGGTTAGAATCACCTTGCCTTTAATTGCAGCTAACTATAGGATTAGCTTATAAAGTTTTACATAGCGCAACTGCAGGAGAACACTGGCTTTAATTATATAGTGTAGTACTAGTTCCTAAAATTATTTGCGAATTTATTTAGTTCCCATTTAATTTTAAAAAGCTATTACTAGGTGTAGTATATATGACTAAACAAGAACACAAGGAAATAATTCTGCACAGATGGATATTATGAAAATCATTTTCGACAAACGGGTACACGTATTCCATCATTTTATAATGTGCAGTTTTTTGCTTACTTGGTCTCTTTCGATCTAACGCATTAGCCAGGATAAAATTCACCCATAAGAGAGCCATTGTATTGCAATCGATTTAAAATTTTAGCACAGAAGACACTCGAAGATACTGTTAGTTCATCAAATAGCGGAATCAAAAATTACAATTTATTAAGTGCTTCTTCATCAATGCACAAAGGGCGGGGACTAAAATTTGGTTATTGATTGAACTGACAGTTGTGTTCTTACGTTAGTTGATAAAAACTGTTTAGAATTACACGCTTCAGAAACAGCTGCCTAAACAACTGTGGAGGCCGGCTTTTGACGACGATAAACATCGCTTTTTCAGCTTAAAATTTGGTCTTCTAAAAGCCCCGTTCTTAACCGCGGAGGAATTTTGTGGAAAATACTTGGGACAAAGTTGAAGAGAATCGATGGTCGAACACGGTTGTGAAATGGAAAAAATTCAGGGAAGAGTTAGACAATGTTGTCCCTGAGCTATGCAGAAAATTGATGACGTCATGAGAGCATCGATCTGATGAAGTCCACGTGGGACTGTGGGAAACCTCTGGGAAGCGCACTTCCAGTAAGGGAAACCTCTGGGAAGCGCACTTCCAGTAAGGGAAACCTCTGGGAAGCGCACTTCCAGTAAGGGAAACCTCTGGGAAGCGCGCTTCCAGTAAGGGAAACCTCTGGGAAGCGCACTTCCAGTAAGGGAAACCTCTGGGAAGCGCACTTTCAGTTTGGGATACTTCTGAGAAGTGCACTTCCAGTAGGGGTAACCTCTGGGAAGCGCACTTCCAGTAAGAGAAACCTCTGGGAAGCGCACTTCCAGTAAGGGTAACCTCTGGGACGCGCACTTCCAGTAAGGGAAACCTTTGGGAAGCGCACTTCCAGTAAGGGAAACCTCTGGGAAGCGCACTTCCAGTAAGGGAAACCTCTGGGAAGCGCACTTCCAGTAAGGGAAACCTCTGGGAAGCGCACTTCCAATAAGGGAAACCTTTGGGAAGTGCACTTCCAGTGAGGGAAACCTCTGGGAAGTGCACTTTTAGTTACGAAACCTCTGAGAAGTGCACTTCCAGTAAGGGAAACCTCTGAGAAGTGCACTTCCAGTAAGGGAAACCTCTGGGAAGCGCACTTCCAGTAAGGGAAACCTCTGGGAAGCGCACTTCCAGTAAGGGAAACCTTTGGGAAGTGCACTTCCAGTAAGGGAAACCTCTGGGAAGTGCACTTTTAGTTACGAAACCTCTGAGAAGTGCACTTCCAGTAAGGGAAACCTCTGAGAAGTGCACTTCCAGTAAAGGAAACCTCTGGGAAGTGCACTTCCAGTTTGGGAAACCTCGAGAAGTGCACTTCCAGTAAGGGAAAACCTTTGGGAAGTGCAGTTCCAGTTAGGGAAACCTGTTGTGTGTTTATTTCCCTGATGGGGAAACTGATTTTATCTTTTCCACCCTTTTAAGGAAGCGTCTTAAAAACTCACAGATATGTATTTTATTGATAAATTATATTTCAATCACAAATTATGGTAAAATGATATCGTGTCCAGCTTTCCAATTATTCGAATTTGGACTCATACGAGAGGATTTTCCGAAATCAGAACTAATGAATATTAAGTAAGTCAATTATTATTTATTTGTTAATAATCTATATTTTCAATAGATATTTCGAGTCTCTATGGCTCGAGCGGAGGCACAATTACAATCAGGGGTGGCACAGAACAGGATAAATAACATGAATCCAGATCAATTATCTATATTCGCACAATACTAACGACCTGATACAATTCGACTCTTTCTGAGATCAAATACACAATGGGATCATTACCGACGATTTAGCTGCAAAAGACACACAATACACTCCTACCGCCTTCTGCACGTCGTCCCGGAATTGTATAAACACCCCTATCTTGACTAATTCGGATACTTATCTTAGTACTGAAGTTGCGGCTGTCGTAATTTCGTCCTGGCCGTCTCACGCCTCTCCCATGGCACTCGGATGACCGATTTTCAAATATCGTATGGACACTCTGGGCTGCCTTGATAGGCTGTCCTATGTTTTTATACCCAGCAGTTTGGCCGAAAGTAAACAGCCAGCCGATCTGCACTGGCGGACAGTTTTGACCCTCACTGCCTTCGAAATGTGTTAGTTTAATCGACTATTTTGCTCTCTAATGAACTAACCGAGGGGCCTAAATCAATGATTTGTATATCAAATTACAGGTCTCGTGATATTGCAGCTGCTTCGTGATCGTTCCCGCTTTTACACTCTACAGTTCCTAGTTTCACTGGTATTTGTGATAAATCGAGAGTGGAGGGCGAGGCTATCTTGTTTTTCCCACTAGAAACTTTAATTTCTCTATACTAGCGCTTCCATGGGACTAAACGCTAATATCAGGTCTATGTATATATCTTAACTATAAATACTCATATATAAATGTTTGCGGCATCGTCCAAAAAGTGTACCTGAACAACCGCAAATTATAAGTTCTGGCGACCGGCGTCCCTTGGGTGCGATCCTATTGGTGGGGACAGGTGCGGCGCTTGCTGACGTCATAGACGCGTCCCTCGGTTCTATGCGCACCTTCCGACCAGCGTCCAACGCTGGTTGCCGCCTTGCGATAACTGCCTTATAGCTGGATGCTCGTTTTTGGTGGTAATTTAGGTATGTTGTGTCATAACAACACGACATTCTCTGGGAAGTGCACTTCCATTAAGGGAAACCTCTGGGAAGTGCACTTCCAGTTAGGGAAACCTCTGAGAAGTGCACTTCCAGTTTGGGAAACCTCTGGGGATTGCACTTCCAGTTAAGGAAGCGTCTGGTAAGTGCACTTCCAGTTAGGGAAGCCTCTGAGGAGTGCACTTCCAGTTAGGGAAACGTCTGGTAAGTGCACTTCCAGTTAGGGAAACCTCTGGGAAGTGCACTTTCAGTTAGGGAAGCCTCTGGGGAGTGCACTTCCAGTTACGGAAGCCTCTGGGGAGTGCACTTCCAGTTACGGAAGCCTCTGGGGAGTGCACTTGCAGTTAGAGGAATGTTTGGGAAATGCACTACTTACGGAAGCCTCTGGGGAGTGCACTTCCAGTTAGGAAACCCTCTGGGAGGTGCACTTCCACTTAGGGAAATCTCTTTTGGGAGTTTCTATTCGTTTTATTTTTATACTTTTCGTCTTCCGTACATACCTCAACAGCTCAAAGCTTAAGATTGCTGATTCGCTTATCATGGGGAAGCCGGACGTTCGAGCCTGCACCAGGGAAGCAACAAAACCCTCATATGTACTCGGAAAGTATAGCGTCAGCAATTCTTTCACTCGTAATCAGTAGAGGGAACACTGGGGGCGCTGTTACCGACCAGGTTTCCATCACTATGATTCCATAGCCGAGCAATCTACGTTTCCTGCTATCGAAAACTCCTTTGGAATCTAGTGAACATTTACCTGCAGCACGAGCAAGTGCTTAGGTAATGGTTTCCTAAGGGGCATGCAGCTAGTGAGACTTTGTTACCAATTTTTGTTAGATGATCTGTAATTTCGGGCACTTGAGTATTTGAACTAAATATGGAAGGTGATGGAAGTTTTGTTTTACTGGCCTTTTCCATTAAAAATTTGTGTAGACAAGAAAAATTACGTACAGTTACCGCTACAAATCAGGCTGTAATATGTAAATCTAAAAAAATTCTCTTTTTCCGTTTTGTTCTCTAATTTTCTTCGGTATGCGTTATATAATAGAAAGCTGTGGAGTTGAAAATTTCACTACAAAATCCGTAGAGTGATTTTTCTCGACAGCGACCATATTATTTTTTATCTACGATATAATAAAGATCGATCGATCGATTGATCGATGTTTGTTTATCCACTTGCTGTCACCCTTTAACAAAACAGATAGGGGGAAATTAGCCCAGGTTGGAGGCTCTAGTGGTCCTCTCAAGCTCCATTGAAAACTGATAGGTAGAAAATAGGCCGGATTGCTGAAGATGGCAAACGTATCTTAATTAGGGACAGTTGAAATTAAAAAATGAAGATATCGCAGGATTAGTCTCATTCGTGCTACATAGTATTACATTCTCCATACATTGAATCTATGGGAAAGTATTGAGCGACCTCAAGTCTAAATGGACTTCTTGCATTGCCGAAGTTGAAATCTCAGCATGGAAAGGTATCTGAAGCTTCCATTGGCACTCTCATACATCTTGATTCGTAGTTTCTTCTTCTTTCAACTTTGATGCAATTGTCGACGAAACATCTTTCAATAATCAAAAGACTATCGGACAAGTGTGACACACTAGGGTATCTATGATACCAAATCGAATCAATTCTTTACAGTGTTGCTGAACTGACTGCAAAAGTAATGAATTATTTTCATGTCAGAAAATAAGAGTCTTGATGCTCAGTAATTAGGGTAATTAGGAAGCCGTGAACCCTCATCTGGATGATCTTTAATGTTGGCAATTGTATAAAGGAAAACATGGTTAATGAAGAAGGATCAACACAAATTATTCGCTGTCATTTTATGGCAGCGCGGGCACACCAGTCTATATATAATGTACCACGTGCGTATGTCGATAAAGCTCCTAATATTATATAAAATAATATAAATTTCAGGCGAGAGGAAATTCAATGTGTACATAGTTGAAATATATACCTATGCAAAAAATATTTAGAACTTTAATCATCAAGAAATAAGAGTATTTTCTACGGCTACAATAAAAATGCTGCTCATATGTTTGACGAGGTTCTGGCAGGACTTCTATCCAGGGCATCAACTTCGATTTTTCTGAGCGTAGAAGTAACGCTAGCCTAAAACATCAATGCTGCATTTGCAGACACTTTAAAAGAAAGTACATATTTACCTCCGTCAAGAAGGTTTTTCGTTCTTCGAGTTTGTCTGTCACTTTGACTGTCTGCCACCAAGACAGTTCAAAAAGGAATGGATGTATCTTAACGAAATTTACCTGGATTGTGAGGTATGTTAGGAGAAATAGATGATTAACTTTTGGTGAAGATCTGTCCATCCGTTTGCTTGTATGTTCGCCTCTTCTTTCTTAATGCCACGACTCAAAAAGCTATGAACGGATTTTTATGAAATTTGCATAAGTTGTTAGGTATGTCACGAATAAATGACCAGATTTTGGTGACGATTTCTTTATTCGTTTGTTTGTTTTTATATTTGATGTTATGCTTGTGGGCACAGTAACTCAAAAACTTTCAATGGATCCTTAGGAAACAACTTCCGGGAATATTTTAGTAATGTTGGAAGAAATAAACGCTAAATTTTTGGAGATGATCGGTTGGTCTGTTTGTGTGTTTGGCTAATGTTTGTCATGTTTCGAAACATTATGAATGGATCTTCAAGAAAATTACACAAGCTGTTCATACTATGAAAATGCACAAATGACTAGATTTTGAAGTTGATACAAAAGAATCTATCGTTTAGAACCAATTTGAATTTTTATTACATATGCCTTGATTGGCGAGGTATGCGCTCTCAGAGTGCTTTAGTTCCAGATGAATTCGGAAGATTGTTTCAAGTCATTATTATCAATAAAATACACCAGAGTGGCTACGTGAGAACGGGGGAACTCCATAAAGTTATCAACTCCCACCCAACTATCCCAGCAAGAGAAGAATAAAAGAAAGAAAGAAAGAAAGAAAGAAAGAAAGAAAGAAAGAAAGAAAGAAAGAAAGAAAGAAAGAAAGAAAGAAAGAAAGAAAGAAAGAAAGAAAGAAAGAAAGAAAGAAAGAAAGAAA
>LQNS02278001.1:6141104-6158493 GCA_001587735.2 Parhyale hawaiensis
TTCATCAAAATCCATTCATAACTTTTTGAGTTATGGTATCGAGAAAAATGACGCAGACAAACAAACAAACAAACGGATGGACATATCTTCACCAAAAGTTAATCATCTGTTTCTCCTAACATACCTAGCAATCCCTGTAAATTTCATTCAAATCGGTTCATAACTTTTTGAGTTATCCTGGTGACAGACAAACAGACAGACAGACAGACAGACAGACAGACAGACAAACACGACAAAAACATAACCTCCTTGGCGGAGGTAATTAATAAAATACATCTCATGTATTTTGTATTTAATACTTGTTGACAATGTATTTCGTATCTAATTATATTTTTAAATATCAGGCAATCTAGGCACAATTTGCACAAGGTACTATACTTTCTGACTAATGTGGTCAACAATATAATTAAAATTTTCATAGCTCAACGAAACTGATTTTTCTACATACATATATTGTGTACATGTGTGCATATATATTTGTCTCATTACACTTATAAATGTTCCCAAACCTGTTTAACGAGTCTTGCATTTTTTATTTTTTTTTTAGAAAAATACATATGTCCATTAACGATTCAAAGCAAAGAATTAATTTGGAGCGCATATTATCCATATCAAAGTCAACTTCCTTGATGAATTATCATCACCGTACCATGTACTGTACGCGCTGTTAATGCGAGTGTGTGTGTATCAGTAAAATAACAAACCAGCAGTTCTACACTACGGGTCAAAATTATGGGATCACATTTTCTAAATTGTGAATTATTGAACATAAGCCATTAGACTTTACTGAAATATTCTCAAATAATAGGAACTATCCATTTAATATACTATTCATATATTTTTAGTCAATCGCCCTCTAGGTCCCACACTGCTAACACCATCACGTTTTAGGTCTTCTTAAATAAAAAATTTTGTTGTTAATTTTAATTAGTAAATGGTCAGAAATCAGGGACAGAGAAAAATTTATTATGTAGAAATGTAACTAGTTACCTGTCCTATATTTTCCATAGTTGCAGTTAACAATAAGTTTCTTGTGTCACTTCTGCAGAGTAAAGTTAGAAAAATTAATGGTTTCCTTGGTAAACGAATAATAATTGATTTGAGTATGTAAAATAATAGCATTAGGTAGCTAGCTGAAACTGTGAAATATTCTAGTAGTTCAACGCAAGACTTCTACAATTGTACGAGGGTACTGGCGGTATAGAAAAAATCTTATTAGTGGGTAAACCGAGATAACTATTGTCAATGAAGAATATAACAATTAGAGTACTGTCTCTAAAAAGAATAGATTCAAACCGGCATTAAGTCTGTTACATGGAACTAATGCTGCTAATGATATTACTATATCCAAGTAAACTATTGGTTGACGTTTAAAAGAACTTGGCTTGGTAGCATGATCATGTGAGAAAAAAAAATCTTATTATAGCCCACAGAATCAATTGCACAGATTGGCTTTCACCCTAAGTACATCCTGTGGTCACACGAGAATAAGTAAAATGTTTTTTTTAATGAATGCGTATTGAAATAATTTGGCTGTGTAGGGAAACGTTTGTTAATGGGTGTGCCTGCGAAAGATTAGGCACCAACTGCACTAATGGAGTTGTTAAGTTGATGGCGTCAGGGCTGTGGTGGTTGAGATGCTTACCATCCTTGGCGGCTGAACTGTACCGAGGAGTTCCTGCAGATATGTACAAAACACACTTGCTCCAACGTTATGTTATTCCAATTATCCAGAGTTCTACATGGAAGAATCCTATTTTCATGCAGGATAATGCTCCACACCATCAGGGTAAGTTGTGAACAACTATCTAAAAGAGCAACATTTTGAGACAATGGAGCCCAAAAATTCAAAATGGTCAAAAAAGCAGGACTTGTTCTGAATCTTCATCGAAATGGCGTAACATATTTCTTTTATAAATTTTGCTATTTCAGGAAAATTTCATATACATCTGTTAAACCTTTTTGAGTTATGCTGCTTAACAGATAGACAAAACCCTAGCAAAAACATTATCTCATTGGCGAAGGCAGTTAAGAACTGGCCATTCCGAAGCTCTGATTTAAATCCGATTGAATATTCTTGGGGCACTTTGGGAGCAATGGGCGCGATTTGGAATCCATTAAACACTAACTTAAACTTTGGAAACAACTGAGAAAATTTGTCCAATAGAGCGCCAAGCCTGCACCGCTGTGCAGCAGGTCGGCAACTGAGTACGAAAATAAATGCTCAGTCACACGATGTAAATTTCACGATGTTATTTTTCTGTTTGAAATGTAGAGACAACACTACAGTCAAATTTAATTTTCTTTCCCTGACTTTTGGTCAAACGGTTTCTAGTGTTAAAATTCATTTGGTCTCAACTTTTTTTTCTTAGAGTTATATAATAATAAAAATTTATTCAGCTTATTGAGGATGGACAGTACAGCTTTATCTAACTTCAAATTTAAAGGAACTTGAAAGTTTTTGAAATAATATTGTCCACTATTTTTGGCTGGCAGTGTAAAATGCGAAATCATAAAACTCTACGGATATGTGGACCAAGATTTAAGTATCACTACCTGAATTATTATCATTGTCATTATATCTGCAAGCAATATTTTTGACAGGGGTTTGTCTGTTACTCTGCCTGTCTCTCTATAAAATTTTAGAAACTGTTACAAATAACAGGAGCCACAGATGACCGACTGTTGGTACTGATCCGTCGGCCCGTTTATATGATGGTTAGCAACACGGCTTAGACTTATTGATAGATCGTAAAAAATACATGAAATACTAAAAATGTCACGGAGAACACATGGTTAAATTTTAGTACTGATCAGGAAGAAACCAGGATAAAGGGATATTCTGAAAATTTAGTTAGCTTCGCGTAACTCGATGGAGGTCTGCCCTCGCGGAATATCTTTCTAGGTTACAAACCGTTAAGATTGTCAAACTAGATTTACCCTTCAATGCTCCAATGTATAGTACATTATGACGGTTACGATCCTCACAAAGGAGCGGCATTCGAGCAATAGAAGGCAACTTTCAACCATGACGAGCTAAAGAGAGCTTGGTTTCTAGCCAGATTGGATTCTCACCACAACCTCTTTATCGGATAAGTCAATAATACCAACTGAGTCACAATATCAATATTCGGCCACTTTTGAATGGTCATTAGATTTACAGACGAAATGACTATAGGAACAATAATATTCGTCGAGTCTCATTCGGATGCGTTCGACGATCCTGTGAAAATAGTAGGAGCTTTCAAAATGTTACAATGTTTCTACTGGAGCATCGCATTATATTTTGCATACTAGCGGGACTCGGGGAAATTTTTCGCGGTCACTATTTTCTTCCTTTCTTATAGTGCAGCGAATATATTCAACGCTATGACAGTATGCACTAGCTTAATTTCAACCTATTAACGCTCCTTGTTTGACCAACGGGTTTTGAGAAGCCTCATCTACATCGATATCGGGTGGTCAATTACAGCTTTTGTTGGTGTTATCAGCATAGAGCTAACTCGATTAATTCGGTTACCATGCAGCAGCCACGGCTTCATATTGCACACTTTTAAACTGCCCCGAAGCAGAGGTGTAGTTTCAAATTGTTACTATTTTAAAACTGTAGTAACTGCCAGAGTAATAATTTTCACACAGAAGTCACTGCCAGCGGTAAACTTTCGATTATCTTGCCGAGTACTGAATGAGTTCCAATTTCAAAAGATTTTATGTTTTTGTTTTTTACGGTTTACTGAAATATGTCAAACCATAGAGCTCATGTAGTTTGGTGAAGTCACGGCAACACAATCGAATTCAGCAAATAACGCCGCAGAAAGTTGCACGTGAGCATCCGACTTGATGCATCTCATTAAGAATAAAAACACTAGACTTAAACTAAAAATCATTATTCAGATTCAGATCGAGCTCTGTCAGACAGAGGAAAGTTCATTTTATCATTTGGATTTCATTTCCACTCAGCTCTGCGCAAATTTAACTTCTACAGTTATTTCTTGTATTTTGAAAACTTCATTAGGATACTGCAACGAAATGTAATAGTTCCAAATTGCAATTTCAATCTTGTTGCTTTAATTAAACAGCGTCCTTGTGCAGCGTTCTACGGCTTTAGGGCTTTCAAAGTGTTCTCCCCAATTTTTAAGAAAAGTGATATAGACTTGCTGAAGAATTCAGGTCAAGATGAAAATATTATTATGTGTCCACCAGACAAAGGAAGAGGCGTTGTAATTTTGAATAAGGCTGACTATGTAGCTAAAATTATCCCAGTCCTTTCTGATGCCTCAAAATTTCAGTTGATTCGTAATGTTGATCCATTAAAAATAATAGTCAGCATAGAAAATAAATTCAACATATTTCTGAGCAATATGAAACAAATCGGGACTATCTCTGATGAAATGTACAAACAACTTTTTGCCTCAGGTTCCGCCCTAGGAATTTTATATGGGATTGCAAAAATTCACAAAACAATGTTCCAATTTTAACTGCTTTTAAAACGCCCATGTTTAAGTTGGCAAAGTTTCTTATACCGATTATTGATAGCTATTCTGTAAACGGATATTATTCTGTAAGAAACTCTTATTCATTTTATGATGATATCCTTAGCCTCAAGGCCAAATCCAATTATCATATGGTCAGTATGATATAGCATCACTATACACAAATATTCCAGTACTTGAAACGCTTACTATATTGTACAATAAAATTTTCGCTTCTAGTCACCTATTTCACGGCTTCGATAAAAAATCCTTTATGCAATGCTTAAAATTAGCAGTCACTGATACCTATTTTTTCTTCAACAAGCAACTTTACAAGCAAATTGACGGATTATCCATGGGCAATCCACTGGCCCCTACCCTAGCCAATATCTTCTTGTGCAATATGGAACAAATGTACCTGACCGAATGTCCGAATAGATTTAAACCAGTTTTTTATAGACGATACCGGGACGACACATTTGTAATTTTTTATGATCCTTCTCATGCCCAATTATTTTTAGATCAAGTCAATAGTTACCATAGCAGCATGAATTTTACCATTGAATGTGAAGTAGATAAGAAAATACCATTTCTAGACTTAAACATTGAAAGAACAAATGACCAATTTATTTCATCTGTGTATCGGAAGCCCAAGTTCACTGGGCTAGGCTGTAGTTTCTTTCGTTTCTGTCCCCTAGTATACAAACTTAACTCCGTTCGTACTTTACTACATAGAGCATATAAACTGTCAGCAACGTATTTAGCTTTTAATTCAGAAGTGGACTTTCTACGATCATTTTTTAGTAATAACGGATATCCTGCTTTTTTGTTTGACAAGTTTCTTGGCCGTTTTCTTGATAATATTTACGCAGATAAAAAGTTACCTGTATATACTGTGGAAAAATGCAAGGTTTATGTTCCCCTGCCATACATCGGACCAGCATCAACTGAAATGACAAAATACTTTAAGACAATGCTAGCTAAGTTTTACCCACAAATCGATTTTACATTTGCGCTCAGAAATGACTACCAAATCCGATCATTTTTCAAATACAAAGACCGACTGCCTTCTGAGTTACTGTCGAATATTATATATAAAATTAATACAGTTGTGGAACTTGCCATAGTTCTTACATCGGCAGTACTCAGAACAGTCTAAAATTAGGTTTTACCAGCATTGAGGGCGGTCCTTCAGAACTGACCTCCCTCTTACAGTCTTGCCTCACTCTTCTCCTAGACTTCACTGTGAAAACCCCAGTCATCCGTTCTCTCTTGAGCACTTTGAAATTTTAACTTCTACTTCCGACTGTAATGTTAGGGTTTTAAAATCTCACTATGTAGCTAGAACTCGCCCATCTCTAACCGTACATCAAACAGCCGTACCATTATATACCATGTAGATTTATTTTTTTTCAATTTTTACTGTATGAACAATTATCTGACGGTATTATTGCCTTTTATTTCCAGATGCATTCATTGAGAATGACGTTAGTTGAAACTAGCTGGTCTGAATGCGTAATAAATTATTTTTATCGCTAGTTTAGTGTTTTTATTCTTACTGAGAATTAGCTTTGCCACCAGTCGTCCCTCATCAGAGATGCATCGCATCTTCTACAACATGCCCCGCTTATACTGCACAGTGTCGGCTACGACACATCTTGTTTACTCCGACACACTTTGCCGACCAAACACACATTACTTACCAAGCTGCACGTAGCTCGTCTATGATACACATGTGGCGCTGCCCAAGGGAAACTAATATATTACCTTAGAACATAAACGTAATTAAGCCCTCTGAAAGTCTTTCCCTTAGTCCCGTTTTACTTCCTTGCACTTGCATACCTATTTCTAATTATGGGACTGATTCTAGTCTTTATTGTGGAACTTTTGTCTCTCCTCTGTGGGAAGACACTCCTTCACGTACTTCGCATATCAATGGCAATATTATACGATCCTTGCTTCTTATTCTGGTAGAACGTCATTCTTGAGGAGATTGAAGGTCAAACTATTGAGTGTAAGAATCTTTAATTTTGATTTCTGAAAACTAAAATTCAGTATCGCTGCACTTTCTTGCCACTAATTCTCATTACGCCACTCTACTTTGGAAATATGCAATATGTTATGTGATCTTTCGAGCTTGTAAATTTATGTTCACCTTTTTATGTATCTAATGGGAGTGGTAAACCTATCTGCTGTCAAACATTCTCATTTTCATCTCGAAATAGTTGTGCAATTTTGCAACAAGTCTAGTTAGTTCATGCTTTCATGACTGTTGCTCAAGTTTGCACTTGCTTTCAATATCACACAAATTTTAATTTTTTTCTCCTCTTTTCTTGTGCCTTCCAGGGCGAAGCACATTTATATTCCACGGATATCAATAACTATTATTTTTTTATTATGTATAGCAGTGTAATAAATGTCCGGCAGAAACTAAAGCACCCTCGACCAATTTTATTTATAAACGTGTCTTGTTTGATAAACCGCATTTTCTGTTGATCATCTTTTCCAGTTTTCTTTTCAATGGCTCCGTCATTAAGGGAATGTTTGTCTGTCTGTCTCCCTTCAACACAACGCACAACATTACCGAAGGATTTCCATGAAATGAATAGGAACCGTGCCGAATGTCCCTAGAAACACGAGTAACGGCAGCCCCTATACTTGCTGCCTGCTTGTCTGCGTTGGCTACATCACTCAATTGTTTTAGCCGACTCTTCATCAAATTAACAGGAACTGTCAGGAATGCCACGAAGAACAGTTGTTATACAAATTTTGGCGATGATCCGTTTGTCTCTTTGTTCTTTTGTCTGTCAATCTTCCATTCTATGAAGAGTGCGTTGCTTGGTTGGAGCTAGCGGCTCTGTGAATTCAACTCTAGTTAGACTGTAGAACAACATAGCTCCAGCCGACTGGAACTACCATAATTTCGTACGACGACTGAGAAGCTGGGAAAGAAAGCGTAGAAGTAGCAGGACCCTGTCGAAATACCAGGGAGCAAAAGCATTGTTTTTCAGAAAAAATATCAAACCCGCATCGCAAATACAAAAAGACGCACACGTTTCTTGTAAATTGTTTTAAAACCTGAAATTGTGGTTTAATTAAAGAAAACTAAACCGTAAAAATATGTATATATTCTGCGAACAGGTTACAAAAGATAATCAGCCTCAAATACATGAAAGGAGATATTTTAACCTTTCCACATAGAAGTGAACCAATCGCAGTGTGATAGCTCCTCACCATTCGAAGACTTTCATCTTGATGAAGGCCCTAATTTAAACTGCACTGAAAGCTTGCCGCCCCCCCCCCCCCCAAAAAAAAAATGAGCATGGAGACGTTTACTAAGATGTTTCAAAATTATGAAGTTCGTAGCCTGAATGCAATAGCTGAAAAGCTGCATTGAAGAGAGCTAGATGCCAGAAACTCACAGAAATTTCCGAGAGTCGAAGCCAAGGTCGAAGCACAGCTCTTCAACATCTTCTGAGACATGTGTCGTACAAATGAAGCGCAAAAATTGAAAAGCGCAAAAATATGAAATACGAAGTGAATAGAGGTGAAGTCCGTACGTCAGTCCGTACGTGAGTCTGCACGTTACGCTTCTTCAGTATTAGTCAAGGAGCTTGGTATCAGCCAAGGAGCTCCTTGGTAGTAGCGGAAGCCCCAACTTGCAAGAAGCTCTGATTTTTGCAGGAAGGAAGTTCAACCATAGGCCTAGCTGTCTTCTTGCTCTCGCTCTTTGAAAAACTTTAAAGTTAGTTTCGAAAGAAAGACATGAAGTTCATTTTATATGTATCACACATACCATACCGATTTTCATATCTTGTAATATTTAGTGTACTCAGGTCGCATAACGATCCAAGCTTGGGAACATCCTTAGTTTGGCGTCTTGTAATCTTCGTATTTCATATTTTTGCGCTTTTTAATTTTTGCGCTTCATTTGTACGACACATGTCTCAGAAAATGTTGAAGAGCTGTGCTTCGACCTTGGCTTCGACTCTCGGAAATTTCTGTGAGTTTCTGGCATCTAGCTCTCTTCAATGCAGCTTTTCACCTATTGCATTCAGGCTACGAACTTCATAATTTTGAAACATCTTAGTAAACGTCTCCATGCTCATTTTTTTTTGGGGGGGGGGGGCGGCAAGCTTTCAGTGCAGTTTAAATTAGGGCCCTCATCGAGATGAAAGTCTTCGAATGGCGAGGAGCTATCACACTGCGATTGGTACACATCTATGTGGAAAGGTTAAAATATCTCCTTTCATGTATTTGAGGCTGATTATCTTTTGTAACCTGTTCGCAGAATATATACATATTTTTACGGTTTAGTTTTCTTTAATTAAACCACAATTTCAGGTTTTAAAACAATTTACAACTTACGTGTGCGTCTTTTTGTATTTGCGATGCGGGTTTGATATTTTTTCTGAAAAACAATGCTTTTGCTCCCTGGTATTTCGACAGGGTCCTGCTACTTCTACGCTTTCTTTCCCAGCTTCTCAGTCGTCGTACGAAATTATGGTAGTTCCAGTCGGCTGGAGCTATGTTGTTCTACAGTCTAACTAGAGTTGAATTCACAGAGCCGCTAGCTCCAACCAAGCAACGCACTCTTCATAGAATGGAAGATTGACAGACAAAAGAACAAAGAGACAAACGGATCATCGCCAAAATTTGTATAACAACTGTTCTTCGTGGCATTCCTGACAGTTCCTGTTAATTTGATGAAGAGTCGGCTAAAACAATTGAGTGATGTAGCCAACGCAGACAAGCAGGCAGCAAGTATAGGGGCTGCCGTTACTCGTGTTTCTAGGGACATTCGGCACGGTTCCTATTCATTTCATGGAAATCCTTCGGTAATGTTGTGCGTTGTGTTGAAGGGAGACAGACAGACAAACATTCCCTTAATGACGGAGCCATTGAAAAGAAAACTGGAAAAGATTATCAACAGGAAATGCGGTTTATCAAACAAGACAGGTTTATAAATAAAATTGGTCGAGGGTGCTTTAGTTTCTGCCGGACATTTATTACACAGCTATACATAATAAAAAAAATAATAGTAATTATATCCGTGGAATATAAATGTGTTTCGCCATGGAAGGCACAAGAAAAGAGGAGAGAAAAATTAAAATTTGTGTGATATTGAAAGCAAGTGCAAACTTGAGTAACAGTCATGAAAGCATGAACTAACTAGACTTGTTGCAAAATTGCACAACTATTTCGAGATGAAAATGAGAATGCTTGACAGCAGATAGGTTTACCACTCCCATTAGATACATAAAAAGGTGAACATAAATTTACAAGCTCGAAAGATCACATAACATATTGCACATTTCCAAAGTAGAATGGCGTAATGAGAATTAGTGGCAAGAAAGTGCTGCGATACTGAATTTTAGTTTTCAGAAATCAAAATTAAAGATTCTTACACTCAATAGTTTGACCTTCAATCTCCACAAGAATGACGTTCTACCAGAATAAGAAGCAAGGATCGTATAATATTGCCATTGATATGCGAAGTCCGTGAAGGAGTGTCTTCCCACAGAGGAGAGACAAAAATTCCACAATAAAGAATAGAATTAGTCCCAAAAGTATTACCAGGCAAAATAAGAATAAGTTTATCGTATAAGATTTCATACTGCGAAGGTATGAATATAAAGCAAAATGATATTCACAGTTTCAGAACATCATAGTATCTTAGTTTTTCAAAGGAGAAAAAATAATCGTACAGCAGAAAAAAAAAAACATAATCTCCATTTAATGCTTCGCAGCAAAGCCTTTGTTACTTTCAACAGTTACCAATCTCTTTCTGTAGCCTTTAATATTAGTAACAATTCGCATAGGTTAGAAGGTTCTTTAATCTATTCTTCATAACAAATTGCCTTCAGATTGGTGATCTTGTTGGACCTCATTCCAGGAGTTTAATTGTCAAATGCCGCTTCAAGTTCTCACATGATTCAGATCAGGAGACTGACTCTGCCACTGTAAGATGTCAAAGTTGTTTGCAGCAAGACGCTTAGTAGTCCTGGGTATGCTTGGGATCACTGTCTTACTGGAAAATACGATCAGGAGGAAGCCCAACGATCACTACAGAAGGCACTAAATTTTGTTTTGCGATTCGTTCATATATTTACTTTTTGGCCATTCATTGACAGTTTACCGACAACTCTCGCAGAAAAGCATCGGTAAACAATGCTACAACATCTGACAACTTTGACAGTGGCCAGTGTGTTAGTTTGTGCGTACGCTTCGCTGTCTATCCTCCCTACACAATTCAGATTACAAACAGGCAACTGAATCTTTGCTTCACCTGTCCATAAAAATCTTTTCCAATACAAATTTGACTTATCTTTCTGCTCATTTACAAAAACTAGATAAAATACTCATAGGCTGCTCAGCCATAAATTCGTCGAAGTGATGCCATTGATGACATCACTTTTTGATGCCAGTTTCTCGTGAGTCCTCCCGTTACACTCTTTCCTTCCTCGTGTACCAATTGGTAATGCAACTGGATATCGAGAACTGGATGCTTCTCTTGTACATTTGTGTAATAAAAACAGTAATTCAATATAAAAACTATCACTGGTCGATATTCAGCTGTCCCTAACTTTTGACCTGATCCCAAGTGGACTCAGTGAGAGTTGAAAATGATTAATCTGTACTCGGAGCACCTCAAGGGATATTTTAGCGTAGGTTTCACTACTGTACTCAATTATGTTAATTAAAGCACTGATTAGCACTTATTTTAGGCTCGTTCTTAAGTGGATTAATCACAGGCACTTACACTTAAGAACAGTTGAGTTTGATATTTGACTCCAAGATCAACATTTTGACGTTGGTTCTATATGTGTACTCATCCATGCTAATTAAATCATTAAATCATGGGTGGTGCGGACAGTGACCTTTGGCCTGTTCTTAAAAGTAGACTCGGTATAAGAGTAATAATTCAAGAATTTATGATCTGTTCTCGGAACCCATCAAGGGATATTTTGGCGTAGGTTTAATTGATGCACTCATTGTGTTAAATAATACGCCAATTAACATTAATCGGGTTTGTATTTAATTAGGTGGATAAAGTCCACGTGCTGACACTTAGGAATGGTTAATTTTGATTCTCAAGCCCATGTTGAACATTTTCGTGTTGGTTTCACTGATTTACTCAATTACACGGATTAAACTTGGATTTGGATTTTTTTTTGAGTGGTCCCATTGGGTTTGGTACAGGATTTAAAGCTTCAAAAGGGTCATTCCAGCGTTCCGCGGCGTACCCCACACTGTAAAAAATCCGTAAGTCTCACGGGAAAATTGCTGGCAGCAAACGTGCAAAAAAAGTAAATAAACAAATACCGTAAGATTTACGGAAGCATTCCGCAATTTTCCTAGTAGTCGTAAAAAAAGAAGGGTGTTGTGAGGGAGTCGATCGAGCTCTCGTCATAGCGGATCCGAAGTCAATATCTCAATTAACTGATTACGCTGTCAAGCTGCATTGAAACAAATATTGTTGCTTGCTGATGTGCTCAAGGTATACAATATTAATTGATGCACTGTCTTAGTTATCACTGAATGATACAAAATTCGGCATATACGTACAATAGTAATGTCTCTACTGAGTGTTGTAGTCTAGGAGGAATCTATAAATGGTTCACAATTTGTTCTGGGTTCTGGAGCACACTTTCTCAGGGAAGCGACATTGTAGTGGGCGGGACAGCTGGCCCGACATAATTATAATTACAACTTCATTTTTTTCTTTGTTTTCCTAGAAGGCTATGTTTTCCTCCGATTGGCGCAATATCTCAGCTGCGTAAATGAGGTTCAATAACGTGCGTACAACGAAAGCAGTATATTGAAAAGGAACGAAAAATGCAACAAATCAAACAGTAACAATAAAACAAGGTCTAAGCAAACGAACCATAGCTCAAAACCGATACACTCAAGTCTAGAAGTAAATTCAGCACGTTAATTACTCAAGTAACCCACTGAATTCGCGAGATCAGTACATCACAGGGTAAGTAATTAAAAAAGTTAGTAACCATTCAAAAGATAAGCAAGTAACTGGACTCACAAAGTAAGAAAAAACTAGATTTACAAAGTAATCATCAGGTTTCAAGGTAAGTAACTCTCTGGTTTCAAGGTAAGTAACTCTCTGGTTTCAAGGAAACTCAACTTATACCCAATACCCATTCTCACAGCCCCTAACGTTGGTTAAAACGATGAACATGAGAACACAACTCCGGTCGCGGAGCTTCAGTTAGGTACACCTCCAGAAGACTACAAGTATGTCGAGATTATCACAGCTTGAGGCTCAATTGGAACAGAGAACATTACCCCGATTCCTTTAAACTAAATCCACGTCAGTAACCGTTTTGAGGTAAAACATTTACTGCAGAAGATCCTGCGGTTGTACATTTCCATGACGGCAATGAGTCAGCGCCAGCGGAAAGAAACTCCGCAGTTCGGTCACATGATTATCCGCAGATAATTCAGCAGGGCAGTTCACACGAAGTCAATATATCAAAACCCGCACATGCTTGACTCAGTTCAGCATGGGTTAGATTCCGCCCAACTGACGAAAAGAAGAAACCACGACTAGGCCACAATCGTGCAGAACTTGCGGAATTTCACAAATTTGAACCCTAGTCTTGCTTATGCTTCACGTAACAAATCATTTATCGCAAGCAGAAGTTTCTTTGGTCACTTTGTATTTGTGGATGCTGTTGGTTGGATACGTGTAGAAAGGGTTGAAATGGTTACTTCAATAATTACAAACTATGTCATATAGTATGTGTTACTGAATTATTTTGAAACTATATTATCCCAAAGCAGTCATGAGTAGTTAGTAGCATTTGATGTCGGTTTGTGCAAGTATGGGGTGAAACACTGGTTTATTGGAGGAATTATGCAAATAACATTATAAGTCAACTTTCTGCTTCACAAAACTGCATTACCTGTGCACGTTTTCACAATGATTTGTGGATTTGCCTGTTTTAATCTCTGGTCCATTATTGTGTCCCACGAATTAGCTGACGTGGAAGACACAGAGGTTTCAGCGTTACATAAATAGCGCGTTGCAGTGGCCGAGCGTTGTATGATTCGATAGCCAGTTAGGGTTTCAGCGCTGGTCAGGCCCTCGGTCACTGAGGGTGGGAGCTGAAACCCTTGGGTTCTGCCCCACTCTCACCTCAGGCTAGCTAACTTTATCCAAGAGTACCTTCTGGAGTCTCTTTTCCAACACGCGTCTTACAATATCACTTGTATTGTACTAATTTACAAGAATGCCTAAGTTGGTAAACAGTCGATTGGATAATGTACTTCATTGATCTGCATTGCCGTACAAATGTTGACTTCTATTATTCATTGCAGATGCTTGTTGCGGAGGAATGCTAAACGTGAAGTCCTGACCAGATTATTTCATTGACGCGATTAAGGTAAAACGTACCGCTGCTGTACGTGCAAAGATTACTGTTGTCTTTTTATCGTTGGCAATGCCTGCGAACAAAGGTTTGATAAGATTACCTAACATCATTTAGTGTCTTAGCGTCCCATAAGTAGTTATTACTTTAGGACATGCGTGTTCTCTATTGTCAGCTTGTTTTAATCTGTATTTCTGTGGATGATAAAAGAGAATACATGAAGGTGTAAAGGCATAACTGTCATCTGGTTGTGCTCAGCTCCGTGTATATAAGCTTCAGAATAGTCAATGGCCAAAGAGAAATCCAGTAAACTAAAATCATTGGTTTTTTAAATACCCTTCATGGAGGTTCTACCGTTAAAGTAGCCTGAAACCTTTTTTGCTCGTAATGCTAAACAAATCTCCATGGGCTACCGGACTGTTATGTATGATATCTGCTGCTACACTATACTTTGCATGTGCAGAATTTTGGTCACAGGCTTAAAAAACACTACTTGGGCAAAGAACATGATGGGGAGGGAAAAAGTGTGAGCCACAACTCCCTCTTGGCTCCGGCCCTGTTAGTTTAGTATCATAAGCACTCTCATGTACACGCTTGGTTGTAATCTCCGATTTATTGATGCGAGCTCAGACCTGGCCATTGTTGTCCCCACAGTGGTCGGCACTCAGTGCTGAGTCGTCTGCTGTACTTCACGCAAACATACGTGTTGACCTGTTGAACACTTTTGTCCCGAGTGTGGTGTCCTTCGGTAGAGCTATCGACATAGCTCTCAGGCATAGGGAAGCTGCAGTTTATTCGGCTGAGTATATTTTTAACGTTTTGTCAGAATGAAAGATAAGATCAGACATAAATATGGTATCCTAATCCGGCCTTCTTGCTATAGGCCAGTTATTTTCTCGGTCCATTTTTGATAGTCTACTTGAACGAAGAGGCTTCATGCGAGTCTGATGGAATCCCCTTTAAATGAAGTCATACATAGAAATATAAATCTGTTTCTATTTACACCTAGCCGTTTAACTACAGGCGCAGACAAAACTTATAGGTAGAGATGCACCACGGTCGTAAAACATATCCAATGAGGAAAAGCAAAGCGTTATACAGTATATGTATGACCCGATATGGACTTTTAGATTGTCAATAGTTTTTCTATACGGACAATTAGATGGCTGACGTCTAATCAGAGGTACCATGAATCTGTTACGTCTGTCTTCCCGGGAAGTTCAAATAGCCTGAAAACTATTTAAAACACCATAGATTTTCTCCAGTTTGGTTTTATTTGAAGGAAAATAAATCTACGTTTGAACGCACGCCTACTTCCCGATATTAAGACGCATTTTGGATCGGCGCGTTTCGGATATTTGTAACATCTACACAGTGCAATTTGAAATTTGTTTCTTCCTTAATTTCATTACTCGTGTCTATTACAAATAATGGTAAAGCTACTATTACTTTAGTTGCTAAATTGGTGTTTTTTGTGTAGCCTTATTTTGAGCATGATGGATGTTGTTTGTCTGTTATAATACAATGGCAGTCCGGGAACAAAAATCCCCAAGAGAGCCAAGATGGTCCCTTGGGGATTTTTTTCACAAAGTGCAAATGGCTACCATATCAATCTTGAAAAAGTGTTTTTGACCATACCTCGACTTGTAATTGCCATAACTAATTTATCTAGGAGTTTAAACATATGGTTTTTTGGGTTATTTAAAAGACTCAAATATGTTAAATTCCGTTCTAATTATAAGCAATTCACTTCGTTTATTTGTAAAGAAAACAACTGAGAATTACAGTGGCTGATTACTTCCGGAGGACTTCGGTAGAGTGCTACATATGCACACACGGTGTACTTACCGTTACGCGATGAACATTAGTACATTATACAAATCATGATACTGTATTTGCTAACACAAGAATATATTTTAATAACCAAATCAGAGAAGCACTAAAAGAGAGCAGTCATCAGCCAAGGAAGCCACTGCTTATGGAGAAATGTAAGTTGGTTCTGAATCTAGGATTTCATTTTGTCCTCCCTAGAACTAAATCATTTAGTCCTGACGTCCCCAGTAGTTCTTGTAAAGTTCACGAGGATCAGTCCAAATCTTTTTGGGTTATGTTCTCAAAAATAAATAAGCAAACAGAAAGCCAAAGGAAGAGTTGATCATCAATAACAATATGGTTATTTATTTTTCTAACATTCCTAACTGCCATTGTAAATTTCATGACTAATCTATTCGTAATTACTTGAGCTACGCTGTTTACAGATAGACAATTAAGTAGACATATAGACAGACGAATACCGACAAACCAAGAGCTCTTTGTTTGTTCAGTTCCCTTTCTTCCTTGCACTACTTGCTGTTATGACAAGCCTAGTGCGTCTGATAGGCCATCCCTCCCGTACCGTCGTATTTAACAAGATGTCCTATGACAAGGTGAAGACGGTTTGAACATGATGGCTCTCCCTCCTACATCAGAGAACATGGGAAAAGGGCTCACAATGTGGCCGTCATCTGCGGTAATGCGCGTCCTGCTGTAGCAGGAAATATCAGTATCGGCTCTCACACGTACGAGGCTCGGGATCGACACTGTTGCCAGCAGGCAAGTTCTTGGGTGTAGCTCGCTGAGTCAGCAGCATCAGCACCCGGATGCTACTAACAGGGAAAGAATACCCTTCCTCAGCTGGCGTCCTAGCTCCTGACGAGCTGTGATTGACTGCAGCCGTGCACTCTTCTGGAGAATGCTGGTGAATATCTGCAGCACGAGTCAGAGCTTGTGGATTTCCCAGTTGGGGTGTGCCATCAAGTAGACGTTGGAACCGAAGGTTTCAAGCGACTCCCAACATTACGGATATCACCTCATGTTTCACTAGTACCTATGAATGTTTCAAAGATGATCAAATGCGACTGTATTACAACAGCTTCTCGTGCCAGCACCCTTCGTAGCTACTTTTTCGCGCGCCTATCTTCTGAATTTTTGGCCTGCCATGGCCGTAAAGAGTGCAAGGACACCTCCCACCCACTGAAGGCAGCTAAGGCCCTGATGAGGATGAACTCAACGGTGATTAGGAGCACATCAATGGTTAACTTACACATCATCCATAGCCTTCTGGAAGTAATGTGCTACTGTAAAAAATTAAGTTGTTTTTACGAATAAAGCAAAATATTAAAAACTGTATATCAGCATTTATTTCGCAATTAAATTTAAAAATTCTTTCCACCTTCCTAAAACTTGTAAGACAGTCACATGTCCACTTTCTTAGCACAATGCGGTAATAAAACTTTGTAACCGCATAAAACACTGTGTTAAAATTCATCACAACGTTTCGACCAGGACACGTTGGTCATCATCAGGTTCTCGAAATTAAAGATTGAGATTTGTCAGCTGCAGAAAGAAATGAAAAGTAATTATACATACGTGTCATACTGAGATCCTTAGACTTAAGCAGCTCTTTGCTAATTCCGGCTATCCACAAGCGATGATTGAGAATATAATCTCCAGAATATTAGATCAGAGTTTCACCACCAATAATAACAG
>LQNS02278001.1:6167288-6185562 GCA_001587735.2 Parhyale hawaiensis
AAAATCCATCCATAACTTTTTGAGTTATAGCGTCGAGAAAAATGAGGCAGACAAACAAACAAACAAACGGATGGACATATCTTCACCAAAAGTTAATCAACTGTTCCTCCTAACATACCTAGCAATCCCTGCAAATTTCATCCAAATCGGTTCATAACTCTTGAGTTATCTTGGTGACAGACAAACACACAAAGAGACAGACAAACACGACGAAAACATAACCTCCTTGGCGGAGGTAATTACATAGACACGAGTCTGACTCTTTTCAGTGCATAGAGTTATGGGCGGCTGTTTATGAAATTTACACGAGTTGTTCGGTACATCGTAAAGAGTAAATAAGCAGATTTTTTTGTGATGATCTGTGTGTTCGTTCATTTGTTGCTGTTTGTAAGTTTATGCCTGTTAGCCCAATTACTCAAAGAGTTGTGAATGGATCTTAATGTAATTTGCAGGATATGTTGGTAATGTTAAAAGACATTAATGATTAAATTTTTTTAATGATCGGTGGATCTATTTGTGAGTTTGTTTAATGTTTGTCAGAACGTTTGTTAGCAGCTTAACTAGAAAAACTATGAAGGAATCTTCAAGAAAGTTAGCAAAACTGAAAGAAATGTGTAATGTTGTTAAGGCACAAACGACTAGATTTTGGTGTTGATAGAAAGAAAAACACAGTCTCAGCACCAATTAGAATTTTTCGCCACTTTTGCCTTACTTCGCGGGGGTATGCCCTCTGAGAGTGCGCTAGTTATACTTCAGTTTCCCGTTGCTCAACTCAGTTTGGGTAGAATGCGCTACAGATTGATTGATATGAGGCTAAGTAAGGTACTCTGATACCACAACATGTCTGTTTTCTCTAAGTAATGTTAATAAGTGCGCAGTGTAAGTTGAAGGAAACAAATATCTGATAAGATGATGATACTAAACGTCCTCGTATCGCACTAAGCAATTGAGAAAATCTTTCGCACTAAACTTACGATTCTCTAATATTTCATACGTCATCATTACTTTGTATCTATTTGCTCAATTTAGTCAGTAATCAGGAACTAAGTTCGCCCTAACGGATTCAGACTCATGAGCAGGATTGCGTTTCCCACTGCTCGAAACTCAATCCAATTAACATCGTGTTCGAAGGATTACGACTGAAGTTCCGGACAATTAATAGTTCAGCGCAATTGATCATCTCGAGTGCTTTGCGTGAATTGACAATCCCTACATTTGCTGGGTTCTACAACTTCTTCTCATACATTTCTGCTGCAGTAAAATTTTCTGTTCTAGGGGCCATTTTTTTTTTTGTCGTAACTCTCACTGTACCAAAAAATATCGTTACGTATGAGGAGAATCAAAAAAGTTCGCAGAAACAAATTTCGATTTGAAAGCATAATTGTTCAGCCAATCACGCCTAACTTACTTATTTAATACGATAGCAGCGATCTATGGCATTCTTCAGGTCATAACAAATTATTGAAGCAGTGAGATACCGGTATCAATTTTTTTATTATATACTTGAATTTGAGCGTGCAGAATCCTTTTAAGGATTCTGCACCCTCAAATTCTAGTATTAACTAAAAATCAGAGTTCTTTTCCTTATCCTCCGGAAGCAACACAAAAAGTCGCTCACCGGACTGTCAGTAAAGTTAACGAAAGTTTGACTAGCAAGGTCTAGTGACTTGAATGGCTAACGCCTCGCGCCCCATTCAACCATCTGCGTTAGTAACATATTTGTTTCAGCAACTTGAGCTTAATTTGAAGTGGTTAAAATCAATTAGCGTATACCCTTATTGCGCTTGGGAATATCCACCCAAATGCTTGTTGAAAATATAACCTAAAACCCAACTGAAAATTCTCGTCCCAGTCTCAGCACTGTTTGTACTTCCCTAGTATTATATACTAGAGTGCCAAGCCTGAAAATGATGGAAATAATTTAATAACGAAGCTTTTCACTGTTTTTGCTTGTAGTACACGTTTTTTCACAAAATGTATCCCTTGATGTTCCATTAAAGTATTGAAAGCTATGCGGTAATGAGTTTGCGAGGGCCTCGGAGTAAGCATTTTGGGAGAAAACACAAGTCCTCGACAGTGAGACCAAAAATGGGTTCACTGTGGCTTTCTCATGACAGCCTTTTGCAACGACGTCCTGACTCAATGGCGTGGCCTGCACCCAATCAGTAGTCATTCGGTTGGTTGGTGCACCTTCTTACAAACAATTTTCGTTCAGGAATCAGAAAAGGATGAATACGGTATATATGGGGTGTCGTAACCTGGATACCAAAGGCCATTTACCTCCAATGCACCGAAAAACTGGAAATCTGACATTTTTCTCACGAGGACGGTATTTGCAGCTAATGCAAATGAAGAACAGCACGAGTCTAACGCTTTCCAGCTGCAAGAAATCGCAGCTTGCATCTACGCCACCAATTCCAGCCAGCCAGTGTGCAAACCAGCCAGCGTCCCAGCTAGCTCCCACCATGAAGTGACCTGCAAGCCGCCGTGCAGTATTTCGGTTGTGTCGTCTCCCCATATACTTATTCCGAGGCTAGGGCAAAATTTCCCTCTAGAAAATAAAGGTGCAAATATCAGCTTTGAATGTTTGGTAGTTGAATAGCACAAAGAAAATATTGTTCAATGAAAAGAATCCACAGGAAATGCTCAGTGCTTACTGTGTCTTGGATACCAGCAGTTAGTTGAACCTTCAGGATCAAAATTTGGCTGTCATGCGAATTGAAAACAATTTGGCTTCCGCAGCCTAAAGTTTCAACACCCACAAAGAAATTCAGCGAAGGAAAATATAAGCTGCATGGATTATGCACGATGAGTGATGTGCACTTAATATACATTGAAGCATTTAAATGCTAAATACATAGGTAAATGAAATTATATGCTAAATACATTTTCGAAATGTATTTATATATATTACGTACATAAAATGTTTTTTAATAATTGACTAAATACATTTCGATTTTTTCATTTTAGCACCAAAAGCCACTAATTTAGGTATATTTTAGTGTTCATGAATTGAAAATTAATATGTGTACTAGCACAATATGTGACACACATCCTACAAAAGTCGCAAGTAATATTCTAGATATAATGTAAAATCAGTTCAGAGGAGAGTATTTCCAATTTGACACCTACTATAGATCACTTCACTAGAGAATTAACTTCAGTTTCTTGGTAAGCTTATGGATATTGAAACTTGAATCTCCCGTTCATTGAAATGATTCAAGCTAACAAAAATACGGTTTGCAGGATCGAAATAATGTCGGGTTTTACCTAATTTTTTCCCTATAAACCTGAAGCATAACAGCCGTCAGTCCTGGCTCACAGCTTATGATGAACTGTGATGAGCCGCAGCCTCGCACTACTTTGAGCCAGTCAGCATATATCTAAAGAACGAACAAGTGCTTGTGGATCATTCGGGACGTGTATCTTTCGTGCCCACTTTGCTTCATTTCGATTACATACTCCTACTGATAATGCTTTGTTCTGTTCTTCCTCTTCTTTCCCGACTTGCTGTTTCCAAGCGTGTTGACTCGTACATGCGTTCCTTGTTTCTCTTGACATTCTTCATGTTCCTTCTTTCTTCCTCTCTTTGGATCCCAGTGTACTCCGTGGGTACGGAGGCTTAAACTAGCAGAATACTACTACTGCTTATGGATTTTCGAGTAGGGGTGGGCTCTCATGGGGACTTTATCTCTAAGTGACCCACAAATAGGGACCGACCGGAGCCCAGCCCCGATAAACTCCGGCTTTTTCAGCCTCCCGGCACCGGTTTACCGAAACTTGCTTGCCCCGGCCCCGGTTTATCGATACGTCCCGGCTCTCAAACTGTGAAAGCCGGGGATTGGGCCAGGGCTTTTTTGAGGGAGCGAAAACAGTAAACAATGAAACAAGTTTTTGGGGAAAGGCTAATTTTTTTCGTATAAACTGATTCATTATGAGTGACAATTGACCAATATCATATCAACATGCTGTCTTAAACTACTGTCAGTGCAAGAAATCCAAGGCCCCGGCTATTTGGTTTTGATCGCCCCGGCCCTGGCTAATTGATTTTTGGTTGCCCCGGCTACTTGGTTTTTGGTCGCCCCGGCTTCGGTCTTTCCAAAATTTTTGCCCCAGTCGGTCTTTACCCACAAACAAACCTACTCCTCACCTCAATAATCTAGCATCGCGCAATAACAGGATGCTTCAGTGTTATGTCAGACCCTTACCGCTAAGGTTTGAGACTGTTGCCAGCAAGCGAGCTTATATGCATGGCTGGTTAAGGCAGCTTTCGGTGTTCGGACTCTGTTGCAGGGCTATTGGCCTTAACCATACTAGAGATTGTCGGAGGCACAGACCGTTGCATAGGAGCTTCCATCGCTGGCGCCATAGCTCTTGAGGATCTGTGATGTATTGAAGCCGTCCACGTCTCTGGAGCCAAAGGCAAGGCCTCCTCAAGAGCTTTAGGAGGCCTTGCCAGAAGGCACATATCTGCAGCAGTGCGTGTGAGCTTCCCAGTTGGGATGTGCGGTCACGTTGAATTTGCACTAACTGTTACCTTTCCGCAAAAGTCAAAGCAAAGATCCCGTCGACTGGGTAGCGAATTTAAGTCCAATAGGCTAAACTTGCCAACAGTTCAAACGAGTGTGCTTCATTTCACAGTTTTAGTCGAGTTTCAATGCACTACTTTTTATCTGATTTTCAGTGAAACTTTCGAATAACTTGCCTTGCTCCTTAAAATGGAGCTTGCAGCCGTGATTAGGTTAGTTCTAATATGTAAAGCGATTCAGAGAGGGTAATTGAAAGCGCGTGCATTTGAAATTCCAGAGAAGTCCAGCCTATAACGGCTCAACGGACTCAACGATCAATTCTTAGAGTTTTGAGAAGAAAGTAATATGTAATTTATATTATAAGTAGGGAAGCGTATAGGCCGGCAATGGAACAAAATAGTGGACGGAAAGTGAACAAATAATCCACCTAGAACTAGGCTGAATAGATTCTTACACCTGCAACACAATTCAGAATGATGAAAGTAGAACTTCAATTTTAAATTCCCCGTAAGTAAAGTCTTGTGGGTAAATTTTGATCCTACTTTAGCGAGTCACTCGATGACACGTTAAATCTTACCCTTGAATTTATAACCGACAAATTCCAATTCACACGATCAACTGCATACATCGCTCGCTCCAGACACTTAACACAATATTTCTAGAAAATCAAGTGCAAAGTGTCATTAGAGTAGGAGCCCGTTTTTAAATTAAATTTGAAATTATATACACTGCCTGGATAACGTGTCATCGAATGCCACAGCTTGGTCGTGTTTATTCAAGTCAATAAGCCTTGACTTGTCCAGGACTTAGAACAGTAGCGTTGGTTTTAAGCCTTTGAGACGCTTTGTAAAACCAGTTATGCATGAGACGGCCAAAAACTCCAGTTTAAAGAGCAGAGTTGAGTTTTGGCCGTATGAAGAGTAATCGGTTCAAGTTTATCGCCTGATACTCTATTCAACGGGCGTAACCAACGCACAGTCGAAGTTCTGAATAATTCAGATCTAAATGACTGTCTTACGCAGCTTTGTGCAGCTAGGTTAAGTAATCTCCTAGGATTGACAAAGATTGGCGGGATGTTAGAGTGCAGTGCTTGCTTGCCCAGTTAAGTGGGCGAATTCGTGTGATTTCCATCCCTAAGCCTAGCAAACCACTCTCCTACAGTAAGTAAATGCTACCGTCCAATATCCCTGCTTTGTCCGGCTTGCTCCTTGCGCTTCTTGTGGAGTAATTGGAAGTGTAAGACTCCCAACATAGGTTGCGCTCTAGGCAATCGACCACTTCAGCCCTTCTTTCCTTAGTCCAACACATAGCACAAGGGTTCAGGGTTCAATCAATATCAGACCCCCCCAACCGGTCGATAGTGTTAACAGTGGATTTCTCCAAGGCCTTTGATACGGTCTCCCACCACCACCTGCTAACCAAGATCTCGCGATCAGGCCTACCTAATAACTTCATTAGGTGGATCTCTGCCTACCTAAGTGGGGGCCGTGCCTCCTGCCTATGGGCTGGTAGGAGGTTGCCTTACCGACCCATGCACGCAGGAGTGCCCCAGGGCGCGGTGATCTCGCCGCTTCTCTTTAACTGCTATGTCACGACTTCCCCCGGTTAGTGACGTCACCTCTTCTTACGCAGACGACTTCACCGTTCTATCCTCGGATACTCGCGTTCCGGAGGCAGCGACGAGCCTATCACACCATGCCTCGGGAATTGAGAAGTGGGCCGGAAAGAGAGCCTTAGTCGTCTCCCACTCCAAAGCCCATTCCATATTGTTCACTTCAGACTATCACCAATTTAAGACGGACCCAGCAATCAAGATGGGTGCGTCGGACCTCACCCTGGAGCGCAATCCGAACATCTTGAGCGTGGTGCTTGACATATACCTTACTTTTGCTGCTCACGCGAATTCTGTTCACGACAGATGTTGCTCCCGTCTGCGGATTCTCGCCACACTGGCCGGCACAAGGTGGGGACAACAGAAAGAGACTTTACTACTGACCTCTCGGGCCCTCATCAGAAGCGTCATGTTTTACGCTGCCCCAGTTTGGTTTCCTAATGTCGCTAGAATCGCTGTAAGTTACAGGCAGAACAGAACACAGTCCTGCGCATAGTCACTGGATTCCACCACATGGCTTCGGCGCATCATCTTCAACAAGAAACCTCGACCCTACCTGTTGGCGACAGTCTAGGGTTGCTGTCAAAACAGTGTCTTCTCAGCTCATCGCGGGTACATCATCCTGCCCACGGCACTATCAGGGCCCCTCTTGTCCTCGACGTATTCGGCACACACTCCAATCAACGTTTGAAACAGATGTCGCTCTCCTATTACAGAGGGGATTCTCCCTCCCGAGCAGGACCGCAATGCCTTGAGTGCATTACACACCTATGCTGTTACAACTGCAGCAGTTGCATATCTCCCTAGAAGGGTTCTGGGCAATCAATGCTCTCCTCCTGTGCGTACGAGTCTCTACTCTCCAGATCTTTCCAAACTACCCTCTCCCAGCTCCGCTGTGGCCACTGCTCGGTCTTAGCGAATGGCAAGTTTCGAGTGAGAAGAATCGCTGATCCCCGTCAACTGTGCGGACAGGACGAACAGTCTGTTCGTCACCTTTTTTTGTGTTCTAGTCACCCAACTGATCTGTCGGTGAGCAGTCTCTGGCTGGAACCGCTTGGGGCAGAGCGTTTCCTCGCTTCTCTTCCTCTCCTCAACTTTCTCCCTCCTCTGGCTAGGCTCCCTCCAAAGCCTCCTCCCCAAGCTGGCACTGGTTGACCCTAACGATAGTAACCAACTAGAACATAACTCAAACCTCTTCGTACTGTAATTCTTTGTATTTTTAAGCGATATCTTGAACGTCACTAGTGACACTTCCTCATCTTTACACCTTTGTGGTAAACACACTTGCGTTGTCCAGGGCTCAACAAAGCATTCTGACGATGGGCAGGAGAACCATGTTCGATTGATCATCGTGTGAGAATTTTGAGAAGCTGACTGTCTGTAAATGTAGAAGATACGGCCTATCCCCTAAAACGAAATTAAAGCCAATTGTCTGTGTGACTGTTGCTATTGACTAACGAAACAAGCTATATGCCTCTATATTCTGCTGCAAGACGAATATCACACCCGAGTCCAACCGTTTTCTTAACATTTTACGCAACTTATATTCAAATTACCATATTCAAAATTTATTAGCTGGTAAAAAATCAAGTAACGTTTCTAAATCACACGGAAAAGCACATTGATCAGGCATCGCAAACCACTTGAAAAAATCGGTTCAGCTTATCTAGCGGAGGAAATTGCCAAAAATCGTAAGTTTTACCTGAGATGACAAGAAAAGTTATTTCTTATTGTACAGTGTATGAAGTCTACTTGAATCGTTGCAGTAGACCCTCTTGCATACATCCGACACAGAGACTAATAATATTTACGCTCAATCAGACCCGTAGTCTTAATGATAAGGAAAAAATAACTTTTCGTATTGGAATATACCGCGTTTACATTACAGTACATTACTGGAAACTATACTGAATGAAACCAACACCATCTCTCAGTTCCCTCTTTATCGCCGTCCAGAATTAAATTTAAAAAATGTGAGGTACTCTGTGAGTTATCAGAGGTGGAAGGAAATGATACACCTGATAAGTTGATGTCTTATGTTGCAGCAGGCACTCGGAGGCGCCACGATCGTGCACACGCATCCAAGATGAGGTCATCGCCCTTATTATGGCTGGCCATGGTCGGCACACTACTGCAGCTGCTGGCTGTAGCTCCTGCCGCAGGTAAGATCGCCCTACAATGCTGGTGGCACAGACCCCACCATACACTGACGAGACGCTGGCCCCTAAAGGCAGATTTCGGTCCCGCAATTGGGCCTGACTGCGCGGTGCCGGAGACGCATTTTTATATGTTCTCCCTGTACTTTTTCATACTTTGTTTTGGCAATTTGATTTAATTCTTATACATTCAGCATAGATTGCAATAGTACTTGACTCTTAAGTTCAAGTGGCCTCTGACGCTGGCGGCCGAAATGGGAAAAATGGGATTTTCTCAAGAGCAATTATGAACATATCCAGACATGGTCATGCAGGCAAGAGCCCAAGTGCGTCCCCGCCGTATCCAAGATAGGTACCTTCTCCGCAAGAAAAATGTAGGCGAATCTTGGATTTTTTTTTTTTTTGGCGTTAGATAGGTGGACTTTTGGCCGCCAGCGTCAGACCTAAGAGTCAAGTACTGTTGCGGTCTATGCATTCAGTAATGACTGTCATACCTGTACAGTGTACATACTTCTAAAACTTGTATACGTAGCAAATTCAGATAAATATGAAGGTTTGAAGTGTAACTACGTAGAGCAGCGGTTTATGACATCCTTTGATATTTGCACTACAGTAAAAGTATTTCCCAGAATGTAATAAAATAAACAATCTTATGTTGTAGAACAGAAACTTCTAAAATTCCTGGTGTGTTCAATTTGCAATGAAATGCCACTTAAGCATCTAATGGAGTTGTTAACTTAGACTAAAATGGCTTGAGAGGTCGGCTCTGTCCTCAGTCGGGGTGCTCTCTGAGCCCCTCACTTGCTTAAATAATGATAAATATGATAAAAACAATCAGATATTTGCCGCTACTTGTTCGCAGAGACATCTCAATGTCAGAACTCTGCTGTACAAGACGTACTAATTTCCAGCAAATTTTGGCCCGGACCCCAGGGCACCCATTTGGTCTCAGGTAACTTAGATGGCAATGGCCCTTTCGCTCTACTCCTGGCAATTCCACTCACGAACGATTTAAGAACACCAAGCGTTGATGTACTTTTAGCATAATTATCTACGGTTGAAATCAAACACGTCATGCACTTCCATAGCGAATTGACAGCGATCCTCTCAAGTCACAATTAATTTTCTTGTCTAGTCTCCTAGCTTTGCTGATTGAAAGCGTTCCGCGAAAGAGGGCCGGGTGCCCATCGACTACTTACCACTTCCCCTTTCTCACCCGTTCCGGTCTGGGGGGTGTTGCAGTCAGGCCTTCGGTGTCACCCGTGCTACACCGGCCTCGAATGCGACACAGGTTGGGTAACACCAGGTGACACCGACGACAACCCTCCTAAATTCTAAAGTAATGAGCTGGGTAACACTGCCTTTGTTTACAAAAAGTGACTATGGTAGTCGATAATTAATATTACAAAATGTATGACTACCATATATTGCTCGAATTCTAGCATGTGAAGCACTTATGAATAGTTTTCTTAACTTTTTATCCTAAAATAAAATCAAAATAAGGCTCCGCAAGAAATGTATATGTTTAAGCTTGCAGAAACTTCCGCAACACTTTGTTGGGGCGCTGAGATCGCACGTTGCATTCACTGCTACACGGTGTCATGTAACACTGTGAGGGTAACACTTGCTTCTGATTGCAACACACCCCCGTTTTAACACGGACAATGAAAAAATGGCAATTTTATCCGTTTCGTCTGTGGCTTACCATTCAGTGGTGGTGCAAGCGTCTGTAGGTTCAATGCACAATACCTTATTAGATATTTTCAGGGCCGCATAGATGGAAGTGCCTAATGGGTTGAATAAAAAAGGTATATAAGATTAGTTGGAGAGGGAGGAGAGCTAACATACCTAGTGCAGCAACGCCATAGGTTTCATGTAAGGGGTTACTGGAAAAAAATCCCTGGTAGGAAAAAAGCCCCGCTTCCTCTTGAAGCTATATTTGAGAGCTCTATTCATCTATGTGATTACAGCATATTTAAGTAAACTAAACTATATTGTGCTCAGCTAAATATGACCCAATATTTGCATGTGCGAACGTTGGCTGCAAGAACCCATGAAATAGGTAATGTGAGGGTAAATTAGATTTAGCTAGGTGAGCTTAGATTAGGTAATCATAGGTTAGGTGAACTTAGGCTAGTTAAGGTGAAGTTAGGCTAGTTAAGGTGAAGTTAGGCTAGGTAAGGATAGGTAAGATCAGGTTAATTAATTTAATGAAATCAGGTCAGGTGAGATCAGCTTAGGTTAGATTAGGTGAGTGATGTTAGGGCTAGTAAGGACTGCGAGGTTGGGTTAAGTTATACCGCTCTACCTATGTTTTTTCTCATTTTCAACTTGTTCTAAGTCCAAAAATAGGATATCTCGGGTCATTCCTATCCAATAAGCAAAGAGCGGCACGGGGGAACTCACGGGAAACTAGCATCAAAAAGTGACGTCTCTAGTCGCGTCAACATCGATGACCGCGCCGGCTGAGCTCAGCCTATGAATATTTTACTCAATTTCGCCCGAAAAATCGTCATCTGTAGCGAATTTCATCTCTTGAAAAATAAATAAAACAAGAGAATATATTTTAATTGAACAAGAAACATTTACGCAAGCCAACAAATTTTAACTTCGCGTCTGCTACTTGAGTAAATGTTGGTGTATGTCATTAATTTAGGTACGCTGAATCCAAATCTGTGCTTGCCCAGCCCGTAAGGTTCTTTATATATTCGTACTTAACCTTCTCGTTGGAATAGCAGTGCCAGTGGCCGTTCTGTAGGAATAGCACTGATGAAACATAAGAAACAGCGAGTCATTACTCAAAAATGGGACGTGAGGGACAAAAACGGGATCAAATAGTTTATCAAGAAATAGTTTGCAGTAATGATCTAGAAGGTGGTGTGGGTAGCCGTTATTTTTCAAAAAGGTTCGGGGATAATCTATTTCATAGGAAAATGCTAGGTACGAAGAGGATAGGTGATATGCCCTAAACAGTAAAGTTTTTACAGCAGTTATTTTAAATTGATCGTAGCAGTGACTGAAGAAGCTGGTTCCAGGGCTTGAGAATGTCGGCTTTCTGTACACTCTAGGGGTTAGGTTTGAGTCCTGCTTTGTGACTAGGGTATCTAAAAATGAAATGGAATCGTGTTGCGTGCCTGTATTCAAACCCAATTATTATAGACATTTCAATAGTTTCGAAAATTTAGCAAGCAGACTGAAATCTGAATCACTTAGTCATAAATTTACCTTTGCCGAAGTAAATAACAAAATAAAGAAAGCTTGCAACTTGTACACCTCTCACAGCGATCCGTTTTCCCTTATCTTTTCAAAGACCGATTTGTCTCTTTTATCAAATTTTAGCAAAGAAAATTCAGCTGTAGTTTGTAGGCCAGACAAGGGTAGGGGAGCTGTCGTCATCATTAGGAATGAATATGATCAATAAATTAATACCATTCTATCTGATACAACAAAGTTCACTTTCTGCGATAAATATACCGACCCCTTCAAATTTACACTCAAATTCATAGATAAAATCCATAGATTCCTGAAAAAGTTGCTAGATCAAGACATCATTACTAAATCGACTTACTGCTCTCTCTCTATAACTCTAGTGGTCTCCCCAAAGTATATAAAACCATATCCCTTTGCGACCAATTTCAACAGCATACAATACCCCATCTTACCCAATTGCTAAATTCCAATTCCTCGTTCCACTAGTTGAACCTCTGACAACTAATCAATGCACATTGCGTAACTCTTATGAATTTAAAGATGGAGTCGTAACCTTTCAACTACCACCCAATGCATACCTATCTAGCTTTGACATCCCAGTTTACAAATATATCTATGACGAAACCATGGATATTATATGCAACAGAATTTTTGATAACTCTGACTCGTTCCGCAACATGGACCAACCTACATTCAGAAGTTTCCATAGTTTAAAAATCAAAGATTCTTTTTTATTTTCAATATAAGGTTGTACAAACAAATCGAAGGAATTTCCATGGGTTCCCCGCTCTGCCCCACCCTAGCCATTATATTTTGATGCCATCACGAATCAATATGGCTCAACGACTGGCCGAATAAGTTCAAACCCATCCATTATAAACGCTATGTAAGTGACACGTTCCTTATCTTCAAAGACCCTGCTGATTCTGATTTATTTCTACATATTTAACTAGTATGGATCCCAGCATAAAGTTCACCGCCGAAAACCAAGCAAACGATTCTATTGCATTTTTAGATACCCTAGTCACAAAGCAGGACTGAAAAATAGCCACTAAAGCCTACAAGAAGCCGACATTCTCAGGCTTCGGAACCAGCTTCTTCAGTCACTGCTACGATCAATTTATAATAAGTGCTGTAAAAACTTTACTGTTTAGGCATAACGTTTATCCTCTTCTAGCGAAATTGATTATTTCCGAACCTTTTTCAGAAATAACGGCAACCCACACCAGCTTCAAAATCACTACTGCAAACTATTTCTTGATCAATTATTTGATCCTGGTATGACTATGCTCGTAAATTAGGCTTTTTCTACTCCCTTCCATAGGTACTACAGCAAGACCACCGTCGATAAAGTCAGCTCCCTTCAAACTTTCCTCTTCGAAGCCTACCCGCATATAAACTTCAGGTTCACTTAGAAAAACACATTTACTATAGGATCCTATTTTAAATTCAAATACAAGCCTCCCACAAATCTTCCGACCAGTGTTGTGAACGTATTTTCTTGCAAGAGCTGCTCAGCTCTGTACATCGGCAGCACTGGATAACATTTCAAAGCCCGCGTTCACCAAGATTTAGGTGTATCAAGCAGGCAGAAAATGACAAGTTTTGGTGATGATCGATTTGATTGTGTGTGAGTTTGACTATATGTTTGTCTGAAAAAGTTTCAGACGAATTTTCAAAGCAGTTACAGTAACTGTTAATAATGTCAGGTGGCACAAATGACTATATTTTGGTGATAATAAACTGCGAATCACGGTTTCAGGGCCCATCTGAATTTTCTGTTAATATTTCATTGCTTGGCAAAGGTAAGCGCTCTAAGAGTGCTCCAGTTATTAACTGCCTAACAGCACTGTACCGCCATTCTAGTACTCGAGATCTTTTTGCTTTACCGCCATTACGTAATTTTTTTATTTTTTCCCTCTAGTGTGCTGACAGTTTTTTCTAAGCTAAGGGGGGAGGGGGGAATGGAACATCAACTGTACTCAATGGGGTAGAGAGCATTACGCAATGAATATGCACAAAACTCTTTTGTATTCGTAGCACATTACCTCTTAAAGCACATGGGGGGGACCACTATTACCGTGAAATTGTCACGGCTTTATAACTTTGAACCTATACTGCCCAAAGTTAGCCTGTTCGAATCGACAAAGGTAATTTGAGAGGCTGAGATATAGATGAGGTTAAACAATTTTTCTAGGATGGACATTGGGCGTTGGAAGTATCGGCAGGCGTTAGGATAGACGAGATGTGTTGAGGTGGACGTAGCGAGCCAGGTTCAACGGAGTTCTTAGTTAAGTGAAGTACGTTAGTTTGGATGGGGTGTGTAGGTTAGAAGAGCAGCGTTTGGTTAAAGTAAGGTAAGGTGTAACAGCGCAGCTTGGGTTTGCTGAATTTTAGAAGAGAAAATATTAATCAACCTTGAAATTTCTACAGTCCCGCCGATTTTTTTCTGTTCATTGTGTCATCCAAGATTATTATTTACCCAAAAACTGCTCTGAGTTCCTGCTTGTAGTAGCTTCGGCCAATATACGAGTATAAATGCCCTGAGATTATTCGTTTGTTACCGTGGCAGAAAACAATATTCTACCCTAGTATTATCTCCGCTTGAATGAGTATCTCTGTTTCTAGATGACAAAGTGTGCAGCGTACCTGTTTCCTCCACATGCATTGTAGCAGCACGGGTGCTACACTGCCCTCTCGCGATATATGTATATCAGTGCATACCCGCCGCTTCCATCACTACATCCAACTGTTGGCGACAATTCGCCAGTTTACAAGCCGGGAAAATTGTACGAGACTTACACTTTATTTTCGCATTTTTTCTAACTGTTCAGAGCTGGTCATTTAAGTCGTTTTTCTTTACGTAATTATCGTATTGAAAAATTATTCCTATGCTTATTTTTTGTGACACTTATAGTTTCTCTACTATTTTATATCAATATTTTCATTTCTTTTTATTAACTCGGCTTCTCTTGTTAGCTTAAGGTTTGGACAGCGGTTGGAACACGTCTCTTTGCTTGGTGCATGGGACGGCAAGTCTTCCGATACATTGTACTGAGTTACTGACTGAAGAGAAGGGTGGACAATGCAAGAGGTCGCTCCTCTTGTATTCCGCCTGTGCAATTTGACTGTGAACCTCTGCTTTTCACTATGTCTTGGCAGACCTAGATTTTATGTAGACGGAGGAAACATCAGTTTTTCTCTTTACCACTCCTGCAAAGGGAAAATGATACTTTGCGCCGGTAGTGTTTCATGCTTATATACTTTGAAGTAAATTGTTGACTTCATATACGTTCATAGATATTAGGTCTCTATCGAAATTACGTCTATGAAATTGCTGCATTACCTAACTACTGCAATGTTATTTGGGAGACATATAATTTTAAGGTGTTTGAACTGATTTAGTCTAATTGCTGTTATTATTCATTTGTTTTCTCTTGTAAATGAAGTTAAATTTTGAGGTGAGAGTTTTTTCTGTTTGGGATCCTGCTTTGCAGTGCCTTGCTAATGGAGAAATACAGGGATATAGTGTTGCGCCTGCTCCCCCTTAACATCAAGTGAGGTTTTCCTCAGCACGCTCCTAAGCAAATGCTGTAGTTGAACTGTAGCTCACGCTGCCCATTAAGTTTTATTGAGCAGTTTGCTAGTCACTCAATATCGCTTCGGCTATAGCCGCAATTCCCTGAAGTTGGTTCTGTTTTTATTTTTTCGTCGACGTTTCTCGATTTCTCAGTTTCAGAAAGTTTCTATTTCAGAAGCTAAAAGCGGTTCAAGAAGTCTCCGCATGAGGAGTTTCACCGTGATTTGTTACAAGTATTAGCCATGACTTTGTTTTTAAGCCGTCACATTTTGTAATAATTATGTTCCAAAAAATACGCACACTATCTAAATCTACGTACTAGGGTGGACCGAACAAAAAAAAAAAAAAAAAAATTTTGCATATCATACATTTAGGGCTAGCCAATGGAGTACGGCCGTTGTTTGCTGCACCGTCCCCAGCAAACATTCTTACATAAGTATCCAGATCGAGTCCCTGAACCGACTCTTTGTTGATAGTCTATTAAAATACAAGGGGGACAGAAGAGCCCCTGTATATATAATGCTAGGTGTTGACGGGACGAAAAACTGCATAAATAGATAAATAATATATTTGTGTAAGTGGGCAGCACATCGTTATGTAAGCACGTTTCGTTGAACGAGAGATGACACAATAAGTGGATATTCTTATTTTAGTCTTTCAACAGCTCCGATCCGCAATTTTGTGTTAGGAAAACATGTTCCGAGAGCAGTAAAAGACAGCCATTTGATAAAAATTGTTTAAATGTTCATGATGACGTTTCGGGCTAACGTAACCCATAATGATACAAATTAAAAGCGTAAACTGATGCTCGCTCGACAGGTGTCACCCGGCCGCGCTATCGTCTCTCACGACAGAATGTGTGTAGATGTGTGCGTATTTGTGAACGCAGATCGTGTGCGCGTGAGCGGCGTTCAAGTTGGTGCGCCGCGCTGCTCGTTGTATCGCTGATTAAGTTCGGTTAGGTTAGGTAAGGTTAGGTTAGATAAGGTTAGCTTAGGTAATGTAAGGTAACTTTAGGTAACGTTAGATAACGTTGGGTAACGTTAGGTAAGGTTAGAAAGGTTAGATTGGGTTAGGTTGGGTTAGGTTAGAAAGCTAGGTAAGGAGGTTAGGTTAGGTAAGGGTAGGTTAAGTTAGGCTAGGTTAGGAAAGGGTAGGTTAGGTTAGGTTTGCCTAGGTAGTGTTTATTTTAGTGATGGCGCGCGCAGGAAGACTTACGTGAACGCAAAATCGTCATGAGAGACGATAGTGCCGCCCGGCCTTATACCTTCCGGTGAGTTGCCAGCTAGTGATTTCGTTGTAGTTACCAAATTGAGCAACTTGGTTATAGTCTTCTAAACGAATATATGGCGAACTCTTAACAGCTTATCTATGCTAAAATGGTGCAACTGTATTTATTGTCTATCGATTAAAATCTGTCGTCGTTTGAGTAAAATGGACAATGAAAATTATTGATTGCGCATATAATTCTGTTATTTGTTAGATAAATAGACGAACTAACAACGCACACACTAAAAGCATATTCATTTGACAATTAAAATAGCTATCTAAAACAAACAACAATACTGTCGTCTTTTATACTCTCTATTGCTCATGCTAGTCAGGTACACGTATGTTTTTTTGTGCTGGCAAGTTCAAAATATTTGCAAATTCTATCCCGGCCTTCCTCTTAGTTGTTGATTCTCGGCTTCTGCTCCTTGATGATCTTGCTTCATCTTGCTTGGTGGGGGCTCTTCCGAGAATGGAGACGGATTGGAGGATGGCTTGGGACGATACTCGTTGCATATTATGAACGCTCTTGAGGTGTTGTTGGACGGACCTATGCTGTCGAAATCTGTCTGCGAGTGTTTGCTCCGTATACCCGATGTATTTTGCTGAAGAAGTTACATTCTCCTAGGTTGCAAGCGTATTGGTACACGCAGTTATACTCGCTTAGGTGGCGGTGGATGTTGTTGCTGATGAGATTGAGTTCGAGATTTTTATAGTAGCTAATGAGCTTCACCTTTCTCTCCTTGCTGCTCGGTGTGATATTTTTCCTGACAATGTTGTGTAGCTGTTTTTCTTACAGTTTATAACGAAGTCATTTGAGATTGGAAGTAAATATTCACATGCTGGGGGTCTATGCCATCTTGTGTTGTACTGGTGGACTTCCTTCTTTCCATGAATTTCTGCGTCTCTTTGTCTATGATTCTCGTTGGAACATTCTCCGATCATCTACGCTAGGTACGTCGATGATATATTCCAGCTTCTGCCAGCCAACTCCAACCTTGAACTCCTCCGTCAATTGTTTGAAGATAATTCCCTTCTTAACTTCACAGTTGGAAAATAAAAGAACAACAGACTTGCCTTCCTGGACGTATCAAACAATATAATAAACCCCGTCGTGTGTTTTTTGCTTATATATTTATAAGTTCATATCCACTATATAATAAAACACAGTTGTTGGTCGCTCCCTTGCTTGCTCTCTTGCTCCCTTGCTTGCTCCAATGTTGGTCCGTCTCTCCGTCACGCATTTAAAAGTTTAATAGGAGAAAATTCATGTACTGGAAAACAAGTTGCGATACCATATAATTTTAGCGCTTTATGTACCGGTGACAAACATAGCTCTGGATCCCCGCTTTCATTGCTGAATGATATCGTAGTCGTTGAATCTTCACGCTGAGCAGACGCCTTTTTATATTGAATTTACGTCGCAGCCAAAGTTCGATCCTGGAGGTTCAACAATCAGTTGGTATCCACAATACGGTGAACCTTGGGTATTGTCAGTGAATTCTTTTGACTGAACTATATTTTTCTTAGTGCAGCTTAGCGCTTAATCAATTCCAAGCTGATATTCACTCTTTATCTTTATACTAGTGTCCCGAGCTGTCATTGTAAATAACGGCCTATTGGGTTATTAATGACTGGTGCACGTGTTCGATAAATGGCGGCAGTAAGTTAGCCGTTCAGGAAAACCCCCGCTGTCTCCTGTGCTTATTACTGTTCAGAAGGCTTCTTTATTGAAAATTCACCATTCTGCCTAAGAAATTGGATATATATATATTTTTAATGCCACGTGCCGTCATTATAATGACTATACACTCAACTTGATGACTGTACATTCAACTTGATGACTGTACACTCAACTTGATGACTGTACACTCAACTTGATGACTGTACACTCAACTTGATGACTGTACACTCAACT
>LQNS02278001.1:6221566-6233931 GCA_001587735.2 Parhyale hawaiensis
AGAGCAGTCGAAACGTCGATGAAAACCTTGGCCAATTGCTCCACAGAACCAACAATGACAGCTGTATCAAATATATATATATATTTAAAAATATAGAACTGCCTCAATTTTTATGCTAGAATAACAACAGAGACAGTTTTGGAATCTTTCAAGGATTCCAGAACTGTCTTTGTTTTCATTCTAGCATAAAAACTGAGGCAGTTCTATTCTTTTTTAGTCTGAAAATGTAGATTTTTCAATAGAGGCAATTTTATGTTTTTTTTATAAAATGCAGTATTTCCAAAAGAAATGCCCTTGGCATGTTTCATTTATAGTGCCGCTAGCCCCCTGGAAATTTGGTATGCAATAGCCTTTGGTATACTGATGATTTTGCAGCAAAAAAAGGCAAATTTGGACCCCCTGTGGACATATTTCACTCCCATTTTTTTTTTTTTTTTTTTTTGGGGGGGGGGTTCTAGTGCCGCTAGCCCCCTAAAAATTTAGGACGTAATGCCCCCATACCTGAAGACACTCTTGAGCAAAAAAAAACAGAAAATTGATAATTTTGACCATTTTCACCTAAACGACCCCCTTAGAGTCCAACAGTACAAGGCGTGCCTCCGACCTACAATCCAGTGCAGACTGTAGATGGTGTGACACCTACAACATAACGTCACAACAACCCAAGCCAGTTTTGTACGCAAATTGACCACCAACTAGCAACCCGTAACCTCAGCGAAACGACCAAGTTTACCAGCGATCAACTTCTTGAACACCTTCGATTAATGGGCGTCAGTGAGATGGGTCGATAGTTGGCAACATAGGGAGACACCGGACTCTTGGAAACATGAGTTATATTCCCAGTACGCCAACAACGAGGAAAATTTCCTAACCACATTAGGCGCCGGAAGATCACTGCAAGCTTGGGGGCAAGAACGTCAGATAGCTGCTTATAAAACGAAGGTAACATGCCCACCGGATCCGCACCTCAATACGGAGGAAGGCTCTCAAGCAGCACCTTGATTGCACCTTATCCGAACGCCAAAGAGGTCCAGCGTAGTTCAGGGTGACATCAATGAAGCAATGGGAACATATCTCTGCTCTGCTTCCTGTCAAAGTGAGCCGACAAAAGCTCTGCTCTAGCCAAGGGATCAGTAATCACACCTCCATCGGGACCAACAAGGGGTGGCAACGAAGGTTCAGCTCCGAACACTGAGCCCTTTAGCTCACTCCACCAACGATGTGGATGGTCAATACTCAGCAGAGACTCCCTGGAACGCTGTCTCAGACGATGCTGTGCCTGCTTATACTCACGCTTAGTCTCGGCCCTACGATCAACATAGGTATGCCACAACGTGCGGTCCCCTGAACGCCGCCATGCCTGATAAGCCGTTTGCTTAGTTTCGAAAGCTAACCGACACTGGTCGGCAATCCACGGCTTATCCCCAGACCTTACAAGAATACTTCTCTAAGGGAAAAACCTCCCCAAACTGGACACAGTCAAGTCGTTAATCTCAGAGAACGAATCCTGGCTGTCAATAATCGGGCGCTAAGGTAACGCCCTTTCTGCATGAGTACTAGCCACCCAATTAGCCGTGCTCTTAACGAACACCACTCTCCTAGTGCCTACCACAGGAACAACCTGGTTCAGGTCCACGGACACACGAACACCCTATTGGATTATAATGCCAATAGTGGAGCCAACAGACACCGTCATCAAGTCAGCGACATCAATCATGACGAGTTCGAGAAAGTTACCAGCAATATACGTGGACCCGCGAACTAGCTGCACACAACTAGACAAGGCGCAAAAATCCAACACAGCCTCGCCATGACAGTCAGTGATGCAGATCCCAAGCAGTCCTTGTGGTGTGCAGTAACATCTCCCAAAAAGCAAACACTTACCTAGGATCCGTGCCGTCAACAAACAGTCATAAAGAAAATCAGTTGCAGGGCTCCAATATAAGAAAATAAATAAAAATTATTCAGTCGGCCATACACCCTTACAACAATGATCTCATTACAGGCACATTCCTGCACTGACTGCCGGTAAGCGTAAAATCCACTCTGGACATAGACGACCATTCCATGGACTCCAGGCCCCGATCCCCACGGCCTGCGAAAAAGGGAACTGAAAACCCGCCAAGGCAAGCTCAGTGACGTGCCTTCTGCCAGTCACCAATGTCTCTGAGCAGCACACGACATCCACACCACGGGATACAAAGTCGAGCTCGGTGCGGTTCGCACGCAGTCGTCTAATATTACAATAGAGGAGACGACACCCCCGAGTCCGACCCGGTCCCGGGCTGCTTTCAACATCCCCACAAAGCAAAAGTAAGACAATAAAGAATAAAAGAACATAAATATACAGTAATATAGAGATAAATACAGAAATATACAAAGGATAAGAAACAAATAATCCCATAAACAGAGAAGATCATATCAAGAATAATAAAGCAAAAACAAATCGACAGTAACGATAGCTACGAAAGCGGCCAGCTATCTACGCGCCCCAGACCCTGCCATCACCCACAAGGAGATCGTGGAGGCCTGCCACACCCACAGGGAGATCGTGGAGACCTCCGACACCGACAGGGAGATCGTGGAGACCTCCAACACCCACAGGGAGATCGTGGAGACCTCCAATACCCACAGAGAGATCGTGGACACCTCCGACACCCACAAGGCGATCGTGGAGACCTCCGACACCCACAGGGAGATCGTGGAAACCTGCGACTCCCACAGGAAGATCATGGAAACCTCTGGCACCCACAGAGAGATCGTGGAAATCCCCCCAATCGACAGGGCGTAAACCGACCATCATTTCAGCGAAACCCTGCGCTAGAGCTGGGTTTCATGCAGATTATTGGGCGTCACGTGCCCATTCGGGGCTGAAGATCTTAGCTGTTGTTGCTGCTGCATGGCAGCGTACTGTGCAGCAGGTAGCACTGCACCATGGCTGAGGTGTAAGTGCTGCTACCATCGGTTGAACGGAGGATGGTAGGGACTTCTTATGGACAACAATGACCGGAAAGTTATAAGGACTAGTCGATCTCTCTATGATACCTTCTTGTACCATTTTTTCATTAACTATGTCACAGCCTTGTATTTATGTGGGATACGGCATGACATTAAATCAATTATAGGCACATTAGGTTTCAATGTGATTATATGTTTAGCAATATTCGTTGTACTTATAGGCTCGCCTTCATGTGTAATCATATGTCTAAATTGGTTAAGAAGGTCCATCAGCATTGGTTTATTCTCAACAATATCACAGTAAACATTCTTCTCAGTTAACTTACGTCTATTACATATACCATCAGTTCTACATTCATTTTTTCCTTGTTCGCACCGTGAGCGCTGTTTTCGTCATCTAGATTAGCAGGCTTAACCACTGAGCCGTGATCGTCAGCTACTGCACTGGCATTCCTTGCGTCAGAGGGTTCGCTTTGTTCATGGCTGTGGCTAACGCTGTTTGCTTCTTTAACGGCAGTGTCGATATCTGTTAAAACACTTCGGTTTCAATTTCTCCATGGTTTACACTTGCAGGAGTTGATGCTATGTCATTATCTTGCAAGAACACATATACATCCGTAGGATTCAACACCAAAACAGGTATTGTAGGATTACTATAAGTTACTGTTACTAGGGTTTCTGAAACACAGACGCTTGAATCCAACACTTTTACCTTCACTATGTACCTGGTAACTCTGTTGATATCGGATGAACCATTATTTCTCTTCTCGCTTGATGCGACGGCTGCCCTGCGTTTTTAGCTTGCGCATCTGCTCCTGTGCTAGCTGTATTGGCTGCAATTGCAGAGCGCTCTTGCTTGCTGTACTTGTTTCCTCTATGCATGGCTTTGTTCAAAAGTCGCTGCACGGTAGAAGTGCTCTCGGCCTTTTATGCCGCGATTGCATCTGCACCGCACTCGATGGTTCTTTGCTTCTCTGTGCAGGGACGCTGCACTTTATGCGGCGTACACTGCTCCACTTCTGCGTTCTGTATCTTTGTTGCATTTTGTGAAATGTTTTTTCCTCACTGCCTGACCCACTACATCAGAGATCAAGCATTCGCTATTACCCAAAGTTTTCTTTATTTCTTTCTGAATACGAACGCGAGCGTCTTTGTCTGCAAAGTATATGCACTGACCGTCGCCCGCCAGCCATTCTTGAAGTCGATAACTGAATTTCTTAAGATATCTCCTCCCAAGATCAAATTATAGGCAAATTTACCGCCCTTAATGATCAAAGCATTAGTTCGTGGTTTCTTTTGATTGCGTAGCACTACGTAAGTTGCACCTGTCCTAAGACAGAACTGTATGCGTTAACGCCTCTGACAGTAACATTGCTCGGTTTTATCATTTCGCCGTAGCTGTGAACATTATAATTAAGCAAACACACTTCACTACCGGAATCCACTAGCGCATTTAAAGGCTGTCTATCGGTACACACAATTATGGATTTATCGGTTTTTCGTATTGACTCGAAATCCTCACCTTCTTTCGTTACTCGAACTGTCTAGCTTCTATAGCATGAAATACCTTTCGTGCAGAGATTAACTTCTCTGACGCTGCTAGTAACGTCAAGTACCTCTACTTCTTGCTACTCACTAAATCCATTTGAAACAGCTCCTTAATCCTACTCTCGGTGACTTTTTTACATGAGCACCAGCTAAACTTCCCATGGACTCACTCTCCCCACGCTCCGGTTGTGATTTACAGAGCCTAGGGCAAAAAACTAGCTTCAGTCCCTGCCGTTTCTGTGTCCTTGAAGTGAGCTGAATCTCTGCCCCTTTGTCCGTGGTTCTGCCCCTTTCTCCCTCTATTTTTATCCTATTTTTCTGTGGTTCCTGAGAATTAGCATCACAGAAACGATACTAGTGTGTTTCCCTTCCACAGTTGAAGCAACCTTTTGTCTTCTCTCTTTCTCCGTTCGCAGCTCTTTTCTTACAACATCTATCCTCACTGTGGCTGGGCTTGTGGCAGTCACTACAACTCGGCATTGATTCTTTGCGGCAGTCTGGTTGGTTAGGGACTCTACCTCTCTAAGACTGCTTTTCCCTAACCACCTGGGTCGCGGTGTAACATTTGGGTGTTCGAAGGTCTTCATCACCGATTCACCCGCTATAGTAATTGTTTTTAGCGTTTACGCTACGAGTGTATGAGATTCTGTATGTTCTAGTGTGACATCTTTTGCCATAGTTCGGACGTAATATGCTTCCTTGTTGTCGCTTTGTTCGTCAGTAACTTCTGACTCGGTTTCTTCCGCATAGAATATCTCTAGTGGACTCTGGTGTTTGGCAAACACTGGTTTATTGTCAGGATAGTTATGGATTGTCGTGACAAGACTCTGCAAAAGTTCCTTGGTTGTCATCACTGGCTTATTGAACACTCGTTTAGCGAATTTTTTGCTGAACGGGGGTGCTAACACAGTTATTGCAATACTAGTGTTAATAAGGTTTGCTGAGAAATCTGCGAGTTGATCGAATTTGTTGCTAGCCGCACAATAAAGTAGCAAATCTAAGGCAAGTTCGGGACAAGTCATGATATGTTCGGTTAGTTGATTTATGTGGTTGAAGATAACTATAAGTTGAGACGAGAGGTTCTCATTACGAACCAACAGCAACTTTGAGAGGTCAGTCACAAAACTGTAGAGGGATTTTTCACCTTTACTGACATATAGGTCGTCCAACAATTATATTTATTCTATTATTACCTCCTATTTTTTTGTTGACAACTTTAGTGACTCTCCAATTGAAGTCACCTTGCGTCTTATGGGCACTGCGAATAAGCAACCGAATTTTTTCTGCGTCACTGTTCACATTCTGCAATAATCCCATGTACGCGCAAAGCTTCTTAACATGCGTTTTGAATGTCTTAGGGGTATCCTGCGCGTTTGCGCCTTTTAAAAACTGGGTGGGGGTGGGGGGTTCGCTCCGGCAATGATAGTGTTTTGGCGTGAGAGTGTTGCAGCAATTTGATGGGCCAAAGTCACTCTATCAGTCATCGTCGTAGGAGGAGTCACAGTGGTGGTAGAAGCTACAGTAACAGTCTCGACAGTATGGGCAACAGTACTAGTCAGCACGCCTCCGGTCATCGGCGTGGCTATGACTGTGCCACTGGGTGAGGCGGCTGTGGTAGAGAGAGGGGCGATCGTGGTCGCGGCAGGCACCACGCTAGTAGTGTTCGGTTCTGGAGTTGGATTTTGATCTCCAATATTGTGTATAATGTATGACACTGGTGTATACCTAGGCCTAGATATTCGGCCACTCCGAGTCATATATTTAGTTCTACGATTCGATTCTTCGTCGTACTAATGCTTGTCTTGAAAACAGTTCCACATATAAGTTTTACAAGATCATCAAGTACTCTGTAGAATGTGAATTCAACTACTGCTCATGGTATCAACTTCCGTGTAATGTGTATGGTGAAGTTTTGAACACAAGGTTATATAACGTATGGTTTCAAAGAAATGCACCTAATAGCCACAATCGGTTTCGAATGAATCGGTTACTTAGCACTTAGCATCCTAAACGATGAAATCGTCGATGATACTAGTTACTTTCGCTTCTACAAATACTCATGTAAATGATCGATCGTCCACCTGTGGGAATTAATCAGTAACACTGCTAGAATTGAGTATGCTCACCAGGTATTACCGCAACAGGATGGCGCCGGGGAATAAACACTGCAAGTGGTTCTAAGCGAAATATGGTTTGCCAAAGTAGAAACAGTCCAAATAGTAATAGTTATACTGGTCTACTCGAACTATTTATCAGTTCAATACCCTTGTCAAGGCACATGTGTGCTCACAAAATTACAGTAGATTATTGAGTAGTTTGAAGTTGCTCAGTTAATTCAGTTAAATCAATGTGTGGCAAGCACACTGAACAGCTGAGTAACTTTTATGCCATTGAGGCAAACAGTGGAGAGCTACGGACTTATCGTTCTCCACGAAAGACCTGGCACAGCAGTTCTTGTGCACGGTCGTCTGTTGGGTTCTATTTCCTGTACCACTTGCAGAGCACTGCGTGGACTGGCTACAGTAATTACAATCTATAAGCGTACAAAACTGGGGCCACTTAACTCGGGTTTTTGGATGTGCTGTAAGATGTGGCTCTTCTGTACTTCAGATGTAGGCTGAATCGTCGACAAGATCTTCTTTAAAGCAGGTGTTGTGACGGAACGCTGACGTCTACTCGTACTGGTAGCTGGGTTATCACCTTCCAAAATTGCCGTCACTGGCAATATTCACTCGTGTCGCTGGCTCATACATGGTCAGTATCTCTGGTTCACTGTATGAATGAGATATAGTGAAAGTATATGTAAAATGCCAGGGCCGCCGTGGGGTAGTGGTTAGAGCGCTCGCTGCTGCATCGGCAGGTTGAGCGTTTGAGTCCCGGTTGACGACAGAAAGGGTATCTGGTGAATAAAGGCCTAACCTCCAGCAAAGTCCTAGCATTAGCTGGGCACCGTCCAAGCCCGATATCTTTATTTGGGAGATGCGGGACATCGTGACGTAAAACCGATTCATTCATATGTAAGATGCCACAATTGTCTTACCAAGATCACTGGCTTCAATGACACAATTTTTACCGACTGCGAACTATCTTTCACTTCAGTATAGTACAAAATCTCCCTTATTCACAGTAGATGGCTCTTCACGCCATTCAAGTAATTCCGTTGTAGCTGCTTCAGTTCAACGCTAGGAGCGGAGGGTCAATTGATTCTAGCCTCTCCCCCTTCAACAAATCAAGTATCACTGCACTAAACCACCACTAAATGCCAAGTCAGTAGCCAAACATACTGGCCACCATGATGTGTCAGCACAAGTTTGGTATGACCAACAATATAACCACAGCTATCTGAGGTCCTCATTCTTCAGGCATCTCGGCATCTAGATTCACTATAGCTGGAAGGTGGGAATCTTCAGTCGACTGAGGTGTGGGGTCTTCGGCCAAATGGCAAAGTGGATGTGCAGCATAAAGACAATACTAGTGAATACTTAATTAAGAGGTTCACTGTTGATAAGATGCGCGGTAATACAGAGGCACAGTTGCTAATGGCGATGCAACGTGTATAACAAGACCGCAAGGAGCGGGATCTTGTGAGCTATGAGCTGAAGATCGACAGTGTACACCCCTTATATAGACAATGTCTGGGTGAGGCACCGTTCCTGTAACCTCGCGCCTTCACAGTAGTAACGACCAGAGCTGGGATTCGGTGTTTTTTATGTACCGTCATTATCGCTATTCGGTAGTTAAAAACGGGTCATTTGGTTCGGTATTTCGCTATTTACATAAAAATAAACCCAATAATTCTGCATTTGTTTGGTATTTGGTTCGGTATTATCATTAAAAGTTCGTGCTCGAGCCCCATGGACAGGAAGCATAATCAAAATGAAGCACTTTTACAACACCGGGTATCCGAAATACTGATAAAAGAAATCCAAGAAAAAGCCGTTACAGCTGACTTGAACGCTTGCAGGCGAACACGACCGAAAGCCGATGCCGACAATGAGTACCAAACCCTAACAACCCAGGGTACGAAGCCCCAATCGAACTGATTAGTTCCGTACCTAACATTCTCTGACGTGGAAGAGTGCGCACCGACAGCAGCACGTGTCATTCTTCTAGACACTTTGAGGGCCGAGACAGAAGAATACAACCAATGCCTCTCCTTATTGTACACCTTTACATGCAGAGCTCGGGGCCCGCCTCTACTGTGGGACAGTTTCACCAGATCGTTATCTGCGCACAGTCTGCTGGCCGAAGTAACAAGTCGATCCAACAGACGTAAGTGACCTGTCAACACCTGAAGCCAAGACCGGTGAGCAATACTCCAACACAGGCATCTGCCACCAAACACAGAATTCACCTTACACAGGAGCCCATTCTTACTGGGAGCACGTGGTACCAGTCTCCTAACACCCGGCTCAAAAGTAAGCTCCTCATTAAGGACAACACCAAGAATCTCCAAGGAGCTAAACTCCTGAAGTAAAGTGTCATCTATCTCTAAATGTGGATGCTGCGGTACAAGCCTCAGAGACCGACTGACAATCATCGACTTGGTTTTACTGGCATTCAGCTTCATACTTCGAGCCAAGCACTACCCTATGCACTAATGAGTGACAAATCCCTATTCAGAGACTGGGCGACAGCATTACGCATGCGGGGAGCAGGTATCACTGCTATCAAAGTGAAATCGTCGGCATAGTTGATCATCGTGTTTTCCAGCGAAGAGAACATGTTACTAGTATACAGAACGAACAACAGCGGGCCAAGCACGCTGTCCTGAGGGACACCACACTCCACCGTAACTGAGGCACTCAAAACACCGTGAACAGACACACTCTGCATTCGCTAGAGGCCCAATCACACAGCCGATTACGCATAAATCACGCATAACGCTAGCTTGAGCGTGATTGTCAGCACAGAAATTGACCATTTTAGGGGATGTGCGTGGTCGAAAATTACCGGCGAATTGCACATGAACTACGTACAAATACATAACAATCACTTATAAATCACGAAAACTCTACATAGACACTGCGTATGAACCACTTTCGGTAACTCATGATTCGTTAATGGCTCACGAACAACGTGCGTCACTATCGCATCTGCTCCGCGCACAATGAATAACCTGCACTGACGAGGTTTTACCAGTTCGTTCCAGCAGGCAAAGGCTGTTCTTGCAAATAACCGCTAACGGTCCACGCATATGTCGCGCATTATCCGCACGATTCATCGGTGTTGTGCGTAATGCATCAGTGTTGTGCGTAATTCATAAGTTTTTCTGACCTGGAGCATCAGTAGCTGTCGGTGGATGTTCCTCGCATCGGGTTTGTGCGTGATTCCAGGTTTTGAGCTGCTAAAAAATTGTGATCACGCACAGGTATGCGCGATTGTGTGTCGTTTAAACGTCATTCATACGTAATTTGCGTATTCCTGACTAGGACAATGCGCGGACGGTTAGTGGTTGTTCGCAAGAAATTATCTGCTACCGTACACGTCGATGACTTTTCGCTTACAAAAGCGCATAAAAAACTTATGAAAAATCTATGAATCACTTGTGTATCACTAACAACTCACGTATGATTTTTGCAGTAATAAGGCAACCATTTCTTTCAACTTTTGCCAGTCTAGTCCTTGCTGCCAAAGGGTACACATCCAGCATGAATCCCCAGAAAAGAGAAAAAGAGATGCCCTGGTGTTCTTGATCCACAAACAGAATGATCAACTACAGCAACTTCATCAGATGTTGTCAGAAGAAGAAGGATAATGAGAAGACAGATCAGGAACGTGCGGGTGAGAGACTGGATCACTAGAAGACCACGGCAGGCCATGTATGATCGCCTGTTGGTGGAGCTCCGGAATGAAGACCCAAGATCTTTCCAGAGCTTCGTGCGTATGCTTCGTGCCATGTTTGATGAGAATGTCCGGAGGCTGAACCCCAGGATTACCAAAAAGACAATCAACTGGAGAACTCCCCTTTGTCCTGGTCTGAAGGTTGCTATTACCCTTCGTCACCTGGCATCTGGATCTAGCTACCAAGACATGCAGTATGCCTGGAGGGCCCCCCTCAACAACGCGATCAGCCTTTTGTTCAGAAAAAAAACTCCCCCTGATTCTGCATATAGGTACTACAACGACAAATGCTTATTCAGTATTATCCTCTTTTCCACGGTGGCATCTGATTACAAGTTCCTGTGGGTGGACGTGTCTGGTAATGGCTCTGCTTCAGATGCTTAGATCTACAATAGTGAGCTGAGAGAACGCGTAGAGAACAACAGCATCACAAGGTGACCACAGCCCGTGCCTCTGGCTAAGGACACTCAAAATGTGAACCAACTTCCTGGTAGCAGATGATGCCTTCAGCCAGAGAAACTACCTGATGAAGCACTACAGCACTATAAGAACTTTGGCAGGGAGTACAGAATATACAACTATGTACAGGCTGTCAAGATGCAGAAGAGTGGTGGAGATCAATTTTAGCATTTTGGCCAACAGGTTTCAAGTTCTTCTGAGCACCATGAATTATCACCCCGAGATTGCCAGAATGATTGTCAAGGCACGTGTGCTCCTACACAAGTGATTGTCATTGATTTATACGTCGAACATGCGCAATTCGTTAGTGATTTTCGACTACGTCAATGTCTAACTATCACGCACAAGCCAACTTTATACGTGATTTATGCGTGATCGGCTGTGTGACTGGGGCTTCATGGCTTAAAACCTGGAATCGCGCACAAACCCGATGCGGCGACCATCCACTGACAGCTTCAGCTTCTGATGCTCTTCGTTAGCAAAATTTATGAATTACACACAGCACCTATGAATCGCGCAAGACTCAAAAATTCTGCGCAAAATATGAGTAAATCGTACGTTTTGGCAGTGTGACTTGGCCTTCAGAAACAAAATCACGAATGATTGACAGAACCCTAACACCCACACCAAACGACTCAAGCTTGTATGATAGACCCCTGTACTTGACCCTGTCAAACGCCGAGCTAAAGTGCAACTGTACAAGGCGTGCGTCAGACCGATAATCCAGCGCATACTGTAAATGGTGTTGCACCGACAACAAGGCGTCATCAAAACCCAAATCAGTTTGGTAACACTAGTTTCAACAGAATAAATCTCCAAGAATATTCCAGAACTCCTCAGAAAAGGTGCTAATGCATTGCTCATAATTATTTATATCAATGCAATAATAAATTCATAAATCATAATAAACTTCATAATAGACTCACCTAATTAAATTGTAATAGAAGCATTTTCAACATCATAATTGGCACCTGTTTCTTCAGCAACAACTCCTGCAATGTGGCATGTGGGCGAGGCAGTATAGAATGCTGGTGGATCAATTGTTTACATGACAGTTTTGGTGAAACAGCCCACTGTATTACACGAAGGACACAAGAAAATTCACTCATATCACTCTATAAAACAAAGTTTTTAATAAGTTTTCTTAAAATGAATGCTGAAACGCTTTAATACGTGCATGAATTATTGTGACACTCTATGTTCACGATTAGCAGAGAAATTAGTACAAATATGAGGAGTGTGATCGGTTCGGTTACTCATTTCTCATATGTTTGTTACTTTCTAAGGGCCCTTTAACCATAAGAATAGACGCGTAAGAATATTCTATTGAATTGAACTCTCCCTATTTTTTTAATATGTTTTTTATTTTTGTAGTCTGAGCCTTCACGATTAGAATTTTTTGCTCCGTGTATCAGGAATTTGTATTTAAGCTTTAAGACGGATGCCCTGTGAACATGCACAGGTTTGTTCAGGGTCCCCTATCCCTCCATAATCCGAATGGCACTGTGTACATCAGCGCGTCTTAGGACTGTTTCCTCGTGTGATCGAGGGCTGTC
>LQNS02278001.1:6240350-6251758 GCA_001587735.2 Parhyale hawaiensis
CCGGCCTATTTTCTGCCTATCACTTTCAATGGAGCTTGAGAGGAGCACCAGAGCCTCCAACCTGGGCTAATTTCCGCCTATCTATTTCGTTAAGAGCGTGACACCAAACATATAAATAAAACATATAAATATATATATATATATATTTATTTATTTATAAACACACGAAGGTTATTCTTAGTATTAGATGATGGTACTTATATTAATGTTTAGCTGGGGTAATAAATACTTGAATGCATACACAAAATGTTTCGTATGTATTGGTTTGTTCCACTCTGGAAGCTGGAACATCCAAAAATTTACAAGTTTTTCCTGTACTAGCTTAAAATTTGTCACTCAGTGCTAGAGTGCTAACTTTATGCGTACATACATCAAATGGTAATTATGTTACTTTACCTATGGGGCCTTCAGGAATTGACTCTCCACCGCTAGAACTTGGCATGGTAATTTGTTCTCGTTGATTTTCTGGTTCTGCATGACGAGGTTCACCTTCCGAAGCCCTGCTCAAATTTGTTCCTGATAGGCAACTTACATCGGCTGGTCATCACGATACTCCTGATGCTCGTCTGTTCGAAGCTCTCCAGATTGCTCTTTGTGATCAGCTTTCAGTTTTTTTTCATTGGTTTTGCTTTGTCGGGCAGTTTGGAAACTTGACTGATTGTCTCCGATTTCTTCATTACAAACTTGTCCATCTTTCAAAATGCGGACTATTGACCTATCAAGCTACTCTGATACAAGACATTGGTACGTTAGAATCTCTAATGGGCAAGCTTTGAGGATTCCCTGCGCGTTGTGAATTATAATTAATGTGTTACTTTTAGACACTTGGTATGTATGTCTTGCGAAGCGCCTAATAACTGATTTTCACGTTTTGTGATGCGAAGTTATGCTAAAAGTTGGTCAAGTTAAATTAGTCGTGGAAACCACCACAGTTACTCCCCTCAAAAAATAATAAAATAAAAACAGAAGTATTCCTTCCATTGCGCATACTTTTTGACCTTCCTTCGTACAATTTCCTATTAACAGATCGGTAGTGTTCTATGTCCGGTATAATTTCTAAAAAGCGAATTTTCTAGATATGCGTAATATCCGTTAGGCAGATTGTCAGTAGACGAACTATCATGAGGCGAATTGTAAGTGTAGCTATAGGACCACTATGAATCGGTAAGCTCTAGTTAGGACAATCACCTGTCGGCAAGCTGTCTAGGCACAATTAACTTCATTTCACTTATTACTTGTTTGTTTCAAGATTTCCATCGCAAAATGCGTTCGTGACAAGATTAAAGTTTTCATGCCATAAGCAACTATCAATATCCTGAAACGGCATTACACTTTGAACTTCGAGTTATTACAGCGTTTTTGAAAAAAAGCGAAACATCGTGATGTCAGTCGCCACTACCACGCGTAACCCTCACTTTAAAATTGTTGCTCTCCGTGCTTTGCATGATGTGGTGCTGGTCCAGGATTTCAACAGTCCGATGCACTTGATGTATTTCATTTTCGCCACCTTTGTTTTTTATAGCTGAAGACCAAATATAATAGAAGATGACCGCAATTTTGCAACTGTTTTTTTTATTATGATGCTTTGCTCAGTCAACAAATTTGACAAGTGAAATTGATTGTGAAGTGTTGAAATTTTTACACTCATCTAAATGTAGTTTTTCGCTAAGTAAATACAGATGTGACATATTAACTAGTACGGTATTTGCATTATTCATTATATTGATATCATTGTACTGACATTTATTTGCGAAAATATTAAATTCAATTAGTTTTTCACTAAACAAAATGCACTATACTGAGTGACTTTAATTTTAAAATGCATTTATATGAAAGAAATTAATTCAGCAGAGCGTTGGGCGCAGGAAAAATTTGCTTGTAAAACTTATTAACTGATATTCATTCTAGTATGATACCTGAGATTGAAGGTACTGGCGTTTGCCAGAACGTAATTATTCGAAGCACGACACTATTATAACTATTAGTCAAGATTGAACGTGGAAATCAATTGCTTCTCTTGCATGCTATCAATACTTACAGTCTCACAATTCTCTGATTGTTACATATTTGTCTTGCAGGTCGTTCTGACCTAGAAATCGTGAAGGACATCAACGCTTATATGAATGACATCCTGGCTGATCTAGACCGCCTGCAGGCCGATCTCACCACCACTGCTGAACCCACCACCACAACTACTGGAACTACCACCACTGATGGAGGCGCCACCACCACCACTGATGGAGGCGCCACCACCACCACTGATGGAGGCGCCACCACCACCACTGATGGAAGCGCCACCACCACTGATGGAAGCGCCACCACCACTGATGGAGGCACCACTACCACTGCTGGAGGCACCACCACTGCTGTAGGCACCACCACTGCTGTCGGCACCACCACCACTGCTGGAGGCACCACCACCACTGCTGGAGGCACCACCACTGCTGGAGGCACCACCACTGCTGGAGGCACAACCACTGCTGCAGGCACCACCACCACTGCTGGAGGCACCACCACTGCTGGAGGCACCACCACTGCTGGAGGCACCACCACTGCTGCAGGCACCACCATCACCACTGCTGGAGACGCCGCCACCACCGGCCCTGTAGATAACTCCTTTCCGGGGGATGTAGTTGTTTCCGTACTAGCTTCGCGTGACAAAGAGACCCCATCCAGTGGTCGGGCCACATCCCGGGCGAACGCCATGGCGAGAAATATGGACAGTTGTGAAGAAGATGATACAGACAATTTGCTAGGCCAGCTAAGTTCCAACACCGAATCAGCTACGACTGTTTCCAATGAAGTAGTGCAAGGGATCATCAATGAGGACCAGGTCTTCACCATTCGTGATGCTTCTGAGAACGTCAGTAAAACTGTTGATACCATAACTAGCGGAGGAAACGCAGATCTCGTGCAGTGTCTTCGAGAAAACCAGGACATTGTTGACTCTTATCAGCAGGTAAGATTTGTTCCACCTGTACAGTTTCTAAATAAAGGGTTGTAGGTTTTACACTTCTCTCATTATGTGATATGAGCACTGTGTTAGAGTCCGCGGGTTTCGGAAATACTGCCAGGTAAATTGTTGTAGCTAAATGCAAACGCTTTTTACGGGCTGATAAAGAAAATTAGATGAAAATTAGGAATAAAATAATGAAAAATGATTCAGAATAACAATGTTAAGTAATAATTATGAATTCAGTTAATGACTTAATATTAACTATGCATGGACCATGACCCGGCGCAAACTATTTCTCCACAAAAAAGTGAACGAAAAATTAATAAAACAAACAACGTAACAGACACATACTTAGTCACATGTGTATTGGAGCACTTCATAGGGTGAGAAATTAGGAACAATTGTTTAATACACAACGATATTGGACATTACAACAGAACAATAATTTGTGTTTTAATAATAATAATATAATAATAATAATAATTGTGTTTTACAATCGTGACATACCGGGTGTCTCAAAAAAATGTTGTATTTTCAATTGGCTGCTACTTCAATACGCATCAAACAAAAGGATAAATCCTCAATTGGTTGGGAATGTATTTTATATAGGTACCGAAAAACAGCACCAATTGAAAATGTAACTTTTTAGACAACCAGTCTCATGACCCTAAAAATTTGAAACCCAAACTTTTTGAAGTAGAGCGCATACCTACGCTAAGCAAGGAAACGGTAATGAAAAATCGCAAATTATATCTGAAACTATGAATGTGGTGGCATCATATGGCCAGCAACAACAGCGCTACTGGCAAAGTACTCTTATGTTTATTGACTCGGCCAAAAACTAGGCCACTTATTGACTAGTCCAAGTTCATTGTCCACTAAAATTTGCGCGTAGGGCTCATGGCAAACTGATTAAACTTCGAATTTTTTTTTTCCAGCCATGAGAGCGATACCGCCTAAAATTTTCCTAAAAATTTCTACATCAAAATTTGAAATTTTTCAATGGCCAGTGATCATGTATGCGTGCTTCTTACCAATACATGCATTCCTTGCATCAACTCTTTTGCTTCAGGTCACTAAGATGACTGGAAAAGATTTTGTCGAGGTTTTATGAATTTACAATCAACCCTACTTGCAAGGAGTAGACAGTCAAGTATCGTGTGGTTTATGACTGGGCCTACTTTTTAGTAAAACGGTTTTGGCAGAAAGCTGCTCCATATTTCATGGGACTCGATTATATGACCAATTGACCAACGATCACCACCTCTTTATACTATACCATTTACCGATCGATTTCACACAAATCAAATTCCATTTCACATTAATGAAAATCAAACTCACACAAACGAAAGTCGAAATCTCACCAACGAAATTCGATTTTACACAGAAGAAATTCAGTTTTACACAGATGGAAAATCAATTTCACGCAAATAAAAATTTAACTTCATACAAATGAAAAAACAACTTCCCACAATCTCCTTTTCATAACCGGCGAAAAATCAAACGTGTATAATTGCAATTCAGTTTTTATCGTAAAGCTCCGTCTGCAGCAACTCATAAATGCATTTATAGCAAAAATATTTAAAATTTAAATAAAAATGATCAGTTTTGGGTAAGCGCTCCCTCCTCCGCGATCGAAGCCTCTTCGTTCGTGTCATATTCGTGGGGCATCCATACGAGAAATTAGGATTAGCTGGCCATCAAAAATGACGGTGCTGAATTTGCCTTCACGGCGGGTGATGGTCTAACGCCACAAGGTGTTCTAGTGTTGTTATTTATTATGTTGAATAGTTTTAAGTCTCCGTTTCAAGCGGTTGATGGTCTAACGGCACGAGGCGTTGTAGTTATATATATTTATGTATTTTTGTCTATATATTAATTTATCTATGTGTTTCGTGTCACGCTCCTAACGAAATATATGGGAAGAAATTGGCACTGACGTTCTTGGATTCAGATCACTGGTAAATTAATCCACTTCATATTGTCTACATAATCAAATCTACAAATCCTCAATTTAATAAAGACAGGGGTGTATTAATCTGTTTATTTGAAAACAGATAGGCAAACGTTTGATTTAGACTGTGCAGTGTGCACTGTGCATGGTCATCCTGTACGTCAAGCTTTATTGAACACCAATTAGTAGAAAAGAGACCAGGTTACAGTTGATGATAAACATATATTAATCAGCGACAGTTGAAAGTCGAACAATGACGATACCGACCTCATCTTTTAGCGCTGCCATAGGGTCTGATTTGAACAAGTATTACCTTCTTCATATATCGAAGAAGTTTTGAAGTTTTGAAGATATCTGCTCATGCATCTTGATTCTAAGTTTCTTCACACAGATACTTTCGTTGCATCAGTTAATCTTCCAACTTTAATTAATATAATCATCGATTAAACAGGTTTAGCTTAGCAAAAACCACTGGGCGTATACGTTATCTGGTCGAATCCATGCTGCTAGCCGAAAATATAATTTTAAGTGTTGGTGAGAGAGCTGAGAGAGAAAGCTGAGAGAGACAGAGCTGAGAGAGAGAGATGCTCACCCACTGTGAAGACGTAAACGTTCATCTCTATGGGTTTTGCGGTAGCAATAATTTTATTAACGGAAGTATGATCAAGAATTGTACATCAGCATTAATTTTACAGTTTAGTTTTCAAACTTTCTCCATCTTCCTTAAATTCACGAGGCTATCACATGTCAGCTTTCATAAAACCTATCGGGAAAAAATTTTAGAAATTGCACATATACTACATTAAAATCTTTGACGACGTTCCGGCTATCGACAGCAGCCATCTTCAGGTATTCAAAATCCTACCATCTGAAAAAGGACAAAAATTTAATTCTAGCGAAAGTATTGCAGCAAAAATATAAAAAAATTGCTATTGCACAACAAGGTACTAATCACAAGCTAGTTTTATCACAGAGGAAAACATAGTATCACAATTCTTGTACTTGTAACAATCACAGGAATTGCAGCAGCAGCAGCAGCAACAACCTACACTTAGCAAGGTTGCATGACAAATGACGGCTACCCACTTCTGTAGTGCTTATATAGGTAGCGGCATTCTAGAAGTTTCCAGTTTAGTAGACTTTAACAGTTGGACATCTAAAAGTGAAAAGTACTATTTTGCATTGCTTCCCTAGTAAATTTAAGAACGGAATTTGATTGAAGCCGCCTAATGAAATGATGGACATGACAACTGGTGTTGAAAACGGCGAGGATATCGTCTACGTATCTTACATAAAAGACAGGATTTTGACTGTCGATCTTGAGCTAGCAAGTGTGTTTCAAGGGCTGACATATGAAAATCTGTAAAGGTTGGGCCCAATGGTGAACCCATTGATACTCCGTTTCTCTGAAGGTATGTGTTTCCGTTGAAAGCAAAAGGCGTTTCCGTGGTGCACATCTGTCAACCAGCACAAGAGTCTGGCTCCTCCTAGCCTGCCCCAGGAAACCCTTCGCATCCTCCTCACCATTTGCACCACGGAAACGCCTTTTGCTTTCAACGGCAAAACATACCTTCAGAGAAACGGAGTATCAATGGGTTCACCATTGGGCCCCACCTTTGCAAATTTTTATATGTCAGCCCTTGAAACACACTTGCTAGCTCAAGATCGACAGTCTAATCTTGTCTTTTATGTAAGATACGTAGACGATATCCTCGCCGTTTTCAACACCAATTGTCATGTCCATCATTTCATTAGGCGGCTTCAATCAAATTCCGTTCTTAAATTTACTAAGGAAGCAATTCAAAATAGTAATTTCCACTTTTTAGATGCCCAACTGTTAATTGAAAATGGTACAATTAAAACCTCTGTTTACGTTAAGCCCACGAACACTGGTTGTTACACTAATTTTGACTCCCATGCGCTCGGAAGCTACAAAAAGTCCGTAGTTAAAACCCTTGTTCGTAGAGCTTTGAAGCTGTCAAGTTCCTGGACTGCATTTGACGTAGGAATCCGTAGATTAAAACAGGTCTTCGCAAACAGTAACTGTCCTCAAACATTGGTAGAAAATGTCATATCAATTGTACTTAGTCAGGGTCTAACTACCGCTGGTAACATGACAGACGATAATTCGGTGAAATTTTATGTAGAGCTCGATTGTATTACTTCCTTCAAGACAGACCGAAAAACACTTAACAATGTTATAAAGCGACATATAAAACCAGCAAATAATAGTTCATCAGTAATGTTGATCATATACTACAAGCCATGTAAATTAGGTTCACGTTTTTCAACCAGGCCAGTCAAATCTACCGTAGATAGGGCAGGCGTTGTGCACCGATTTGCTTGCACCGAGGACCGCTGTAATGCCTCTTACATCGGATACACGACGAATGCCCTGTTAAAGCGGTGTAAACAGCACAGGTACAATTCCAGCAGCATTAAAGCGCACTATACCTTCGAGCACCATATGAACGCTTCGCCAGCTGAAACCTTGAACAATAATTTCTCTATAACTTTCAGTCATCGTAATGTCATCTATTTAAAAATAGCCGAAGCCATAAGCATCAAAGAAAATAATCAATACATAAATATCAAATATGATCAAGGCTACACATTTCTGAAACTCTACTAAACTGGAAACTTCTAGAACGCCGCTACCCATATAAGCGCTGCAGAAGTGGGTAGCCGTTATTTGTCATGCAACCTTGCTAAGTGTAGGTTGTTGCTGCTGCTGCTGCAATTCCTGTGATTGTTACAAATACAAAAATTGTGATACTGTTTTCCTCTGTGATAAAACTTGCATGTGATTAGCACCTTGTTGTGCAATTGCAACTTTTTCATACTTTATCTGCAAGACTTTCGCTAGAATTAAATTTTTGTCCTTAATTTTACAGATGGTAGGATTTTGAATACCCGAAGATGGCTGCTGTCGATAGATGAAACTGCGTCAAAGATTTTAATACAGTGATATGTGCAATTTCTAAATTTTATTCCTGATCGGTTTTACGAAAGCTGACAAGTGATAGCCTCGTGAATTTAAGGAAGGTGGAGAAAGTTATAAAACTAAACAGAAAGTAAGATCAATGAAGAAGGGGCATCAGAACTTTTTTGCTGCCATTCTTGACAGCACGGACACCCTAGAATCTAAAAATATCTATTGAATGTCAGCTTTCATTGTATTATTCTCCAGGATATGCTGTATTGACTGTGCACTAGAAACAAAGTTGGAACTGACAATGGACGATTAAAGCATTAGGTATTATAAGCTCCTTTATTCACTTCTACTCTAAGAGATATATTATACTTGTCGTTTGTCCACTACCTGTTCTGTTACATACCATAATGTCATCCGTAATATTAATAAATAGATATGATCTATCGGATGGAGGAAGTCTGCCAACCAACCAGTTGTAAGGTGGAACTGCTAGTTGGACTACACTCAACAGAAAACTCGGGATGTTCTTAGATCAACTTCTTGTGGATACCGTGGCATGTCAAGCTATTAGCACTATGTTTCTTATGAAAGGCATTTTCTTGCATGGAAGACGATAAAAACGTAGACAATACTTCTCACTATAAAATCTGGATCTACAAACGAATGAAAAAATTAACAGCGGTTGCAGAATTATTCAAATTCATGAAAATCCACAAGCGATTGAAATGGTTCAGAGCCGTAGATTTACGGACTATAAATACGAGTATATCTAAAACTCCCAGCCCTGGAAATTAAGTTCAAATAATAGCGTTAATACTAGACAAATTTCCTGTAATTTATGACGCACAAAATGTGTGATATGTTAATAAAATTTGCTTTTCTTTCACATTTTGTTCCACTATAGAAGTTCCGGCAAACTTGAAACATTTTGAGTTGACGTGACATTTCGGTTGCCATGAAGAGGACATTTCCATTTTCTTGCTCCATGTAGCCAGCGAAATTTTGGAATTGCGTTTCTGGCGACTCTTATGCTGTTCTATGAGAACCAAACTGACGCAGCCCTGTATGACCCGTGGGGTCAAGATAATTTTTTTCCACTTTCGTTAATGGATCAAAGTTTAGTTTGTTCGATTTTGACACATTTGTTGTTCTCTGATTACAAATACGATTGTTTTACAAACACTCATTTGTCTAGCAATAAAATCGAAATCGAGAACTTATCCAACTAAAAGTGATGACACACTTTTGGGATACACTGCACCTAACTAAAGTCGCTTAACTCATTCGAAAAATTATACGGAAATCAAGAATTATTGCTCGTAAAAATTCTATATTGAGCAGTTACATAGAAAGTTCTGAATGCTACAAAATATACGAAGAAAACACTAGATATACACGCAAGACTGAGAAGTTATATTAATTTTGCTGAATATCGTTCATGATCAAATCAAAGCATAATTGGCAATGCGGTATTTCTTATACTGCCTTTTGAATGATTGATGTGACATAGGTTGAACTAATTCTTCAGGGAGCTGATTATTTTTTGTACCCACTGAAATATTGTAATAAAAGTCTCTCCACCTCTGACGGATGTCCGGCAAATTAAATCTGTCGTTTCTTGTGCTATAGTGATAGTTGGTAGGAGAGAATTGAAGTGGGATTGGAAATACGGTGTTTCCCCTGATATGGCTTTTCTCAAAAACTTCATCACGAAGTAGTTATACCAATATCTCTTTGAATTCAAGAAGTTCTAGGCTATAATAAATGCTATTAGTTGAAACTGTTGGGGTCTAGTTATTATTTCTTTTTACTTTAGAATGACTCTTAGCGTTTCAGTACACTCTCAGATGCCCCTACCCATATAACAACTGCGTATGTTAATTTGTAATACAGAAGTGCATAGTAAAGCGATTTTCATGCATTTTAAGACGGATATTTTGAGATTGCATAAATAGCGCCTCGGCTTTACTAGTTTTATTACAAAGGAGAGACACATGTTCTGAAACGTTAAGACGCTTATCCAACACAACCCCGAGGTACCTGAATGATTTCACCCACTCCAACTCGACTCCGCTAAGATGCACGTTCAGTAAAATGTAGTTATTACATGAACTAAAAATCACTAGCTTTGTTTTACTAGCATTAGCAGTGAGCCTGTTTAGAGCTAGCTAGTTGAGAAGATTCTCAATAAAATCCTGTAAATTAGTTACAGCTCCTTGCAGCGAACAGTTATTAACATAAAAAACAGTATCATCGGCATGTCATTGAAATCCTACATCATCGAATTCTATATCATTAATATAGACATTAAAAAGGAGTAGTCTTAAAACGGACCCCAAAAGCACACCAATATACACAGTCTTTGTAACAGAATAAAATTCTTTCAGTTCAACAAGTAGCTTTCAATAAGATCTATCACATTCAAAGAATTGACAGTCTGCTTTACTACGCAGTCGTAAAATAAAAATAAGAATCAGAATTATGGAAGATAAGGTCATATTTACTAAATCAATTAAACCACATTAAAATAGAACGTCGAATCATAAAAGGTGAAGGTTTCGGACTTCGCCCATCATCAGTACTCTGTAAAGAAATAGATATAACAATTACAAATGAAAATCTAATGCCTAAAAATACATATTAATTAATAAAACAAGACACCTAATGAGTATCTATAAAAAGTGGATGAGCACTATTCTGGTCATTTAACCCTAGACCACTAAGCATCAATTAAGTTCTTAATCCACTGAACATGGGTATAATATACCCGACATGTAGAATTAAAAATTAATTACTCATTGCAAATATTTTTTGAAATGGCAATGTAGAGAGTGAACTTGAGTTACTTTACTATTATTTTAACCTAATTAGGACATTAAAAATACTAAAATTGGCCGAATATGATTTTAATGGAAAAGTAAATAAAAAAAAAACCTGTCTTCTCCTGTAGGTTTTCACTATTAACTAGATAGAAAAAAAACTGGCCGCCGATTTGTATCAAAATTGGTGTATCCCTTCTTTAGAGACGATGTATCAAAAAATGTTGTCGATGGAAACTTACCTGGAAAGAGGACAGAAAGGAATTCAACAGCCGACTTGGCAACCACCACATCAGGGAAATCCCGCACAAATGTGGATAAGAGGTTAAATAAACTGCCAAAAGGAACCATCGAAACAATGCAATGACCTAATACAACGTAAGAGTTGCCAAACATTGAACAAATTTTATGTGGTCAATATTCAAGGCCTATACACAAAAAACTACAGAAAACAACTAATACTTAGAGACATTGCAGGTAAAGCAAATTCACTCTTCCTTACTATTACTGAAACACACCTAAATGAGAGTATCTGTGATGCTGAGGTCAAAATGGAAAACTATACTTTGCACAGATGTGACGGCGGAGTAGTATTGTATGTGAAAGAACAGCTTGGCTCACACGTTCCACAGAAATTCTCGAATAGCATGTGTGAAATTCTAATTGTGAAAATAGAAAAAATTAAACTGGTTTGTGTGGTGTGCTATCGACCGCCAAAATGTGCTTCTGAGAAATTTGCGGAGC
>LQNS02278001.1:6309523-6321970 GCA_001587735.2 Parhyale hawaiensis
TCACTAACATGCTTATATCATAGTTATCCCTGTAACTGTTTTCTATGATATATCTCTGAAGAAAATTTTCTTTTTTGAGGATTACTGTAATAAACGATAGCTGTATTGCGGTTACTTGCAGATAGTTATAATAAATAAGGCTATCAAGATAACAGTAGTATAGAAAAGCGACAGTATCGAGATAAGCGTTCCATCTGCAGCGAACGCGTAAGTGGAACGGTTGTGCTGGTACTCTCGCTTTACTATACTACTATTACTCGTAGTATTTCGTTCATATTAATATTAATGCGCTTCAGCACGCTCTCGGAGGCCCCTCCCCATCTAACAGCTGCATGGGTTAACTGGGAGTACAAAAAAGCGTAGTAAATAAATCTTAGTGCTTTTTTAGATAGATATTTGGAGACGGCATAAATAGCTTCTCTGGCTTTAATAATTTTAGTACAAATGAGAAACACGTTTTCTGAGAAATTGAGACGCTTATCCAACACAACCCCAAGATACCTGAACGATTCCACCCACTCCAACTCAACACCGCTGAGATATACTTTTGGTAAAAATGTACTTATTAAATTAACTAAAAAGCATAGGCTTCGTTTTACTAGCATTGGCAGTAAGTCTATTTGTGGCTAACCATTCAAGAAGATTCTCGATAAAATCACGTAATTTGGTGATGGCTCCTTGAAGTGAACAGTCATTTATATACAAAAAACAGCATCATCGGCACACAATTGAGATCCTACATCATCAAATTTCATATCATTAATATAGACATTAAACAGCAGCGGCCCCAGAACGGACCCTTGGGGCACACCAATATATACAGTCTATGAAACGGAATAAAATTTTTTCGAGGCAACGAACTGCCCACAATACTTACCCAACTTCTCGGATTATAGTGTGAAGCTTCAAGTTTTCTCACTCCCACTAGTATTCATGAAGTTAAATAGACTATACATGCTAATAAAATGAACTTTTGCAAATTGACGAAATTTAATCAAGAATCTTATGCGCTATTGTAGACTTTGTTGCACCTTTGTTATGTCATATTTTTAATTTGTGTTTTTCCACTGGAATTTATCTCGATATTCTGAGACTGGCTCGCGTTGTGCCAATTTTTAGGCTGGAGATGCAAAATCTGTTTGTAATTACAGGCCTATTTCAGCTTTTCCGTTCATAAATAAAATCCTTGAGAAAATTTTACATAACAGATATCTATTTTTTTTTAATTTTTAAACTAACTTCAGAAGAACAATTTGATTTTAGACAAGATACTAATACAATTATGGCTGTGCTTTACTTGTTGCAGGAATTACTCCGTACATACCATTTTAAGCAGTATATTTTTTGTCTCTTCTTAGATCTGCGGAAGGCTTTTGACAGTGTTGACCATTCCATTTTATTAGCAAAACTTTCGTGTTACGGAATTAGAGGTCAATTACTTTCTTTTTTTAAATCGTATCTTTCTAATGGAAAACAATCTGTTCATCTCAAAGATTTCAAGTCGACAATTAGTGCAATCACAACAGGAGTACCCCATGGATCTGTTTTAGGTCCACTCCTATTCACTGTTTTTATTAATGATATTGCTAGTTCTTTTGACGTACGTTGTAAATTATTTGCCGATGATGCACATTTAAGTTACTACGAGTACATATTCCGAAGCTTGTGACTCGATAGCAGTATTAACGAATGCATTGAGTGAGTTGTTGTTGTTATGTAATAAACATGTAGCCCATGCAGATAAATTTAAGTTGGTGCTTGTTTCTTCAAGATCTACACCTGAGCCAATTAATATCGCTTTCAATGATTCAAAATTAGAATAGGTTTCAGATTTTATAAACCTTGGTTTAATTATCGATAGCAAGTTGTCTTTTAACAAACTCATTGACAACGTCTGTAATAGCCTCAGCAAGTTTCACGGTGTTCTTCAAGCGTTATCCAGTATTTTAGCCATTCACGAGCTACAAAGTTTGTTTCACTCATTTTTGTCATCCAAGTTGGCATCTTCTATTTTATTCTTGGGTGCTGTTCCGGTCAACAAGAAAAACAAAGTTACTGTAATTTTGAATAAAACGCTACGTTCTATCCTCGGAGTAAAATCAGATGCAAACAACGTCCCTGTAATGAGTAGTATCTCAATGTACAAGCTTACTGAGATTTTAAAGCTGGATGACGTCTACAAACTTCATCTACCCTAATTTAACCGAAGACCATTGTAAGTATAAAGATCCTCGTCTCTTCCAAATCTTCGCACCACTTATCTCCAGTCATTGGTATTCAGCACGACGCAAACTCAGTCTACCATGAGTTAGATAGATTAGAAATTGAAAAGGCAGGCTCTGCGTTTCAATTTGCGAATTATTTTAACGAACTACCTACTAATTTTACAGAGCCATGTTCTTTGACCTGAAGAAAAAAATTTAAAGCTGTTACTTTAAACAAATATTGATGCTCTTAGTTTGTATTTTCTTTGTTTTTTGATCTAGTTGTTTGAGTTGTCTTTTTATACTTACATGCCTGAGAAGTAGGTAATAGTTTTAGGCAGCACACTGAAAATAAAAGAATATTGTTACTGTAAAAGTATATACTGCTTGTTTTTGTGCATAAATAAAGGCTGTAGAGGTTTGTCTCCCGTTTATCAATTCTTATAATTTTAATTTCTAGGTCTTTGCATGTTCCACATTTTATTGACCTGATGATGATGTCTGGCACATCGAAACGCTGTCCTTTTGAACTTTGATGGTGCGAGTAAGATTTTAATTCGTCATGAATAGAAGTGTATTTTTAACCACCTGAACACGCAATGTGTTGTAAATCTTAAAACAAAGTAAAAGAACTGCTCTCTGTCCAGGTTTTTTAGACCCACTGTTCTCAAACAATTGTATCTGACCCAATGTACAGTTTCCAAAATGGTTAGGTACCTTATCAGGCAATTAGGCGAAGTATCGCCAGAAAATTACCTTACCTAACTTTGATACCGAGTTTTCGAAAGGTACAAATATAGTTTCCAAACTAGCAAGTGTTTCTTCAATTTTTTAAAGCTGCCCGCTGAGTCGAAACCAATTACGACACGGAATGCAGACATACAGCTGCACCCGGGCTTAGAAGTGTACGTTCTTCCAAAGGGCACGTTAAGGTTGGCACATCAGTTTGGTAGACTTCATAACCAGTAGCTACAACTGGCGAAAACACTTTACACAACAATCCAAAACAGAGGTTAGAAGCGCAGAATGCAGACGAAGATAAATTCAGTGGACGAGAATATCTAGTTCTTAGAAGGCGATGGTAGGCCTTTTGAGATCGTAAAAGCTCTTCAGTAAGCAGCATATCCAATAAGCATTTGTAGTTCCGCCGCCTGCTGCATACTATGAATCAACTTGCCATGGCTACCGATACCAATTTATTTTCTTTAAATGGCATAGATATATTGAAGAAATCGATGAGAAGCAGATGAAATTTTGTTAACAGTTAACAGTTGTAGGATTTATAGCTACTGGTTATGAAGTCTACCATACTGATGTGCCAACCTTAACGTGCCCTTTGGAAGAACGTACACTTCTAACACCGGGTGCATCTGTATGTCTGCATTCCGTGAAGTAGCTTATTGGTGTCGACTCAGCGGACAGCTTTTCAAAATTGAAGAAACATTTGCTAGTTTGGAAATTACCTAACTTTCTAAATAATTAAGTCAATAAAACTTTTTCATAGTAAAATGTAAAGAAAATATCAATTAAGGTTTTAACTTTACTTAGCAATATATCTACCAGTACTTAGCTGTCACTGCACATCTTTATCTTAGCTCCATGCGGCACAGATAGATTCCGCTGATATGTCTATGAGAACATTGAAGTCAGAAGCACTTTTAATGAGAAATTGATCACTTTTTCTCACAAGGATGAGTATGCTTAAAGTCCAAGGCCAAGATCTATCAATATAGGTACAAGGTTGTAAAGTTTGGGCCGTTTTGTATCTCACAGTTGTCGTTTGTATGTTCATTCAAGAAGGTCAAGCACCTCTTGTTAGGTGAGAGCCCAAGTGGCATGCCACGGATTTTCCCTTTAGCCGGGCGCTTAGGGGCTTGCGCACAATCTTACTAATGCAAACGCCGACTACATAGCTCATGTTTGTCTTGGAATGTGGAGATATTGTAAGTTACAGTAGAGTCTCACATTATTGTAGCGTTGGTGAGTTTGGGTCCTGATCAGTTACCAGTGACACTTGAAAAGTTTAAGAATGTCATAAGGATATCTTCACGGTTTTGAAACGTTCACTAAAGACTTCATTCATTTTGCTTATAGTGTATCAATTTTACGGCTAGTACCTGAAACGTAAATTGTTTTACTAGGCAGAACAACCACAATCAAAAGTTTGATTGGATACGCACAAAAGTAAAACAAAATTATTATGTGTATATTAACAAAATGGTAAAACGTATCTTCACATTGTGTGAACACGCTGCATCATGCATTCTACAGTCGAATGAGCGCTGTAACTAGTTTGGGGCGAACTTTTACAGGTTTACTTCTCAACTCGTCCCTTGATCCTGTTTACAGTACTTATAACTGTCATCTGTCTTGTATTTCAGGAAGAAAAGCAAGTATCTGCCGGTGTGGAGAATCCAATGATGAGGAGGACACCACCTGTGTCGCATGAGGAGAAGATATCACACACGGATACACGTCCACTGCCCGGCGGGGCTTATGAGCCAATATCAGCGTACGGCACCTCAGCCCCAGCGGCAAGAGACCCAAGCGTCGCAGAAAAATCTCTGGCCAGATATGACGACTACCCCGAAACGAACAGACCTGCATCGCGAAGTCAACTCGCTAGCCGCACTGATGACGCCAAGGTTCCTCCTTCTCCTCAGGGCAGTGGGTATCCTAGGGAAGCTGGTCTAGCGCGCTATCCTGATGCGAAGTATCCAAGAGAAGAAAGGAGAGCCCATGACGATCGAAGGTCGCGATACGACGAAAGGCCTTATTCTCGCCACCATTCTTCGCAGCGACCTCCTTCCCCAGGTTATGACAACAGACATCGTTCTCGACCTCATTCCTCACACCGCCCACCTTCCCCATCTGACAAGTACGGACGCCCAGGACCCTCTAGGAAGCCCTACCCTGGCGACTATCCCTACGCAGGACCATCGCACCGGAGCAGTTCACGTCCCAGAGCAGCCGTCCCTTCAGCAGCAGCCCATCGCTCCGATAGGAGGGACTTCCGTGGACCTTACGGGCCCGATGATATCTATTAATGGGTTTAGAGTCTTTCTTACCCATCGTATTAACTTTTGATTAGCTTAAAATTTTTGAAGCTACTCACTGCAATTAGGCTGGTTTCCTATTCATCTAAGAATGGCCAGCTCGCGTGTCATAACCTGTCTACAGGAACTATCGTAGTAACTTTTGAAGGGATGGGAGCCAGTAAAATTGCGAAAAACGAAAATGTTTGTCCAAAATTACTAACTGTGGTAGAAACAGTCGATGCTTATCGTTTTTGGAATAAGTTATGTTACATATGCATTCTGCACTTGCTTGACCACAAAAAGAGAATCGGTTGCTTTATTTACTTTTCTATCCACGTTAATAATTATATAACCACTTACTAGCTTTGACATAATCAAGAGAGAATTTTCATGCGCTTTCGTAGGATATTTCAGTTATTTTTCGTTGACCAGCGGCTTCCATCAGAAGAAAATTTGAGCTAATTAGAGCCATAACATTAGGGGCGCTTAAATTGCATAGTGTATGAGTAATGGCAGAAGATAATAATAGTTGTCACAGGAGACGACCTTGGAGTAAAGCAGGGAAGCTATAAGAGCTCTCTTACTGTTGTAAATACACACCTTTAATGCCGAAGGCTCGACTGCGGAATGGAACTTTTTAGCACCGATTTTAAGCGCCGATTTTTAGCGCCGATTGTTTTAGCGACCCTTTTTTGCGTCGAATGTTTTAGCGTCCAATATATAGGATGGGTTAGTTTAGGTAAGATTAAGTTAGACATGGTTAGGTTAGGCAAGGTTAGGTGTTAGGCAAGGTTAGGTGTTAGGCAAGGTTAGGTGTTAGGTATGGTTAGGTTAGGTTTGGTTAGGTTAAATTAGGTATAGTTAGGTTAGGCATGGTTAAGTTAGCTTAGAAAAAGAGCCGTTGATAAGCGCATGTTACATATTGTGCGACTATTTCAATGTTAGTTTTTTATATTAATCTAAAATAAAATAAATCATATTTCAATCAGCGTCACTATATTCGGCGCAAAAAAACCGTGGTGCCAGACAACCATGGTGCCAAAACATTTTGCGTCGAAAAATACCGAACCCCCTCTTAGGCTATCTTCGGTACGGGACAGCATAAGAGCCAGGTAACCAGTTGGATTCAGCAAAGTTCAGGTCGCAAATCCTTGACAAATTGCTAGGAAAATACTCTGAATCTAATAATTCAAGGTTCATGAGAAGCTAGCTTTACAGCAAATAAGCTACCTCAACATTGACTCGCAAAGTACAAGGTACGATACAATGGTGAGCAAGAGATTGGAGCCGATGTCGGTGGCAGGTGAGTCTTATAAAACGTTTCTTATTACCGCTTATTTCTTTTCTAAACGCCGTATTCTTGCTTTCGTTTTATGGGAGCATGTAGGAGCATTAACGGGGTAAAAACGTTTCACGCCAGGTGTCCGCCATAAAATACAACTCACTTGCTGATGTAAAGAGATATATGTAGTTATGCAACATCCAGGACGCGTAGCGACACATCACATTAGCTCAGCTGGTCGATGCTCACTGCACGGGCCGTTCATTTTCTAGAAGCTTTCCTAAGAAGTATGTGTGCAAAATAGTTTAATTCTTTTTGACACCGGCGGTCAAAGTCTTCATCTTGCCGAACCAGGCCTGCTAACTTCATTTAATTACGATGACCTCAACAGTTATTCCGAATGCTTGCTAAAGTCTCGTTCAAATTAACTTACAATTTTTATAAATAATTGGAAGGAATCACTGTAATATACTGAGCATAGCTTTGTTTTAAGTAGTCAAAAATAGGTGTCTAAGATATTATTGATCTTACTCGCTCACAATTGTATCTGAAATTAGGGAATACAGGCGAACCTCACTTTAGAGCGTTGACGAGTTCGCTATACTGTAGTTTGAATTCCTCGCTACAGTTGGGACCCCTCTCAATGTCAGGTGAGTACTAGTCTGCCCTTAAAGGAAAAATTTTCATTATTATGATTAGTAGAAAGCGTTCCTTGAGGCAATGTTCAAATGTACACATTATATTGGATTACGTACTATATAAACGTTCTCATCAGCCATCTTTCGTGAAATAGTATTTGCATACTTTCACCATTTTTCTAGATGAGCCGTATTGTGCATTCTGCAATTTTGAATTTTTCATCCATGTCAGCCGCTTTCGTTACCTCGCCTAAAACCATTGAAAATTGTTATCTTCTCATTGATGGTCAACTCGAATTACTCGATGTTCATCGCGTCTAGGCCATAATTTACTGAAGTTACAGTATAAGAAGTGAGATCAGTCAATTTTTACAATCACTCCCCATTCGAATCCAGTATTTTATTTGACTTATTTAGGTAAAATAAAGCATTCTAAGCTTTTTTCACGTATAACGTTTTTCCTCGTATATGCTTAGTTTCCGAGATATTTGACTTTGAAGTTCCCACTGTTTTTCTAAGCAAAAAAATAACCGCCTTCATTATAGGCTTGCTAGCGACCCCATAAGAACCTAACCTAACCTAGGTTAGTTTAGGTTCCTATGGGGTGGCCAGTAAGCCTTCTATAACGCCTGTTATTATTTTTTTCTCATAGAAAAACAATGGGAACTTCAAAGTCAAATATCTCGAAAACTAAGCATTTCCGGCAAAAACGTTATTTGTGAAAATGACCTTAGAATGCCTTATTTCACCTAAATATGTTGCCAAAAAACTACATTTGAATGGGGAGTTGTAGCAAAATAGTACCCAAATATATGGTAACCTGTAAATTGTTTGTTTACGAACAATATTCTCTCTCACAGTACACCCACCGTATTTTGCAAAGCTAATAGATATCAATATGTAGAAAACTTGTTCTGAAAATAGAGGAGTGACTAAGGTAAATTTACACTACGACGTGATTTGAAGGTAATATAAATTTAGTTGGATGCTCTGGAACTAAGTAACCTCTTTATAATTAGGCGCTAGTATAAAAACGTGCAGCATGAAGTAAGGATCGTCTGTGCCTTATTAGTGGAAATCATATTCTGTTGCATCGAGGTGATTTCTTCGTTATAAAGTACTTTCTTCTCTTGGTAAGTAATCGTCTCATGTAATGTATTATAAATACACATTAGAACCGGTTCCTAGTGAAATGTAACTGCCAACTAATTATTATTATTATTTTATGGTAGACCTTTACGTAAAGACTATTTGGTATTAAATTTCAATGCTTCAAGGTCGAAGGATGTTAAAGGTTCAAGCTGGGGCTGCATGCACGTCGTCGTGGCAGGGTTTTTTCCATTCGCTAAAGGAAAGGAGAGTCGATACGAGTTTCTGTATATATGTACGCATTGATTTAAGTTATAAGATACGCATTGATTTAAGTTATAAGCTTAGTTTCTAGAAAATTTTAGAATCTAAGAAAATACTTGCAAACAAGAACCATTAATCTACAAAGGCACTTGGAATGTCACTCCAAAAAGGAACGCACGATTTGTGAAAAGAATGGGGACTGTTGTATTAATGGATCCAATATGTATACATATTATCTGTTCAGCACTCTTGCTTGATAGACAAACTTGGGATGTCAGGCTGACAAAATTTATGGTCAGAACACACACGGTTAGGAACGTTTAATGATGTACATAATATTAACCACCATATTTCACAAATTTTCAGCGATAAAGTGCGCCGCATATTTCTGTATTCCACAAAGCAAGATTGAAGGTACTGCATATTATCTTCCAGGCTACGAGCAATGTTCCTTTGTAACCCAACGAATTTCTCTGTCTTCCAGGTACTAACCACTGTGTTTCTGAACTACGTGAGCAGACCGTATGTTTCATGCAAAAATATAGTTAATTACTGCATCCATCCAGTAAATCATTGTATTAAATTGGAATCTAAGTTTTTGTCATTTTTTACATTTTGGTATGTAATGTAATTTATTATGAAATTTGATTAATATGTATATTCAGAACATTTTCAGTCTATTTTTCTTGTTTGATATTCTTAGTTAAATTCTGTTCACTTTCAGCCCTCCAAAATGGAACGTCATGAGGAGAAAAATGAACATTTTTTGACGGCTCCTTTTTGCTTTCAACCAAGGTTCTAGGGGCACAAAACCTGCTACCAATTTACACATGCGTTGTGTATGAAGAGGTGCCATAGCTGAAAGGACCGCTCATTAATGGTATGCAAAATGAAACTGCAAAACTGGAAAATATAATCTCGTCCTGGTCGTCCAGTTGAGGTTGATGAGAAACAATCAAAACATCTTTTGCATGAAAATCCTCGTCAAACGAAGAGGGAACAGGTTGAGAAAGTGGAATGCTTCAACACTGCTCTACAGAAACATCTTTCGATGAGAAAGGTCCAGAAGTATGGATCATGGGTTTGGTTCTGTTTGCTTCAAGTGACAGCTACAAATCTCAACGAGCCACAATCTCCGTCGATTTGCATGTCTCAATGCTCAACGCATACATACAAGCAACGATTTTTTTTACAGAATCGTTATTGGAGACGAAAAATGATGCCTGTGAATCAATAACTGGTATGCGCGAAGTTATGTTTAATACTGATGCATGAGTTGGATGAGTTTTTCGAGTCAAAAATTGGTAAAACTGAACATCTTGTTGAACGTTGGGAAACGGTTGTAAATTTCAATGGAGGATATATTATTTATCAGTTAGTTGAGGGACGTGTGAACGGCCCTAAGAGAAAAGATCCCTGCAAAATATCTGTGTCTCGCATAGAAAACGATTCACAGAGAGAAAATGGAGCTTTTAAGGGGGGTCTACGATAAATGCTTCTCCTCCATCAAGTTTCGTAGAACGAACTCCAATGAAGTTTTATTGTATAGTTTAGAATCCGCTTTGCAACGATATGAAGAGACTTCATAAGATTTCGCTAAAATATAAGTTTGGCGAACCTTTGCATTTGAAAAAATGTAATGTCTTTCGACAAGTCAATAACTTTTTGGCAAACTTTCGCTATATTGACTACGAAACAATATATATGAGCACTACAATATCATCGTCGTATATAAAATAGTGTAACGAAAAAAAAGACTTCATGCAAATTTTTTGTATCTCTCATAGAACACGATTTACAGACCGAAAACGGAGTTTTTGTGGGGACAACGGTAAGTGCAGCTGCTTCATCAGCTTTCGTAGTACAAACTTCCGAAAAGTCCAAGTAAGTTTTATTCTTTAGTTCAGACCCTGTTTTACAGTAATATAGAAAGACTTCATAAGATTTCGCTAAAATGTAATCTTAGATAATTTTTTATCTGTAAAGTCTACTGATATTGCTACCATCATATGATGGTGAAAATTCAAAAATTCATTAAAATTATATTTTTTTGTGAAATCAATATAGTGTCTTCATAGCGTTGTAAAGCAGGGTCTGAACTATAGAAAAAAAAAACTTATTACGAAAACTGACGGAGGAGAAACATTTACCTTAGACCCCATAAATACTCCGTTTTTGTCTGTAAATCGGTCTCTATGAGCGATACAGAAAATTTGAGGGAGACCTTCTTTCTTAGATGATTTTACATACGATGACGAAGTTTTCAAATTCTGTGACCAGTAATAAGAGATGCCCCCGACGCCCCCACCCCCCTCCCNCCCCCCCTCCTCCAGCTGCCGAATCGATCGATCGGTCCCCTTAAATCAAAAGATTTCTTGTATATATAAAATTTAATTGTCCTAGTGCAAATAGTAGAGGGTTCTCCTTGTATCTATGCACTAAACATTCAAATATGTTAATCTTACTTTGCATATTTAACTCTACTGCTCTTGTCCTGCTTGTTAATTTGCATGTATTTGTTGCATGTATTTTCACATCTCTTAAAACTCCTGTGCACGGGCGAACTATTTAAGGTATAGCTATAATAATAAAAATTATCTCTCACGAACATTTTATTTCCCCTGTTTTCTCGGAAATTTTGCGGTGTTTTATAAGCAAAACGACCTTTGCTTATATTCTAAGAAGCACAATGAAACTTGTAGAAGAGCATTTATGTTCGTATTGTGACATAAAATTATGTTAAGGGGACGAACTGACACAATAAACGAAATAATTATTCATCAGGCCGGTGCTTCAAAACATCCCACTCTGAACTGCAGCTGACTCTCGATGCCTTGACTTGTGCTGAAAATAGCGACAGTAAAATTTTTAAAGGACAGCTAGCGGTTTTTAACTTTTATCATGAAATGAACTACTTCAGGAAACGTCAGATTATGAATGTTAGCCGTACAGTGAAATTTAAACTGATGAACCTTGTACAAACAAATGCACTAACTGAACGATAGAGTTGCAGCTGGTGCCGATCACTGTAGCAGCTATAGGGCTCGTGAACAATACATCACCACTCACCAGATGTAACAAACGATTGATACGTGATGGAGGCACGCACATAACATGTACTTATAATTCAATCCAAATCCAGATTAATGTGAGATTAACTTGTCGGGTTCATATACACTTACATTCCAGTGTTACAAAAAGACACACACCCAGGAAGGTCATCAGGCTTCCAGGCGAACATCTGAATGTAACGGGGAATCATTGACACTAAGGTTATGACTTATTGGGCTAAACTTTTAGTCTTCTTTATATAATCACTCGTAACAATATATATTTACATGTATATAGCATCAGGTAATCTTCCAGGGCTTACCCAACCTTAGGGGCTGGACACCACTGCGTTCCTTTGGGATGTTTTCTTAATTATATCATGTATGGTAAAGTATTTCCGGTATGGCCCTATCACAAGTTGTTCATCCGGACTTGATTTATATTTAAGTAGGTATGGCCGGTATTGGGGCCATCCGACCAGCGGTCCGCCCTCACCGGTAGACGCTGGGGTTAAAAATGCGTGATTTTACTCTGATTAGCGATAAATAAACTTATTTGTGAAGGCAACAAGGAGAAGAATGGGGAAGTAAACGTAAATCGATTTTGAACAGCACAGTAAATGTTGCTGACGGTAATTATTCAACAATTCGATAGAAAAATAGATTTAATCGTCTGACACCAATGTAATAGAAACAATTCTTAGCTATAGACATCGTTTGGGTTGCTTACACAATATTGCTCAATAGTGATTCATTAATTGAACTAGAGCTAATATTATAAAACAAATATACGATAGTCGACAAATTTGATAAAAATCTTGACGTTTCGGGAAATATCAGATTCCCATAATCAGAAAACCGAATAAAATGCTAGGATGTAAA
>LQNS02278001.1:6352153-6366836 GCA_001587735.2 Parhyale hawaiensis
CAAACTGAGCAACCTCCTTGTTCCCAAACGCTTGGCCTATCACGCCCTGTATTTGCTAGCTTTCATTGGCCGGCAGAGGGCTTTAGAGAACCAATACCCGCTGGTCTCTTTTCCCTCGCCAATTTTCTTTTACTATTATTGGCTGTTTCATCTTTGAGTCCACGTGGACCTTTATTCTCACGCCTTGAAGTAACATTATCTTGCTCCGTTAGAAGCAATAAATTTTGGAAGTAAGCGAAATGGCCTGGTTTATATTGCCCACTGCTCTTGTCGGCTAGAATTTCGCTGTGGTTAAGACTTCCTGCTAACAGCATTAGTCCACTGCGCTCTACGGCCCTCTCGAAGTATTGGCGGTGTTTAAAGCCAGTATCTATGCATCATAGCTTCAAAAACCCCCATTCAGTAAATAATGTTTCCCGGAAAGCTCAAAAAATAATCCTGTATATTAATAATTAGTCTCCTTAATTACCTTAATTTTTATTATATCCTAGCATTTCCGCGTATATTGATATTTATTTACATTGATTACGTTTGATTTTCAAACGTGCTAACAATATCGTAACATCGTAATTAAGTGTTGCCATTTCACCTTTACTAGATTAAGGGCAAGAACCATTCCGGACGATATAGAGATTCTGGTCCAGAACGGAATATTGGACTGAGACGCTGGAAAGAGACTAAAGTATCGAACTCAAGAAAAAAGATTTATTGAATATTACATTTGAATAGGCAGACTTGTGTCTGTGAGTTGGCTTCGACTTGGTATATTCGTATGCTGTGTTGCAGACCTTCTCATAGGTACCAGTCAGGTTTATCCTGGTTTGAGAAAATACAGCTAATCAGACAGGATTGACTTTGTTATGTTATAGCGGAATATAATCTCAATCGCAAATGAATTACTGAAAACAAAGGAAAAGAGAACCCTCAGGATATTCTATGACACTGCATTCATTATTACTAACGATTAGCAATATTCTTTGCACACAGTCGATGTTGCTTCTAACGAATATATTGGTCTGTATCCAAGATACTAGGGTGCATATAGCTCGGACTCGGAGAAAATTTGTTCTGTTGAAAGAAGAATCCAAAATGGAGAAAATCATTGGCTGCCAAGAAATCATCGTGGTTTTTACGCACGCGCTAACCACCGAAGATTCAATATCTTACCATTGGCCTCGGTAATTATGCAATCAGATTAAGTCGATCAGTGTAAACTAAAGGTGGCTGAAGTTCGAATGGAGAAGACCTCAGATGAGAGTACACATCACGATGGAAGTGATTGTTTAGAGAAGTTGTATGCATCTGCATCGAGTGGACTTCAAATTTATCAAAGAAAGACCGGAATCAGATATCCTATTCTGTTCGAGTGCCATCATCAGCAACCTGGAATATTTTCAACCTATCAGTTCCCTATGAAGTTTGGCAGAATCAGCACAGTGTTTTAGCCGGGAAGCCCAGAGCTAATTTTTGCCTATCTATTTCGTTAAGAGCGTGACACCGAACATATAAATATATATATTTAAGAATTAGATCAGAAGCAAATAATATAGTTGAAATTTTATTACCCACGACGCGTTTCGCTGTAACCTCAGCTCGTATTACCCACGACGCGAAACGCGTCGTGGGTAATAAAATTTCAACTATATTATTTGCTTCTGATCTAATTCTTCAATATGTACGCCATCTAGAACCAGAATATATATATTTATATATAAACACACGACGGTCATTCTTAGTAATAGATCGTTATTCATAATTTATATATATGCTCATACAAGTCACGGACGCTTCGTAACAAACTCACACTGTAAAAATTTTTTCCATATATGTAACGGAAAATTTGCCGGCAGCAATAATGCCGACGTATTTTACGTATAAGTGCTGACGGGCACCAACAATTGAGTGTATTGCAGATCCGTAAAAAAATCTATTTTACGTAAAATTTCTTGCGGGATCCAATCGCTGCGTTTACTGTGGATCCGTTAAAAATCTGAATTTTACGCAAAACTTCTTGCGGGCATGAACCGTTATGTTGAATGTGTATCCGTCTAAAATACATATTTTATGTAAAAATTTATTACAGGTGCCAGCCAATATGCTTAATGCGAATCTGTAAATGAGTCATATTTTTGTTTATTTGGTTGCACAAAAAATAAATAAAAAAAAAAAACGCTATAGCCCTACGTGGATCTGGAATGGATACCGAGTTTGCATTATGCATGTGGAGATAAACCAGTGATTATTACTATTCTATTCAGAAATTTAAATATTTGCTTCCACAACAAAGGCGGAACCCTTGCACGAGGGTGTTCCCACACAGGATAAACGGGCATGGGAACAGCAAGTCGGGAAAGAAGAGGAAGAACATAAGGCAGAAAGATCAGTTGGAGTTTGAGATGGGAAAGAAGCAAAATGGGCACGAATGACAGACGTCCCGAAGGTCTAGCTAATGGCTAAGGTAACCTAAAGGGTCCTCCTGGGGGCTGCTCGCCAAAGATAAACAAGTTAGGCCTACATTGAATGTTGATCTGTAACAAATAGGCACTCTTTTTAATGTTTACATTTCAATAAAATGAAAATGACCCATGAATTCCCGAAAAATATTACATTCACTAGATAGAGCGTTAGTGTACCTTCTAAAGCACAAAATAAAATAATCAGATCTAACGTACAATGAATACCAGTTTTCAAAACCTCTGTGAAAAATTAAGGTTCAAGGATCGTAAGAAGGTTTGCTAGCGCAGCCATTCCAAGCCGCCATTGCTGCCGGAAGGTCGAGCGTGACGGCAAACGTTAGTGAGTTCTGTGTCTGTAATTTATAAAGCACGCGTATCTCCAGCCCTACACGGCTCGGCTGAACAATTCACCAGTAGTGCGGCACCCGCATGAGACGAAAAACGAAGAAGACAGAAGAAAGAAATGCCCATGCGCTGGCCCCTTCCACGGTCCTCCGAAGAGGTAAAGGTAGTAGTCCAGCGGGAAAAAGTTGGCCACCTACCTAGCCTTACAAACTAACCTTCTCAGCAGGAACTGCGGCCAGTTGCAACATACCTGCTGAGAAGGCATTTGAAACTCTTGGGCTCGTCAGGCCCAAATAATTAGTGGCAGGGAAAGGGCCCGCCAGATATACCCCAAGGACTATCACAGAGGAAAAATGAAGGGATATATATTAGAAATGACACTTCATGTCTCAACTCAACCATTTGTTTGCCTTTGAGCAGTCAAAAATAATAAATTGGTAAGATAATAATGTGTATAAATACCGATCAGATGCTCAACTGGAAATTTACACCAGGGTTATGGAGTCGGATGGTTCAAGGTCCGACTCCAACTAATGGCCCTCCAAAATTTCCAACACCGACTCGGGTCCTCCAAATTTTCAACTCCTTGAACCAAATAGTAAATATTTAGACAATGTAAACATTGAACATGCCCAAAAAACTTTAACTAACATATACAAACATAGTACGCTAAACATCGTAGTTTTATACATTTACAATGATATTCTGCATTATTAGCACCATTTGGGACTTTAGATCCTCATACATATATATATAAATCAACAATAATAATAAACATAATTAGCTACCATGTAGAAACATCTATTTATAGGGTGGGCTGCGGCTAAATTTAGTGAAAAACAAAATATGTCTACATTTACAACATATATTCTACTTTTTAAAATTGAGTCTGAAAATTCTGAATTGAGTTTTCTTTTTAAAAACGATTCCAGAGTCGGAGTTGCTAAAAATACCGACTCCGACTAGAGCAAGTGAGGTTCCGACTCCAACTCTCCCTCAAATCCTCCAACTCGGCAACCCTAGTTTACTCGCAACATAGCATGAACCTACGGATATCAAAAGTGGTCGGTCGATATCATACCCTACCTGTCGATAAGAAATCTCTGGGTCAAGCCGAAGAACATTATTTTATAATGAAAATTATCCTTAATATGTTGCTCACATATTTTCATTGCGTTAAATTTTTAGTAGTAAAAAATATGTTTTTCAATCAACTCATCTGGGAGTCAATGAGGAGGAGAGAATATTCTAAGGGGTCGATGATGTGACAATTTTTGGGGCTCCTGCCTGAATTCAGCATGTAAAAGTAGTCAGCATGTTGGCAAATGTAAGTAGTAAAGTAAAACAATAATTCATATCAACAGCGACCAGATGCCTAACAATTGGAGAGTGCTCGCTACATAGCATCAACTACTAGTCCCACAGTTCTCAATATCGTGTCCTCAAGATGTTGTTGATAATCTGACAATTTTTGGGTCTGCATTAATTAAACACGTATAGTAGCTACCTTTTCGGCAAATACATCAAGCAAAATAAGACAGTATAGCTTATAAATAGCGACCAGATGCAGAACAAGTGAACGATTATTTCCTACAGAGCATTGACGTACGGGTCCCCAAAGTGGTCAATATCGTCCCCTAGATGTTGAGAAATCTATGGAGCTTGATCTATGCTAAAGAAAATTAGTTGGTAAAAAATTTCTATAGTAAAATTTATTGCTCACATTCTTCCATTGTTTGATATTTTCTAGTAATAAATGTAGAAAAAAAACATGATTTGTTTCCATTCAGCTCATCTGGGGGTCCATGAGGCGCACAGAATATTCTTAAGGGGTCGATGATGTGACAATTTTGGAGGTCCCTGCATGTAAAAGTAGTCAGCATGTTGGCAAATGTAAGTAGTAAAGTAAGACAATAGTACCTATAAATAGCGAGAGTGCTCACTACATAGCAACAACTACGGGTCCTCAAAGATCATAATTGTCCCCTAGCTGTTGATGATAAATATCTGGGGTCTGACAATTTTGGGGTCCCTGCGGTAAACACATTAACAGTCACCATTTGGGCAAATAAACTTAAAAATAAAAATAAAGTAAGACAATAGTGCATATAAAAAGCGACCACATGCAGATCAACTGAAAGTTTATTTGCTACAGAGCATTAGTGTAGGGATCCACAAAGCGGTCAGTATCATGCCCTAGATGTCAATGAAAAATCTTTGGGGTCTGACACTTTCCTGGCTTGCCAGATATAACTGAGAATCGTGAATATGGCACATACTGCACTAGAAAAATGAACTGGCAGTGGACTTATCAATACTCAATTAATTGATGGTTTATCAAAAGGCTACGAGTGAACTATCGAGCGAGAGAAAAAACAGAACCTAAAGAGCGACTACAGCTACAATTTTTGAAAATTTTCTACCACTTACCACAATCACATTACTACACTGATAAGACACGGTACCACAGACAAATGTCTTAAGGCTATGTAGCTACATATATATTTCAACATGAAATGAAAAATAGCTCTTTCACTATCCAAACTCCTCAATCATCCCAGGACTAGCCGATTTGTTTTCATCATTAAAATTAACTAGTACAGTAAAACTCCTCTGATCTGCACAGCACGGGGAGAAGAGGGTGACGAATTAGCGGGGCAATCGGATTACCAAGTACTTACTAATCCAAAAAAAAAAACTCTGTATTCCGCACTAATACGAATTATAGAGAGAATGGGCCGAATGCATAAAGATAGAATATTCTATCTTCTTCCAAAAATAGGAAAAAGCAAATCCTTAGTAGAACATAGAATATTCATCGAATGTGGTATGCATAACAATTTGCTATTTGCTTCGTGATAAAAGAGAGCAAAGTAGAATAGTCTTCGGGAAAAAGAGAGCGTCATAAGCAATATCTTGTATCTATAGGAACATATTTAAATATCTCTCACTGAACCCACAATTCTTTTTATTAAAGTACTCTGTCTGTTTCAAGTGTCTAAATGCAAATTGCTTACTTCTAGGTAGAGATTCGGTCTAATTTTATAGGGATGATTTAATTAGGGATTACTTGACAGTTGGCAACCCTGTTCTTCATGTGCAAACCGATAGAATCCGTGAGCGGGTTGGGTGACATGAGTGCAGTAGCAACTACTGATGACTCTCGGTTTGTCATGGATCCTATGACCGGCAAAGAATATGTATAGTTGTAGATTGCGTTCATGCTTATTGCCATACATATATATTTTTTGTTTCATGTTAAAGGAGATACCAAATTAAATTGATAGAAAACAATACAAATTATGTAGCTACCTAAATATGTTTATTTTCAGTTCATTATAGTTTAATGCCTGCGCTTGCATTTCAATAATATTAAATAGCATTATTTAGTCATATTCATAACACTTCCTGTTATGAAAATTTCAAGGCTCAAAGAAAGTCATATGTAATTCCATTTATTTTATTATTGTACTCATAACATATTACCGCTCGAAGACTACGGATGGCCTGCCTTTCAGATGTGAAGCATATTCTTCAGTTTTTAAGAACATTCTATTTTTATGCATACGTACGCCAAATTTGTTGAGCTTGTGGATAATTTTCTTCGTAGAATATTCTTCGGACGAATTGTCTACTTTTATGCATACCAATTAAGAATTTTCTTCTAAAACGAGTAGACAATAGAATATTCCATCTTCATACATTCCAGCCATTGCTCGTATTGAAACACATCTGTGTAAACCCAATTAAATGCGTACTCACACTAAATGGCACACTATGGAAGGGTGCAGTACATACATGTACACTATTAAACACCTAACTGACTGGATGTAACACAATGTAGATACTAGTAGCTATACGTATGAAATTACTGAAAACATAATGATGATGAAATTAAGTAACTGTAGAATACAAAAAGAATAAAACATGTTCCTACAGTAATAGATACGTAATTGATAAAACATAAGAATACTAGACAATGTACCGTAGGCTACACTTCACTTAAACACACACAATTGTGGCCTAGGGTTGTAAGCAAATAAAAGAACGGGCACATTTCTATAGATAAAATACCGTACCACTTAAAATTCACACCGCGGCATGAACAACACTTTATTAATAAGATCTAGAAGCAAATAATAGAAATAACACGAAAAGGTTAATTACAAAACAAATAGAGTACAACTCTAAGATATTCAATACCGGCGGTGAACTAAAGACCAGGAAGCATGTTTAGCTGCTGACAACATTTTGACCTGCGCAGCACCTTGTGCAGATTTTCCGCTCATCACCCCCTCACTAATCGAAAAAATGTACGAACTTTTTATGCCGCTATCCACATAAATAAACTATTTCTTGGATTATATTCCGAACAAACGCTCTCTCTGTACTTTACCCTATTAATCCGAAGAATGCTTAGGGTAACATGTCTGGTTCCTGTCCACCATGTTATTAGCTGTCCACTTGGCACTAAAAAAACTTCCTGTGTGAAAACTAGCAGTACCTACTAAAAAGTCGTACATAGGCTTAAACTTTATGCTAATTAGTGCCACACCATCCTTGAAAATGACAGGTAAAAAAAACAATGGTGGTGGTTTTCACATTTTTTCACAAAGTATGTACAGGAAAAAAAAGTGAAAACAACCAACATTTTCATTGTTTCATTTTTTGCACGTCATTTTCAGGGATGGTGCGCCACTACTTAGCATATAGTTTAAGCCTATGCACGGCTTTCTAGCACTGCTAGTTATCACACAGGAAGTTTTTAGTGCCAAGTGGATGGCTACTAGCATGGTGAAAGGGTACTAGACATGTTACCTTATTTGTTCGGATTGAACTTCGAAATATCATATGCTCAGATTAAGGAGGGGTTTGGATTATTGAGGTGCAGATTAGAGGGGTTTTACTGTATTCTCATTTTTTATATCATTTTACCAGAATTGCCTGGTTTACCAAGTATGACTGGGAATTTTGAATAAGGCACATGCTGCACTAGTAGAACAAACTGGCCGTGGGGCTATCAAAACTCAATTCAACTGTGAATTATAATTCAACTTGTCACACACACAATATTCTCAACAGAGGAGTTGCCTAATATCACCTTTTCGTCAATACTCATCACAAAACTATGCACAGAGCCAATCCTTCTGAAAATTCATAATTGGCGATAGCAGTTACTAGTCCTAACACTTTAGGATGGCTTCCGCTGTACCGTCAGTTCACCTTCGACCCGCTGCTAGGGTTGATGCGCATTAAGCACCTGCAAAACAGATATTTCACTTTAGAATAGCTATCACTTCAAGAGAAAGAACAAAGAAGAAGTAATTGTATTTAAATGAAATTGAGGTAAAACTAGCGTGATTATTAACTCTGAAATATATATAGCAAGTGCTCAATAGACAAACAATGCAGAAATTGCACCTTGGTAAATAGTCTAGTTTACATTGGATATTTAAATGTAAGAGGGTGGGAACTGAGAAAGCTTGAGGTCTGTAATGAGTCGAGAACATTCAATTGATGTAGTATGAGTCACAGAGATGCATGAATAAGTGGATCGAACAGTGTTCAGTTTTATAGAGCAGCTGGAAAAGGAATGAGTATTCAGTCAATTGCTAGCAAAAGCTTCTCCGTGCAATATATTCAAGCATGCATGAAGACAGTGTGAGGTGAATACCGGTACTTCCATTTTGACCCATTTCTGGCTCTAAGAGCCTGCAGGGGCTGTTCTGAGTAACTTCTCCGTATGTATGTTGCAGCTGGCTGCAATTCCTGCTGAGAAGGTTAGTTTTATAGAGTTAGGTAGGTTCACTATCTATTTTTCCCCTTTCTCTTCCGTGAGATTGACTGCTGATTGAGATAGCTGACTTCTTACGCGGGACACGTCTCGTCTCTCTCGTGTGCAAGACCACGAAAGGAGCCGTCCACTTGAGTGTCTTTTCCTATTCCTTGCGTCTTTTTCCAACCAATAGTAGTGCGCTGAGCCAACTTATACTATATGGCAGAGGCCTCCTGGCCGACTAGCATCACTGTGCGGATCGCCTTTTTGCGGAAACTGTACGGTAGTTGAACTAATCATTTATTGACAATAATTATAGCTCACTTGATAACAGCCGTCGTATCATGAGATATAAAAATTATAAATACATGATTTTGAATTTACATGTTTGTACTGTAGGTCGTGCTGTATGGTACTGCCTTACGTATTGGACGATATTATAAGTACTAGTATTTACTCAATCAGGTGAAATAGCATTAAGACATGCAGATCTCTACTCGGGAGGAAATAACTGCATTAACCTCACTTTAATAAAACAAGCTGTAACATTAGAAGATAAAATAAATAATTATTATATTGCTCCTCGTGTGAGGGTAATCGTTAGGTAGTACAATTGCTGTGCCTGCTCAGTTAGCTAGTCTGCTATGTGATGGCACTGAGCCTTGTTGATAAGGTTGTAGATTCATAGTTATTACATTATTAAGAAATGAATGTTCACGAAGTTTTTCATGTAAGCTGTAATAGAATAATCCAAGAACACCTCCCGCCCGTGGAGATCGATATGATCAATAAATAAATGGTGCCGGGAATGGCCAACGAGAAGATCTATACTAAGAGGTACTAGAACTTCGTCCAGATCGAACAAAGATTGTTTGCAGAGATGGTTCACCGTATTTTTCCTATGTTCACTAAGAAACAAACGAGAATGAGAGATCCTTTAACAGTGGGATTGAAATTGGCTCTCACGCTCCGTTTCCTGGCGAGCGGGAGCTCTTATATAAGTGTGCACTATAGTTTCAGAGTCTCCAAGAGTGCGATTTGTACACTGTAATTCTGCCTTAAGTGTGCAAAGCCAAGATCGATACCTACAAACATAAAGTACTGAAGTGCCTGTTACGACTTGGTGCGTGGTTGTAACCTCACAACACTTGGTGACTAAGTTTAAACCAATTTAAAAGACCTTGCAACGTCGGGTCATTTTACACATTTCTTGCGAGGTCATGTCTGTAGTACGCTTTCTTGCGAGGTGGTGCGGCCCTACGTAGCAACAAGTCAGCACAAAAAAACTGCGTTGGTGTCAGCCTACCTTGAGTTTATTCAATTGACATGGATTCTTGTGAGAGCGCCTGAACAAAAGGAATGCTGATATAAAACTGGATTTGAAGAGCAAGCACTAGCGTGTGGTGTGGCGCATATGCGAACGGAGCCTATCACTGCGGACGGGGCCTATCACTGCGAACGGGGCCTATCACTGCGGACGGGGCCTATCACTGCGGACGGGGCCTATCACTGCGGACGGGGCCTATCACTACGAACGGGGCCTATCACTGCGGACGGGGCCTATCACTGCGGACAGGGCCTATCACTGCAGACGGGGCCTATCATTGCGGACGGGGCCTATCACTGCGGACGGGGCCTATTACTGCGGACGGGGCCTATCACTGCGGACGGGGCCTATCACTGCAGACGGGGCCTATCACTGCGGACGGGGCCTATCACTGCGGACGGGGCCTATCACTGCGGACGGGGCCTATCACTGCGGACGGGGCCTATCACTCTGTGTTGTGGCGCCCTAATGTTGCACCGCGTGTCTAGTCTTGTGTACTAGCAAACGTGCTGCTCGGTGTGGTGCCTTCAATTGTTGTGTTCCGTGGCGCTGATCCTGTGCGAGCGACTACAGGCACACGCGGTAGGAACAGCACAGCTCGAGGCACGGATACAAACGCTCTTGCTTTGTGTTGCGTGGTGTGGAGTGGCGCATGTGCGAACGGATCCTTACATCTACGTATAAAAGCGTCCGTCAATCAAACAACGATGCACCTTCGGTTATGATATCGTTTCTGTATATTGTGGTTCATACTCCTGTCTTAATTGCATATGTTGGAAATTGCATTCGTACCAAATAGTATTGTAGCGTTGTAACCCTTATTTCGAGTCAACCTGCCCATTTCTAGAATATCTATAGCCTGATGAACCGATGGAAGTGCAATGTTCACACAGCAATCAGATTGATTAAAAAACTTGGTGTCAGTCGCGAGCTTTTAACATTAGCGTTTTTTTTTTTTTTTTTTTTTTTTTTTTAAGTGCGAAACAACAGTATTGCACTGATTCTGATCACAATCAAACAGCATGTATATACATATATATATATATATTTACTTACTCAATTCATGATCAATCTGTTAGCACTACAGAGGATAAACTTAGTATTTTCAAGTTTTGTTGTCATGCAGCGCGTTGAGAAAATAGACGAGCTTCAATTTCAAATTTGTGCGTTTGTCACACCTTCCATCTACTGAACGCGGGGCGGCGTCCGCTAGCTTGAGCGAACGCGTTGATATAAATGACGTGTGAACACTCCTTTACTTCGATCATACTTTCAATCAAGCAAAGTATTTTTAGCAACCTGTAAATTGAAAATAAAAAGATAAAAAGCTAGAGCGCGTTCACGAAAAACATCGAATATTAATCAAGATGGGCTGCGCACCAGCAGCCGTAAGAAATCACTTAGGGTGTATTTCATTATTTTCATAAATGTTTGATTCGTTTAGCAATACTTGAAGCATATTCAGTATTACTGGCCAATGGGGTTTCTAATTTCTATGGCAGTGTTTAACTGCTCGCGGCTGTACGCAAGACGTGGTGCGTGGACATAACACGGACGCAACATGCAGTGTGTGGACACACGACAAGCTCCGAAGGTCAGTCGGCCGCCAGACAGCCGGACCCTCCAAACCGACACAACCTGTTGTTGTGCACAGCTGCTGCAGCGGCTGTTGCTGGGGGGGGGGCAACATGAGGATGCATCGGATGGTGTTAGGAGATCCGCCATACCAACAGGACGTGTATAGAACTCAGCAAATTTCCAAGACATGATTTACACTTAGCTAGTATGAATACATTGCTATAAATATTTATCCTACTTAGCCATGTTCATGGCGCTTGCAAAATATTCACAACGTGCTGGTGTGGTACCGCGTGAGTAATGGCTGTAGCAACTACCGGGACTGGTCGCATTGATGAGTTTTTATGCGCTGCAGATACATTTGTTTCAACAGAAATGACAACGTTGATATAATTAGATTAGATAAGGCCCATTCCCTTAGAGACACCGGAACATACGCCCCGGCACTCTATGAGCTATTACCATTATGTTAGTTGGATATAGAGGACAGGAGAAAAGAGAAAAAAAAGAGGGGTGAAGAGTCCATGCCAAAGAGACGATCTTGAATGCACGCAAGCACGATCAAGAGCCGCTGACATGCGGAGTTTAGAGACATCAAACTGCGTATTTGGAACGGGAGAGAGAAGCAGACGGACTAAGGTGGCCTTAGAAGCTTTGGTCGTTAAGAGTTTGCAACTCTTGGAGGAGGAGTCCTTAGCTGCGGAGGATGTCTCTCCCAATATATGTCAAGACGATTTTTAAACGCGTTGACTGACTCCGCACTAACAAAATCGGAACGGAGTCTATTCCAAATGCTGACTATGAAATACGGAAAGAATTACTGACTTGAGGTCGTTCGTCGAGCTTTATGCTTGAGTTTTTGACTGTTCTTTCGCAAGCGATCATTGAGGTCTCTTTCAAAGAGCCCCGTTGTACGTACGTCGTTGAAGCCGTTCAAATATTTGCATGTTTCTATTAGTTGCCCCCTGAGACGTCTTAGTGACCTACACAGAAATTAAAGTGTACGGGAATGCTCGTTCCTTGTATTGAGTTCACCCATAGAGCAGGGACCATTCACTAGCTAAAATTCGTGGAGGTAGGTAGGTAGGTAAGCGAATCAAGCTGGCGCAAAAAGTAAAACAAAATAAAAATAGGCCCTGAAGGCTTAAGGCGTTCGATGATGTCGATGTGCCCATATAACCAGTTCCGATATTTATAGTGGTAACTTTTTTATTTGAGCCTTGATTTCATCAGCCAGTACGAGCCGTTGCTCTAAATTAACACAGTCACAGATGTACAGCGTGCCTGGGCAGATTTGCTCGGCTCTGTAGGCACAATAGAACCGATACTCGCAGCTCATCGACCCACTGGCACTGGAGTGGGCGGAGTTTGGTGCGACACAGCTGCTGCTCAGCGCTCCGCCACCTTACAGCTACAGGCGTCAGTGACAGGTAGAGTTCCGTCCAAATACGCTAACCTCATTAGCCTTAGCAGGTTAAGAACTGCAGGCGTTGGTTTCGCTACTTTCGGGTGAGTTTGAGTTTCACTTCTTGATTTCTCCGCCATGAACGTCTGAAAATCAATTTAAAGTGGTGAAAACAAAGGTCATGACTTAGCCTCAGGACAAAATAATAGGTACTTATGGCACTAGTTTATAGTACAAGGTATTCATGAGCCCTCATTTACACGTACCAAAATTTATATACTAGCATATGAAATATACTTCCATTCCTAAACAATAGCAGACTCGTCAGCCTGAATATCAATATAGCTACCTGATTATTGTGCACACCACTGCATGGACAAATTCTTCTCTGCGATAAATAACTTACCTTCATCATAAGTGGGAACTCTACTTCAAACTAGAACATGCTGAGAGCGCCAAGCAGAGCAATGTTACGAAAAATTCAAGTTGTCCCTGAAGCCAGGACTTCCTTCTAATCATCACCAAAACTTGGTCATTTAACTGCGCCTGTTGGCATTAGGAACAGTTTCTATAACATTGCTAAAGATGCAATATTAATTTTTCCTATCTTTTGACAAACGCTAAGCAAACATGCTGGCAAACACACAAATGGAGCACCCGATCATCACCAAAACAAGGTCATTTGTCTTTCAATATTGATAACAATTGTTGCAAATTTCATGAAGAACCGTTCACATCTTTTGGGTTATGTTACTGGCTAACATAAAACAAAAACATAGAGCCAAACAAACAGATTATCACAAGAATTTTGGTCATTTACTCCTAGTACCATTCTCAACAATTCGTGTAAAAATTTCATGAAGATCCGCCCATAACTTTTTGAGTTATCTTTGGGCAGGTAAACGCATAAACTCGACAAAAACATCACCTACTTGGTGGAGGTAACAATAAAAAAACATAGAGACGTGAAGTATGACTGGTCGCATTCATTAATCAATCCATGCTTTAGAAAAGCTCCATGTCAGCGATGCGTTGAATTTGTTCTAAATTGTTGTTGCTGAATTACTGTTCTGCGATGTTGAATAAATTTTTATGTAATAATTCTTTAACTGCTTCTAATTAGATAAATATAAACTAAAACTTACAATATGCTTTTAATGTATTCCAATGATAAAGAAGTAGAAGTAATTTAGATTGTACGTTTAGATCTGCCCTGGTTTTATTACTTTTGTCGAAGTTTAAGTTTTATACACGTAACTTACGGGGGTTACGGCGAGTGCACTGCGTGCGGTTCACCGAATCACCTCTTTGTCATATTTTCAATTTGTGCTTGGAGAATGGCATTTTTCGTATTGCGTTGAAACATGCTTGTGTTATTCCTATCTTCAAGTCAGGTAGTCCGAATGATGTGGCTAATTGTAGACCCATATCTACGTTATCTATCTTCAATAAAATTTTTGAGAAAGCCATTCATTCGAAGCTATCAAACTTCCTTTCAATTAGTGGTCCAATAAGTGGTCAGCAGTTTAAAAAATAAGTAGCTTTCGAACTAAATCTAATACTACGCTAACAATTTTTCATCTTTTAACAGATCTTCTGAAATGCTTTCACGATAAAACATATGGTGTATCCTTATTTCTAGATCTTAGAAAGCTTGGATTAGCTTAGTATAGACTAGCGGGACCCGTGAAAATTCCACGGTCGGTTAGTTAATGTCCTCACTTTGTATAATGAAACAATGAAACCTTACGCTACTATAACTCACTTTAGTTCACCTAATGCAACTTCTCAACCTA
>LQNS02278001.1:6442867-6459401 GCA_001587735.2 Parhyale hawaiensis
GACGCAACCAACCTCTCATAAACTTTTGACAAAACAGGTGTGATCGAGATGGGTCTATAATCAGAGGTACGGGATGAAACCGAGCCCTTCGGAACAGGCGTCACATGGGCAACATGCCAGCACTCCGGAAAAGAGCCCAGCTGCAACATTCGACGGAATACGGAAGCAAGAGGGGCTGCGAGCACACGAGCCACCCTCCGAAGAAAGAAAGGAAACATACCCGAAGGATCAGTGCCCCCATAGGGGTTCAGGTCAAGAAGAAGGCGATTCACTTCAGAGGATCTGAAAGCAAAACCGGAGAACCTCGCCTAGGAAACATATGCTAAGGGAATGCGCACCCGGTCCCGGCTCTGCTTCCCATCAAAGTGGCCCAACAAAATGTCCGCCTTGGCAGCGGGGTCCGCAACAAGATCACAACCAGTACCAATTAAAGGAGGCGCAGAAGAGCTCACACCAAGCACAGCGCTCTTCAAGGTGGACCACCACTTGTGTGCGCTAACAGACGAAGCTAACAACTCCCTGGACCTCAAATTGGGCTCCCTCTCAGCTCCTCATAACTAGCACCGGCCAGACCCCGCTGTTCCCTGAAAAGCTGAAAGTCAACAGCAGACCGGCTATTGCGCCAACGGGTTATGCCCCCCGCTTTAACTGGTGCGCCCTCCTACAGGCATCATCAAACCAGGGCTCATCGCCCGTCCTAATCGTTATGAAGCGGGAAGGGATATAAGCGCGCATTATGTCAGAGAGAAGCCGATCCAAAGTAGACCCAGGATCAGTAGACTCTCTCACAACACCCCAAGGTAGCGCAAGGACGGCATCAAAATTCACTCTGGACTTCAAAAATATTTCACGCCTAACAGTGACTCTGGGGGCCCGCTGACGAACCTGTAGCGTCGCAGATAGGGCACCAATCTAACTTTCATTCCAACTTGATAAAGGTTCTTAGTTGGTCTCAACAATTATCTAAACTACAGCTATAAACAACTTAATAATAAGGACCTTTGCTCCTGAGCTACAACTAAGGTATCAGTACTGAACTTACTGCACTCTTCATCGACTTCACAGCAGTGATCGATGCTGTACAGGTTCCTGCAGAAAGGTTTCGGGGGATTGAAAAGAGATGGACACTCCACGACAGCACACTCTACACGTGGTCTGCAATAAAATGTACCGGTAAAACGTGAGTATAATATCAGTTCATAGACTGCTGGTACAGTATGCAGCCTACCTAAGATGCAGGTGCGGTCTACCCAAGATTCAGGCATATGAGTGCCTCTATTGTAGGTTAGGTACCTTTTCTGGATTAACCGAAGATTCTAACCTTGCTTAACATATTTTTAAATTAACTAACATAACACACACTTTGAGGAAGGCCACATACTACACCGGCATCTTTCATAATCTGAGATTAAGGCTTCATCTACCAGCACGGCGAAGCAAGGTAAACGAAGTTCATCAGTCTACCGGTGTAACTGTCCTCATCTTCTGATGGAAGCGTTAGTTTCGGCATTTTAAAAATAGAACTATAGGCTTAAAATCCTAATTTACTACGCTTAGGGGAGATGAAAAATTTAATCCAGCTCCGTATGGTGATTTGTACTATCGCAGCAGGCTAAAATCTACAAGTGGCAAAACTAATTTCCCCCGTCTGAAATAGGGGTGGCATCAAAATACAAGGCGCGTTCAAAAAGTAATGCTCCAAACCCACTTTCCATAGCAATAGAGTAACGGACCTGGCACAGTTATTAGTCTTTCCCTACATAGTAAATACCAAGGATGATTAACGGGAACAGGTAAGCGCACTGCTGAGCGGGCGGCGCTTGCGCGTTGCGGACGTACGAAGCAATGACGTCATGAAAATCTAGTACGTCTATCAGTAGCTATTTTGCATTGTTTCTTCATTTCATTTGGGCCTGAAAAGTGCCCTACATGTCCTACAATCATTATAGTTGCACAACAATATGTATCAAAGCATCTACAAATCTTTTTAGCTCTCTGAAGGATAAAATTTTGAAAGAACGTTGGTTAAAAAGACTTGTAAAAGAGCAGATGAACTCAACCTAATGCTCGCATGTACCAGAAGCACTTTTAGAACCAAGTTTATCGTCTTTAAAATGCAATCAATCAAGTAAGTTTTATCGAGAGTAATATGGCATTCTAAAGATGGATTTATATGAGTGAAAACCGCAATGTTTTCGATTCATTTCCGTCTTCTACCAGTGATCTGCTATCCTCTGTAATTACCGCTGCAAGAAAAATTGGCTCAGATGCGAGCGTTTGAATGCCGAGATAGAATACAATAGAACACGGAGCAGTCACGACCACCGGGGTCATCTCTAGGGCATCTCCTAATATATATAGCTTGGACACGCCAAAGCTATTATATGTGCATTTCGCACATACAACATTGTAATGTGTTTGCCTTAACATTGAAAAGTATAGACGCATTTTTGTGTCATTCGAGTCATGCCTGGCGGATGTAGCCACCACCGGCTTCTTCAGGTCAGAGCTTTTAAGATAAAGAACTTAGAAGGTCGTTTTATGACCGTGCAAAAATGTGCCGGTTTACCAGCACTGCCTCTGAGTGACATGTGTAATTCTCAATGACCTTCAGGCCGGAACCTGTACCAGTAAAAGCTGTCTGTCAAACCCTGTAGCCAGAGTTTCGAAAATATTTGTTATGCTCGTAAACGTACAGTAACTTACCGGCGGTTTTCCGACTCGAATCCGGCGGAAGCAACCGGTGTTCTAATGAAGCCGGGTTCTATAAGTATTTAAGGCGCTTGCACGATCAAGCATCAGCTTATTTCAGTACTAGCATTGGAGTACTGTACATAGTCGACAGCATTCTGCGAGTAGCACTTACTTAGATGTAAACCTTGTATTCTGCATCTATCAAGTAGCATGCTGGCTACTTATTACTGGATCTTACCTTCTAAGTCTTGTAGTCTATTATAAGATGTAAATAGACAAGAAGATCTTATCGACATTCCTTCAACAACCAGCACTGTAGCCTGATAACTATATTCGGCCCTGAAGTTCACTCTCACAGCCAAGTACAGTGACGATCTCAATTAGAACTCACGCACGCCAAGAAATACAATATATTACAGAAGCTCCGTCTAAAGAAAATTAAATCCTTTTACAATCTAGAATCATTATTAAGCTAAAATACATCCAATTACTTTGTCGCCCCATAGAACGCCATATACTCGTATACATGGGCAGGGCCGTTGGCGTACCAACACGGCAAAACCATATTTAAGAAGCAATGCATTTTATAAACATTCAAACGTACAGAAATGTTACATCGAATCCCATCTAATAAAGTACAGTACATATCACTAAAAATACAGTATGAATAAAACTCAATTGCTTGCCGAGCCCAGGTTGACAATCCTAGGAGATCCGCTGGTCGCTCATGTGGTCGGTCGACCAGTGCTTATCCATGCGGGCCTTGAAGCTGTTAACGCACTCGGCAGTTACAACCCAGGCCGGCAGACTATTCCACGGCCGGACGATTCGATTGGGAAAAAATCTGATGCAATGCCCGTGCGACACCTTCTCCCTATCAGCTTCCGGCCGTTGCTCCGTGTTCTGTCTCCTTGGGCCAGTCTAAATAACTCTTCTTGCCGATACCCATCGTCTAGTCGCAAGTGTTTGAAGACTTCGATCAGCTGTCCTCTGGTACGTCGTGTGTCCAGGATGGTCAGCCCGACTACTTTGAGTCTCCTCTCGTACGTTATACTCCGCGTCGTCAGGATCAGCTTTGTAACTCATTTTTTATCCTTTCTATCTTCTTGATATTTTTCTGGTGGGTGGGAGATCAAAACTGGATGGCACATTCGAGGTGGGGTGTAACCATGGACTTATAGAGTGGCATAATTACATATAATCAAAGCTTATAATCAAAGCTACGTGCAAGCAACCCTAGCACTTTGTTGGCCTTCTTGCAACTCTCCTGGACCTGACAATCCCACTTGAAACCATTCGTGATTGTAATGCCGAGATCACGCTGTGATGTCACATCCCTCATCACTGACCCATCCATAGTGTAGACGTCACGTGGGTTATTGCGACTGAGGTGCAACAGAGTACACTTATCGACATTAAACTTCATCTGCCACCTCTCGTCTTAATCGGCCAGCCGGTCCAGGTCTGATTGCAGGGCTAGCCTGTCTTCCTCACGATCGGCACGGGTATACAATTTGGTGTCATCGGCGAATTTAGTGATTCGACATACCAAAAACAGGACCGGGCCCAGTACGCTTCCCTGTGGTACACCGGATGTCTCAGGCACCCAGTCCGATGCCTCGCGACCCACGCAGACACGCTGCCTTCACCCGACGAGCCATGCCATGAGCCACATCAGCAGTCTGCCGCCGATGCCGCAAACTGCCACTTTTCTAAGCAGTCTTTCGTGCGGCAACGTGCCGAAAGCCTTTCTAAAATCGAGGTAGACGACATCTACGGCTTGCCATCGTCGTGTGACTTAGAGACAAAATTTAAAAAGTCTAAGAGATTCGTGAAGCAACTCCTGTGCCGTCTAAATCCATGCTGCTAGCTGAACAAAATATTTTCACTTTCCAGGTCGTCCGCTAGTTCACTTTTAATAAGCTTCTCCATTATTTTGTACGCGACTAACGCAAGGCTAATTGGTCTGTGGTTTTTTGGTTGTTGCTGATCTCATTTTTTTTTTTTTTTTTTTTTTGTGAATGGCCACTACGTTCGCCAGCTTCCATGTATCGGGCACGGTGCCTGTGTCCATTGACATTGTAAGCGTATCACAGAGTACTGTGCTCAACTCTGAGTGGCATTCTTTCAACACTATGATGTACATCATCCGAACTCACAGACTTCGAAGGGTCCAGCTGTTTTAGCTGACGCTCAACTTCGCTCAGCGAGAAAGCAACATTATCTACTTTCGTCGCGTCAAATACAGGTTCTGGATTTGGAACATCGGTCATATTATCAATCGTGAATACTGAAGCGAAGTATGAGTTCAGAGCATCTGCAATACCTGCATCGTCTACAACCAAATCACCGTCTTGGTTCAGGAGAGGACCGATTTTTTCTCTGGCAATTCTCTTTTAGATGATGTAGCTGTAGGAGGCCTTCCTTTGCACGTTTCGCTTGCCTCACTTGCCGCCGCGCTGCACTGCACGCTCTGACATGTGCTGCCATACTAGCAGCGTCGCTTCACTCCCTTGCTATACGATATTTCTGCTGCCGGTGTGTCAGAGACCGCTAAACCCAAGTTGTCCACCACGATCGCTTCGATTTCTTACTGCCTCTATCACTTTTTTCGGTATTGTCATCTCGGTAAAGTTAGCAAGTTGTGCAACTAGATTTCTGTAGTTTCCGTTTACGCCCTGTTCATGATCGAGTGTCAAGTCAGCTACCAGTCCTTTTAGCAAGTTGAAGTCCGCTTTCATGAAATCTTAATGGGTTACAGTGGTCACGTGAGTAAATTAAACCCAGTACGGCTCTTGCGACCTGCACCATCGAGATCTTTTCCGTTACTATAAAAGTATCTGCAAGTAGAAAGGCCATTAAGCATATTTTGGAGTACCGGAGTCCCAGAGCGTCAGCTGCAAATGACGTGTCGTTTTATACCATGCTGCAGGAGCTTCTGGACACCTGGCTTGAGTCGTTTATATTTGGCGACTTTTCTCTGCCGTATATAAACTGGAATACAATGGAAGCCCGTGCCCCAGCTAACAAGCTTACTGCAATTGCGTGCAACACCAACTGGTGCAGGCAGTGCGGTAGCCCACTAGAGGCAATAATATTTCAGACCTGGTCTTATGTACTGAGGGCTACCTGATTGGAGGCGAGGTGGAAGTGGGTACATCGGATCACAGGATGATAAAATTTACGTGGGTCAGGAGCATTACTTGCTGAACGCCCTCGTATATTTTTAATACTGTATTGTCTATAAAAGATAATAGCTACTATATAATGTTCATTAGCGTTATGTTATCGAATTTACTCTTTACTCTTTATTGTTCTCTCTCACAACACACATTATACACACTTATTGCTCTCTGATAACTAAACCGAGGGTTCTATAAACATTCACCTGCCCAACAATAAAATCGAAATCGAAAACTTATCCAACTAAAAGTGATGCCACACTTGTGGGATACACTGTACCTATAAGTCGTCTAAGGGCACATTTGACCGGGACACAAAGCCAAGTCCCCCAGCTTAAACGAAGCGACCGCCGACACGATCCCAGGCCCCAATCGGACACGCCCTCTGGACTCATCCGACCGGGACGCGTTTGTGCCAATAGCTGTGCGTAGCACCCCGTGCACCCGAGCCAGTGCGTGCGTGCGTTTGTACATACGTATAATGAGTGGACGCCTTACCTGCTTGTGCAGTGCTGCTATCTCTCTCTCTCAGACTGTCACCCAACCCTGCAACTCCCTCTTTAAAATTGCCAGATACCGCCATTCTAGAAGCCATTCTTTATCGAAACGATGAGTTTATTTAGATGAATACTACTAAATGTTGTATGGTTATATATTTCTGTCCTGTCTTCACGATAATTAAAGAGACTATGATTGTTACTTGATTCTATTGCGGAAACATAAAATATTATATTTATATAGCCCTGTGGGACTGAACCAAATTATGGATCAGTAGCCCAAACAAGGAAACGTATCGCTTTCGAAACTGTTCATTTCTTTTCACAATAGTTCAATCCATTCTATTTCGAAAAGACATATTTATATAGATAAAAAACATACAATACTATAAGCTATATAATTATATATTACTGTCATAAGTATCTTTTCAGGATAAGTTAATGAATTTTAGCATTAGGCTAGCTTTCATTGGTATGCATGTTTAGGCTTTTTTTCCTTGAAAATGCTGTAGTATCTGCATGTTGTCATGGCTACGTCAAGCATTTTGGCGCCAACTGGTTGAACATATTGCAACACCTCCACGTACCAGGGATGCCAACTTATGCTATTTTATAGCTAGATCTAGCTATTTTTTACCTCGTCTGGCTAAGAAAAATTGCATCTAGCATATAGCTATAAATCTAGCTTATAAATGATTCTATTCAGCTATTTTCTAGCGGATTTTTACATTTGCTCATTGCCTCATTTACTAGTATTTAAGGCACATCAATAGCTAAATATGTCTCTACGCATTCAGTACAGAGCATCAATTAACGAAAAATAAACGAGATCCGAAAGCATTACAATGCGAATGCTTCGTTTGGCGGTCGTCCATGGCCTTTTTAAGTTCAGTTGAGATTGAGATCGAATAGTTAATACTCGGACTATGTAATAAATTTTAACTCAAAGTACATTAAAGCTGCCCGTAGAAAATCTGTGCCTCTAACAAAATACCTGCATATTGCCCCAAACAGCAACGTTTCTAAGCTTTAAGGAACGCTTGCTTTGTTCGTCAGTTAGCTACCACTTATCCAGTGTGAACAGCTAGTGATCACCTGGTGGATTTATGTCACCATTGCAATGATGACGGAAAAAAAACTTGCATCTAAAAATAGAGCTGCAATTACTCCGATCGCTGTTAAGCACTAAATTTGGACTAATCAGGCGAGCAAAATACTGTCACAACTACGCACTGCCCGCCGAAGTCGTGAATGTTATTGAATATTACCGGCGTACTCAAAACAAGCAGACGCTACTGACACAGAAGAGGATTTGAGTTTCGATGTTTCCGAGCCCCCCACAAGTCAGAAATTCCGATATTTTCAACTGGTGGGTTAAAGCTATATAATTTATTTGTATATTGTCATGTATTTTGTATATTTTTTGGTTCAAAAAGTCCAACTACAATAATAGCTAATCTCGGAAAAAATCTAGCTAATTCTAGCTAGCAAACGCTTAGAATCTAGCGGAAAAATGTCTCACTGAGTTGGCAACACTGCCACGTAGTAAGTCCTGTCTGTAGCGTTTTCGATATGGAGCAGCACTGATATTTCAGCGCTGAAGATGGATTTATTTTAATCCGAAACGTTTGCCTTTTATCAATAAAAATGTTTTATGTATAGCGTGGTTCTCCTTTTTATATTTCATGGTGGTATTGTTGCCTTCAGTGCACGAGTGAACTATTGTGCATATGAAACGAATAGTTTCGAAATGCGACACTCCAGTGAGGTTCGTTCAGGGCCACAGGTCTATATAATACCATTTTGTATATCTGCAATAGGGTTAAATACTAATCGCATTCTCTCTTACTATCGTGATGACACTAATGGCAGCAACATATATCTATATAACATTTCGTGTTTTATGCTTTTTATTTTACTAAACTTGTCGTTTCGTTGATGGATGGTCTGTAGAAGGGCGGTATATGGCAATTTCAGAGAGCTAACGGCGTCCTTTCATTGCATTATACGTATGCACGAACGCACTCGCTCGGAGTGCTGCAAGACCACCTAAAAATCATTGTATAGGTGGCGTTGGTGCTCGATCGTACGCAGAAAGCAATTGAGAAGAAAACTGTGATTTTTGGCACCTTCTGTTTAGATGAATGGAGCAAATCTAGAGTATTATATAACAGCCCGCTCAGATAATGAAGTGTCTTCAGAAGTAAGTGGCAGGGGAGAGTCAATGATGTCTACTACTGAAGTCACAGGATCCTGTGTCGAAACTTCTTGCTCCATATCAGCAGTTTTACGTGGACAATTCCCAAGGGTATATATGCAATCGCAGTTACTTTCTGTCGTTTTGAAATCCTCAAAGAATCCTTAAGCAGACATCTTTTCTTCTCCTACTGCTACAACTACATGATATCTACGCTGCGAAGAGCAGTTGAAGACGTTCAGTGGAAGACGCAAAGCGCTGCACTTGGGTGCCCGGGATGCTGCGCACAGCTATTGGCAGAAACGCGACCGGGACGCAAAGCCAAGCCAACAGCCTCCCAGCCCAAACCAAGAAACGTCTCTCCACCTCAAGACGGATGTCCGGCAAATTAAATCTGTCGTTTCTTGTGCCATACTGATGAGTTGGTAGGAGAGTATTGAAGTGGGATTGGAAATACGGCGTTTCCCCTGATATGGCCAATCTCAGAAACCTCATCAGAGAGTAGTAATATATATCTTTGAATTTAAGTAGTTCTAGGCTATGAAACATGCCATTAGTTGAAACAGATGGGATATTGTTATTATTTCTTGTCACTTTTAAAATGACTCTTAGCGTTTCATTCATGATGATATTGATGCGTTTCAGAACACTCTCAGATGCCCCTCCCCATATAACAACTGCATATGTTACTTGGGAGCACAGAAGTGCATAGTAAAGTGATTTTAATGCATTTTTAGACATATATTTCGAGAATGCATAAATGGCACCTCTGGCCTTACAAATTTTATTACAAAGAAGAGACACACGTTCTGAAAAGTTAAGCCGCTTATCCAACGCAACCCCGAGGTACCTGAATGATTTCACCCACTCCAACTGAACTCCGCTACGATGCACATTCGGTAAAATATAGTTATTACATGAACTAAAAACCACTAGTTTTGTTTTACTAGTATTTGCAGTGAGCGTGTTTAGAGGTAGCCAGTTGAGAAGATTCTCAATAAAATCATGTAACTTAGTAACAGCTCCTTGAAACGAACAGTCATTAACATAAAAAACGACATCATCGGCATACAATTGAGATCCTACATCATCGAATTTCATATTATTAATATAGACATTAAAAAGGAGTGGTCCTAAAACGGACCCCTGAGGCACACCAATATCTACAGTCTTTGTATCGGAATTAAATTCTTTCAGTGCTACAAATTGCCTTCGGTTCGACAAGTAGCTCTTAATAAAATTTTTCCCATTTCCTCTTACACCATAGTGGTCTAATTTTCTCAATAAAATACTAACGTCTACAGTGTCGAACGCTTGCGTTAAGTCTAAAAATAAACAAACAGTATAGGTTTTCTCCTTAGAAGCAGGCAAAAAGTCAGAAACGAGATTAAAAACCGCGTGGGTAGTATTTATCCCTCTTCTAAAACCATGTTAAGCATCATTAAAGAAGTTGTTAATTTGAAAATACTGTGTCAAGCGATGATGTACAGCTTTCTCTAAAATTTTATTAAAAACTGACAAAGTCGAAATGGGCCTGAAATTAGAGACAGCATCAACGCTACCCGATTTATGTAAAGGGACAATTCTGGCTAACTTTAAAATGCCTGGGTATATTCCTTCAGTGATACATTTGTTAAAAATCGAACACAAATAGTCTATAATAAAAGGCAATACTAAAAGTAAATGCTGTGGCTGAATTTCATTTTTATGGTATCGCTTAGCACGCATGTCATAAACAGTCTTTTGTACCTCCTCTGGAGTAACTGGAAGAAAATGACACTCGCTTTGTACTCTCGGTTCTTGAATTACACATGGCACAGAGATATCTGGTAACTGTATAGCAATATTTCTAGCAATGGAAGTAAAATATTCATTAAAGTGGTTTGCGAGATTCACGCCATGAAGCGTCTCCCCATCTACCCGCATCTCATTAACAGTCGCTTTAGTTTTACGAGAAAGAAGGTCATTTACCAGCCCCCATGCTTTCGTTGGATCATTGGCAGCTTTATTAATTTCATTAAAGTAAAAGACCCGTTTCGTTGTTCTAGCTACTGAGTTTAAAACATTTCTGAGGACTGGATAGGATCTTAATTAAGCGACATAATCGGAAAAGTTTATGTTTTTTATGGATGAGTATTTTTATTTCTTTTGTTATCCATTTACTTCTAACACTACGGGGGTGTGATCGTCTTAACGGAAATGATAGAGAGTTTGTATAACTTCATCACAAGGGTCTGCAGTTCATCAGATGGATTACCGATGCAGGTAGGTGGCAGAGATAGCTGAGATACATCAGACACAAATATTTCAATGCTACTAATATCATTAAAATCTCTATAGACCCTCACTTCTTTACATGTCAAATTACAATTAAAAACAACGAGTACAGGTAGATGGTCAGAAATTTCTATATGACTACTCCACAGCGTTCAACACCATTAAAGTTAACATTACTCCATATATGGTCTAAAAGCGAATACTTTGTGATCACATTTTCTGGGGATATTATAGTAGGCCGATCGATCAATGGAAATAGCCATGTCCAGAGAATGCGGTGATAAAGTCGTGTATTGGTTTTAAATCTAGTGGGTTAAACAGATTTACAATAAAATCACCACAAACTATTGAGGCATTTTCGCTGGAAAGGTTTCGGAAACAAGTGTGTACAGTACTAGATAGTCATTAAAAACTTGAATTGATGCTGATGGTATACGGTAGAAACATGATAAAGATACACTAAAAGATCCACGACTAATATCCAATGAAAGCAATTCAAAGTCAGCATTGACGCTTGTAATGGCCTCATTTACATGGGTTCTCCAATAATCTCGTAAGAAAACAGAGATTCCTCCACAATTCTTATTCCTGTATATGTATACTATGCTTATTATTGTTTCTATGTTGAATACCACATCAATAGCATCAGTTAGCAACGTTTCTGTTACAGCAATAACATCGAATTTATCTCAAATACATGACAAAAACTGTTGGAGCGATGCAAAATTTCTCCGCACGCTGCGGATATTGATGGATATCAAAGAAAAGGAACAAGGATCAATTTTCATGTGCGTATAGTCATTCAACAATATATACTCGCAGTTAACGCACGGAACATCAGCAAGGTTATTATTCCTTAATTCACGATATAAAATATTTACACAATATATTCACTATCCATGCAGAGAACACGCCCTACAGAAGTAGAAGTTACTTATTGGGCACACGACATCTACGAATGATACTGTATATTGCAATACAATATTCTTTATGTTTGCGTTTAAAAACATAATCAGACATGGGAAAAGTCAAAATGATTTTGGAAGTCGATTGAAAGCAGATACTGCCCTAAACACCGGGAACTGCTTCTCAACTTCCAATGTTAATGTTGGTAAGTTAAATCGAGAGCTCCTTGTATTATAATGATCATCTAGAATTAAGGGTTAAAAATTATTCAGGAATATATCTGACTTATAACGAGAGCCTCCTAAGAAATTTGATCAAGTAATAGTTATAAATGTCATGGTATTTCAAGATTTTTGGTTGTTGATACTTAAAGTTAATGGATATAAATGGTATATTATTTGCAACTCTTTTTAAATTCAAATTTATCCGTTGTCTCATTCATAATTATCCTTATTTTAACTGTAAGATTGGAATCCGCGCCACCCCAAATTATAATAGCATAGATAATGTGTCAATGTATGACTGAGTAATACAAAGATAGCAAGGAATCTTTACAAAGGTACTTCGCAAGTGAATAAATTGCCCCCTTTGCTTTGTTAACTTCGAAGCACAGTGCATCAATATGGCAGGAAAAGGTTAACTTATTATCGATTATCTCTCCCAGATACTTGAAAGATTTAACCCACTCCAAGACGGTGTCGTTGAAGTGGGTCGCTTGCAGATCTGGTGCTTGCCTTGAAGTGAATAACATTAACTTGGTTCTTTGGGTATTTGGTGTTAGGGCCTAGCCGGTTTTCTTTGAGCCAAAATTGAAGTTGATTTATAAATTGCACTACTTTGTTAACTGCACTGACAAATGAAGAGTCATTGATATAAAATACGGCATCATCTGCGAACAACATTGCATTAAAATTTCTAAAATGTACTATGTCATTAATGGTCTTCCATGAGTTTTTAGGATCATTAGCCGCCATCCTAATTTCCTTGTGGTGATAAATCTTCTTCCCATATCTAATTAACGAACTTAAACGTTTTTATAAGTGCCATAAGAATGTCGAGAAATTTTGTTACAACGTTAGAGTTTGAATAGTTTGTCTTTTTTCACAATCAGGAATTTCATGTCCTTTGTAATCCCCCCGTTGTAATACGTCAAGGCTGAACATTCTCAAGCGGAAATTCATTAACGTATATGTGGTATAGTTCAGTCAGCAGATCAGATAACTCGAGTGATGGATCACCAAGACCCTCACAGGGTAATGCAATATCGACACACCCTGTGCAAACTGGTTGCAACTATCGACATCATCAAAATTGAGCAAGGTTTTAGCTTTCTTACCATCCATGGAGTTGAGTTTAACAATGCGTAAATAGGGAGATGGTCCGCAACTTCGAAATTGACAACTTCAGTCCGATGCACTCCATCAAACACCGAATTGCACCAATTTAGAAAAGAAAAAACACGTTTATAATTTCTTTTAGAATTTCTCAGAATTCTCTGTTCAAGTCACCTGATTCGGTGAGTCCATGATGTTCGTTTCGTTTTTGATTTGTCGCGAACAGAGACACGGCGTAGCGACTGCACTGCAGTGCTTGGTACAGCTCGGATAACGCAATTTCACCAATTTCGCAGCTGTGTCCAGTGCTTCGTTTTCTTTGACAAGTCCAACAGTGCTCTCTGTGCCCTTTTTGAACAGGCAAATCCCCTAAATACACCCGATCTTATTTTGTCGATAAATACTTCAAATTGTTTTCATATTTTGATGTCGTAGCTTCTAATTTGAATTCTGATCTCTCAATTTATTTCCATTGAAGATTCAGTAGTTCGTGCATACATACACACACCAAATTATTAGCTACACACTTCAAAGATATCAACAATTAATACACTGCTGTGAGATTTGTGTAGTTCATGGCGTAGAATTGCAATATATTATATTGATTCGTATAAGGGTGCCCATGATATATTTTATTTACTAAGCACGTACGTTTTCTTTATGGGAGCTTGTGAGCGAAATTTTGCTAACTTTTGATGACAAGCTTACTTGCACTTAATTTGTTCTAACCCCGTAATTTGTTCTTTTTGTTACAACATGTCCCGAGTGTATTAGAGGATTTGCCTGTATTAGGGCTTTAATCTATTTGTGATGAAGCAAAGCTGATGTGAACACATAATCGACTGTCTGCAATTAGTGACGCCATCAACAGAAATACGCAAAGCATTGGAAACTGTTTAAATCTACAATTTCACTTCAGACCTTTAGCAACGAGCATGAAAATTAGAACGATGCTTACGAAGTAAGGAAAACATGCATAACTTTTATAGATGCTTTTTCACATACAGTGCCTAGACATAAGTATTTACACAACTCTATTTCTTATGTATTTTAAAAATTTAAGGACTGCTTTAGAATAATTAATACAGTAAGTTTATATAACATATATAATAAAATATTTAAACAGAACAGGCAAATGTGCACCTATAACAAGAAACCTTAGCACAAGCAAAAGTAATGAGGGACAAAAGTATTTGACCAAAACAAAATTATTACGTTAGTACTTGGTGGCGTGACCTTTATTGGCAATAACAGCATGTAGACGATTGTTATAGCTGGAAATTAACTTTTCACATCCACTTGATGGTATTTTTTTCCATTCTTTCATGCAGATAACCTTTAATTCAGTAAGGTTTTTGGGACACCGTTTGTGGACACCAAATTTAAAAAGACGCCAAAAATTTCCTGTTGGATTAAAATCCGGTGATTGGCTAGGCCATAGAAGAACATTTATTTTCTTCTTTGAAGCCATTCTTTCGTTAAATTCGCAGTATGCTGGGGGTCGCTGTCTTGTTGAAAGGTCCACCTGCACCGTCCGTAGAATTTTTTGGCCTTTGGAAGCATCTTCTTCTCTAATATCTCCCTGTACATGAAACTATTCATCTTGCCATCAATGATATGAAGATCCCCATCACCATGGGCAGTAAAGCAACCCCACACCATGATGCTGCCCCCTCCATGCTTCACGGTGGGAATGGTGTTCCATGGGTCGTAGGCAGTACCACGTTTCCTCCATACAAGTCGAGCTTCATTTCGGCCAAAAAGTTCTATTTTAGTTTCGTCAGATCATATAACCCCTTCCCAAAACTCATTTCCTTTGTCCAGGTGGTCTTTGGCAAGTGTTAAGCGGCTCTTGACATGTTTTGCAGTAAGATGAGGAGTTTTGCGAGGAGTGTATGAATGAATGCCAGTACGGTTCAATTCCATAACAATAGTTTTCTTGCTGACATGCAGTCCCTGAGACGCCAGTTCACTCTGAAGGTCAGCAAGAGTTGTCATGGGGTCATTAGTCACCTTACGTAGCATGTAGCGCCGAGGACGAACCATGATCTTACGCGGAGCTCTAACTCTTGGCAGGTTGGAGACCGCCCCAGTCACTTGATGCTTGCGGACTATTGCTCCATCCGTTGAAAAAAAGGAACATTGACACGTTCTGCTATTACTCTATAAGTTAATCCCTCACTACAAAGTTGAATTATCCGTTTACGAGTAGCTTCGGGGATTTCTTTAACTTTGGGCATTGTAGTGAGAGTGTGCGCGACTTGAACGAGGTCAATAGAGGTAATGATTACGCCAGTTGTGGTTTGGTTACATTGCATTTGTTTCGAGACGTTTCGTGAACGTTCTAGAATAATTTCCAAACTATTTTATTCAAATTATACCATTACTAAATATCAAAGATTCAACGCCATATGTTTTTGGTCAAATACTTTTGTCCTTCATTACTTTTACTTGTGTTAAATTTTCTTGTGATAAGTGCACATTTGACTGTTCTGTTTAAATATTCTATTATATTTATGTTATATAAACTTCCTGTATTAATTATCCTAAAACAGATCCTGAATTTTTCAAAATACATAAAAAATAGAGTTGTGCAAATACTTATCTCTAGGCACTGTACAACATTAAGCATGCTAGCTCTAACATTCAAATTTGTAGACGCATTCATTGCCCTAATTAAGTTCATGTTAACGGATGAGAATACCGACCGTCTTAAGGTCCGACTCAGATAAGAAAGGCAGAGATCGGAAAGATAACCCTTGTCAAATGTGTTTGCTTACTAGCACCGCTAATGTGAGTGATAGCCAATATTGTAAACAACCTTTCGGCCGGAACCTACAATACATATGTAACAGCTATCTTTTAAACTCCATAACCAGAGTTTTGGAGATATTTGCTGGTCTCACAGAGATACGGATAATTTATCGGAAAAGTAAAGTTAACTTCCGACCCTGTAAGTCAGCCGGAACCTTGCTAGCTTCCAAATGAGGCTGGATATAGCGTGTATTTAAACTGGTTCTGCAGCAGTCGACATTCAACTTTCATCAGACAGTCTTCTGCTCCTACAACTCTTTTGATTTAGGCCTTAGTTTTGGATAATGGTATATATATATATATATATATATATGTTAGTGTATCGGGGCAGCAGATCATTATCTGTGCAGGTTTTGTTAAACCGTAGATGACTACTGGCTTTTATCAACTTCTGAGTTTCCCTCTCGACGCATCGATACTTCGATTTAGCTTCTAGAGTGCATACGTGCAGGATAATGAAAGACATCTATTGCATTAAAAAGGCGGTGGGCGTCATATTGGAAGAGAGAGCTCAACGTTTCGAACTCTACGCGTTCATAATCATGCTGAGACTGGAACCAAGAAGCCTGCCATGCATGTCTAGGCCTACGGTAAGGTTGCCAACTAGGGATTATATAAAGCAATAGACAGGAT
>LQNS02278001.1:6469124-6480022 GCA_001587735.2 Parhyale hawaiensis
ACGAAACCGACGAAACATAAGTTTTCACGGGCAGTAGACAATTATTTCTTCTAGCTTACTGTTTTCCTCTGACGAAGCAGTTTTCTCTTCATAGGTCAAAATTTGAGCACCTCAGATGAAACAGATATTTGAGGTGGAAAGACGGTATCAACGGTACCTATCTTTGCTACGGAGCGAACACATTGTATATAAGATGGTATTTTGTTTAAGTTTGTTGAAGTGTTTTACTCAAGATGTTACTTCTGCCTGCCTATATAGAAGACCTAAGAATGACAACACGACAAAAGATCAATGAAGAAAAGAAGAAAATTAAGAAGCAAATAAGAGAAGAGGAGATTCCGCCCCGGCCTAGAGGCATCAGGCAAACGTATAGGTTATTGCGTGAATTCTTCACGCACGGGTCCACTACTTAAGAATAATCAATGGAAAACCTAACATAAAACAACTTTTCCGGCAGACTAGCAGGGAGCAGAGATATTGTCAATGGGAGGTGTAAAATGCGTATGACGGGGATAAGCTCGAAAGGACTCAATATCAGCGCTTGCACAGTCGGAAGATATGGAAGCATCAGTTGTAGTAAAGTTGAAATAAAAAAGTCAGTTATGGTTTGTAATTAGAGCTACAGCTATAGTAATTACGTTGAGGCTGTAACGTTTTATGGAAGTATAGAGATTCTTGAGTTTTGAACTCTATTGGAGAGGAAAAGTTGATGATGAAATTTTCTGCTAAATGGGTGTTTTATCCTGCATGAGGACGGGAAGCAGAAACTATGGCTATTTGCAAGTGGTAAATATGTTTTGCTGGGTATACCTCAATGTTGGTCAACGCGGGCTTTGTTATGATCTCCAGTGATGTCCACATACGAAGCGACGCATCTCCTACATTGAAATTTATTGGTAACACTGGCAGAAGAGCTGTGGGAGGTTTACCTTTGAATTTAAAATAGAGTGAAATGAAAAATGTGTTTTTGTAAGAGAACCAGAAGCTTATATGCAGGTAGGCTTCAGAGAGAAAAGTTTTCAGAGACTTGACTGTACTGACGGTGGTTTTGCAGTAGCAGGGAAGGGAGTGGAAAATGTCTATTTTATGAACAGTAGGTTAGTAGTAGCGAGAGCCGATAGTATTTTTTTTTTTTTCAGAAATAGTTTCTAGTAGTGATCTAAAATGGAACGTGACAGCCGTTATTCTTGAAAAATGGTCTAAGACATTCGATATCATTTGAAAGCGCTCGGTAAGAGGAGAATAAATTCGTATTCAACGCATAAGTATCTATTGTGTAAATGGTTTGGGTTCAAGTCAGGAGATGATAGTTAAAATTTATCAAATATATTTCCGTAATTGAGCCCAGTATCACATTGTTCAATAGACTAATTCAGAAAAACCTATTGTCAAATTTGTCGGTACATTTTTACCTCGGCCAAGGAGGTTATGTTTTCATCGGGTTTGTCTGTCTGTCTGTTATTCTGTCTGTCATCAAGATAACTCAAAAGTTGTGGATCGATTTTGACTAAATTTACAGGGATTGTTAGGTATGTTAGGAGGAACAGTTGATTAACTTTTGGCGAAAATCCCCCATCCGTTTATTTGTTTGCTTCATTTTTGTCGATGCCATAACTCAAAAAGTTATTGACAGATTTTTATGAAATTTACATGAGGTGCTAGGTATATCACGAAAAGTAAATGATTAAATATTTGTAATAATCTGTTCGTTCATAACTCAAAAAATTATGAATGGCTCTTTATGAAATGTTTATGTTGAGTCAAGAAATTTGGAATCAAGGCTTCAGATATATTCAGTGCTGCAATTTCATTTTTGGCAATGTAAGAAGTGCATTGAGACATAAGGTCGCCTCATACTTTGCCATAGATTCTATGTATGGAAAAGGTAATACTCGTACAAATCAGGCTAAGCCTTGGATATCTTCATTGTTTGAATTCCAGCTGTCGCTGATTGAAATAAGTTTGCCAACTTGGCCGATATTCTACCAATTAGTTTTCAATGAAGTTTGACAGGGTGACCATGAACAGCCTCCAACCTGGGCTAATTCCCGCCTATAAGTTTTATTAAAGCGTGACAAAAATGGATAAATAAATAAACAGAAAAATAAACACACAAACTAAAAAATAAATAAACTAACAGATATGTACAGATCGGTCTTTACTATATAGTAGATAAAATGCATGTACTGAATTCTATCATTTTCCCCTTCTTGTTCAACAGAGAGTGAGCAATAGCGCTGATAATTGCAGGTAATTATAACCATCATGCAGCTGTTACCAGTTTCTTGGAATGTCGAATAAATTGCTCCAAACGTTCAACTCTTATTCACATTGTCAACACGAGAAATCTGAGAGCACATACCTCCGCCAAGCAAGGCAACGGTAATGAAAAATTCCACTTGGTTCTGAAACTATGATTTCCTCTGTGCCTTTTGACAGTTATAGCAACTTCTGTATTTCTTTTGAAAATCTGTTTATAACTTTTTGAGTTATGCTACTAAGAAATATTCATCAAACACACAAACAAAATAAAAATAGCACCAAAGTTTAATCATTATATCTTTTACCATTACTAATAATTCCTGTAAATTTCATGAAAACCCATTCATAACTTTTTGAGTTATGGTATTAGTAAAAAAAAGAGGCAAACAAACAGACAATCTTGACGAAAACATAACCTCCTTGACGGAGATAATAAGTTTAAACGATGGTGGACAGCAATTGATGACATGGTCGGATGTCGAAATGTTTTGAAGATTGTCGTACTGTTAAGGCTGAAAATGTAAATTCATTTGAAGATTGTTATTAGCGAGTAAAAAGATTTTCAATGCTTTTGAAAAATGTTGAAAGGATGAACAACATTGTTCAATTATGTTTGAAGAAAGGTATACCAGTAGGTATTGAAACCGATTAGTAAATTATGTTTTGAGTGATGCTTTGCCACCGCAAGGCAGTCATGAGAGGATCGAGAGAAGGCAACATGTTTTTTTATTCAGGTGGTCAGCAGTAAGGGAAAGAGTGGGCAGAACGTAATAAACATGTTCTTATGTACACAGGAATAAAGCACTGAAGTCATTGTATTTGATGATTTTTTTTAGTTCAAAAAGGATATTAAATGCATCATCATTTCACTGTTTTATATCCATAATCATTCTAACAAATCAGTCAAAAGCCTTTGCTTAACTACAAATAAGTTATTCACTGCGATGGTAGAAAGATAAAACTAAGAAATTTTTATAAAATTAAAACTACAATTTAGCTAGGAAGAAAGATAAAATTTATTTCATGGTACTGCCTATGATACCTTTGATAATACTTCGGACGAGGTCCAGGCGACGTAACGCAAGCTGCACGATTTTGCTCGTAAACTGCTTCACTGATTCCATGGACAAGTTTTTTTCATACTAAAATAAATCGCTTTTCTATAACTCACCCTAATATATAGCGCTGAACTAGATTTATTGATACACAACTTCAAGCATAACGAAGAACATAATATATTATCTATAAAAATTGTCAGGATTGAGGTACCTACAAGACTGCGGCACCTCGTGATAATACTCTACTACACCGATTTTATTCTGCACAACACCCCTATATTGATATTCTGCACAACACCCCTACACTGATATTCAGCACAACACCCCTACACTGATATTCTGCACAACACCCCTACACTGATATTCTGCACAGTTTCTTATCTAACTTTTCAGCTCTTCTAAAATAATTAAATTCACTGCGCGTTAAGGTCAATAAAAATTGATTGATTTCAATTATCTAAAATTAACTGAAAGCAACGTTTCGATGCATTTCGAGCATCATCTTCAGGCTGTAAAACAGAGATACAGATTAGAACTGGCAAAGAACCTAGTAAATGGCGAAGTAATAAAATTGACAATACAAAGTTACTACGTAGTTTTCTTCACAAACACTATTCACATATAAACACGCCTCACACTAACTAAACATAGAAAAATCGCATGTTTGAACTAACCAATGAAAAGAGCTAGAGTCGTAACATTAGAACGAGACGAAATAACACGCTATACTGAATTGAACGAAGTAAAGCTCCCACCTCCTCTCCCCAGGCACAGGGCACACATGGTAAAACTAAACTGCTCCGATCGTAAAAAAGACTGAATTACATTATGGTGATGTTGCCACCAGAGGGCACAGGGTATTACACGAAAATAGTTTCAGTGCTGCAAAGTCAAGGGTGTTGCAATTAAGCTTAGGTTTATTTTTATGGATTAGCAGTGCTTCATAGATTTGTATATGTTCTCGATCTGCAACATGATATATTACATTAGTGTTAGGATACAGGTCGTCAGAACNCGATTCTATATTTCTTTTGAAACATCTTTATTTATTGTGTTTTGTGATAGCTAGAACTGAAAAACGTAATATTGCTGACTGAAAATTCCGCTTAATTTTCAAAATACCAAAATCATTAGCATCTAATGAAGTATAATATGAGATTACTTCCATAAATGCAAAACTGACAAAAGTACAGCGGTATGCATATTATGCAAGGAGAGTTCATCAAAAGGCAGTACAGACCCACACAGAAGGACGTTCATAGGCAAAGAGTCCCGACTCTTTAGCCCTGATTATGATCATGTTGAATCACTTGAATGTCATTTAGAATTTTTAATATATGTAGACACCGGTTAACCAGCTTCGGAAGGTGGAGCGATAGCTCACAGCTCTTGCTGAAAAGCCAGCGCTCACGGAATTCGACCACTGCTGCAGATGGTCAGTTTTCGGAATGATCCGAAGCGGGATCTAGAAAGGACTCAAAAGCCTTTCCGTGTCTAGAAGGAGCCAGCCAAAAAGCAGTAGCCCTAAAGGGTCCAGGAATGTCTCAATTACAAGCAATTCTACTCTCTGGCTTATATCTCCGCAACCTTCAGATAAAGGTTGAAAGCAGCAAGAATCCTGGTTAGAACAGTTTTGTCCTAATAGGGTTTTGGTCCATAGCTTTGTTCCGGGACAACCCAGAAAAACTCAGTTCGTTATTTATAGTCTGTTTTTTGATAGCAGGTCAGGGCTACGGCAACTCACTGAAGATGATTGCCAGGTACCAAAGAGGTTAGAGGTGACTTACTGTCACTATCTTGTCATTGTTGAAACTGCTGGATTGTTTGAAGGAATAGTCAGCAAAGAGGGAAGAGAATGAATTAGTTCAGGTCAGGATCCTTTGCACCAGCACCTCAGGGGGGCCCTGAAACCCCTCCCTACTGCGCTGTGTGTATGTCGGCGCTATTGACAGAAGTGTTCTGTCGGAGCGAGTCACTGAGAATGGGTAGAGTGTTGCAACGAATTTTTTTCAGTGCCGAGCGAAGACAGAACACCTCTGGAGGATCAAACAAATCCAAAGCCTCTTCAGTTCCATGGCTGGGGGTGATGTATTAGTGCGCTCTTTGAGCCAAAATGAAGAATGCTGCTACTGGGCTCCTGAGGTACCAGGTGGGTGGGGTCTAAAAAAAATGAAACACCGAAAGCTGTCTACAATGAGGGTTACGCCTCGAAACAGTCTAAACTGCCATTTAGACGCCCCCAGAATTGGGCGCTGTTGCGGGTCTGGTGCTACCGACAGAGGTGTTCTGTCGGAGCTCGCCACTGAGAAAAAATCGTTGCAGCACTCTACTCAATATTTACCAGATGCTAGATTCTTGTACCTTTCAAAGAGATGTGAAGACTCTGTGAAGTTGTTAAACTTCATGTCCATATTACTGCCATCTAAGTATCTTAGGCACCTGTCTAAGGATACCTATATCAACCGCACTAATTCTTTGCTGTAGAGAAGTAGGTCTATATAGTTCAGACTTGCTGTTTGCTGCCAGTGTTAGCCCTCCATTACTAACCTGTTAGCTGTTGTCACTCTTGATGATTGTGTTTATTCGAAACATCTCCTTGCTGCAAAATGTTAAAAATGTTATTACTTGGCTGAAATGGATCGTTTATGGCTTAATTGAACGTGGTAGCTATTGGGTGATTGGATGCATATTTTCTATAGACTAATTTTCTTTGAGTTAGGATAAATTCAGCTCTTTTTTATATCCCCTTCTTTCTTATAGATAATAAAAGCATTATGCACTGCTCTGTCCAATAGATGTTTGAAAACTTTTCTATAGCTACTGGACACTTTTTCATCACATTTTGTGTTGTAAAGTAATCCTTCTATAAATGTTAACCATATTATATAACTCTTCCCAGCCCTCAGTGGGTATTGTAGGGACCATAGGGTTAGGCTTGCTCATCCTGTGTTCTTGCGTACAGACACTCCAGGGCGACCTTGTACGTTACTTCAGCCGTTAGCTGAGCCTTTGGGACTTTTGTCTTTGGTGCCCACTTTTTTCCTTCCAATTTCACAGTCCTACTGATGTTAGCTACTTTCTTCTGTTCTTCCTCTTCCTTCGCGTCTTGCTTTCTATACACGTTGATCCTGCTTGGGAACACCTTTGTGCATGGGTTTCCCATTTCTATTGACATGCATTATGTAGATATATAACTTATTTTTTCCTCTGTTAATTCATCTTAGTTGTGTCGATGAAGGCTTAAACTATTCAATTAAATTAATCCCGTCTCAACTCTCCTTATGAAACACTTATAGTCCTTTGGCTTCATTCGATCTGTGCCCCATCCAGATGTTGTATTTTATACAGAGAAACAGCTATATGCCAGTAATGGCATTCAATTATTAATATCAACTAGCTCAAAGAGGACAGTTATGCACATAGAGATAACCACACCGCACACTACTGGGTGTTCAATAATTATTGCTATAACCTATATGTTTGTGTATATTGTACTAAATATCCACAAATTTTTATGTTTCATAGGTTGAAACAGCTAGCTATATGCTAGCCTAAACGTCTTTTATCCACTCTGTACCCATGCATAGAGCAAATTAAAGTCAAGGGTGGTTGGCAAGCAATGTGCTAGAGTTCATTCCCAAGGAAGAATGGCCTTCTTTATCTCCAGACCTTAGGCCTAATCCCCTTGCTTTCAGCATTTGGTCCATATTGGAGAGCAAGATCTCAGCTTCCTATCACGAAAATGTGGAGGCTTTGAAGGCAGCACTCTTGCAGGAATTGACAAAAATTACAAAAGCTATCATTCTTCACTCCTGCAAAGTGTTCTCGAAGCATTTGCAGCAGGTTATCGATGCCGACGGAAGGCCGATTGAATAAATTATAATATATTTCAATTTATTTAATGAATGTGGGCAAAAAAAATTGTGATAATCAGTTTTGAACACCCTTACTCCAGCAATTTCAGCTTACAGATTCATAGAAAAACTGTTATTCTGCTGAGATTGTGTTTCGAGCTTGTGTAATATATACCTACTATAGCTACAGTATTTGTTTCGAAAAGTACAGTATTGATATTCTGTTACTCAACGTTTTTAGGTTTTTTCGATTGTGGACAAAATTTGGAAAACCTCTCAGTTTTCTATACTGTATTAGTTATCACTGATAGCCATTTAGTTAATTTTATTTCACGTGTTGCTCTACGATATCATTCAATGCCTACAAGTAGCTACACAATTCTGTCCATGTCCACAGGGCCCCAAGCAAGCTTACCAATGCTGACTTCAGGCGTCTCATGATGACTCCACGTGCACCTTCGGGAAGTATTGTAAAAGATACTACCGAAGTGCCGAAAGTTGTACCTGGAGAAGACAGTAAGGCTGCCGCAGCCCAGCGCAGGGATCCTAAGGAAGAAGCTCGTGCTAATGAACGGAGGAAGAGAAAAAGGTTTGTGCTTGCTTGAGCTCTTTTTCTTCATTGGCAGATAGCCAACACCATATATATATATATGTGTGTGATGTTAGGAATTTAGGATTAAAACATGTTCCATATTGTTATATTTCTTATCTAACTTTTCAGCTCTTCTAAAATAATTTAATTCACTGCGCATTAAGGTCAATAAAAATTGATTGATTTCCATCATCTAAAATTAACTGAAACCAACGTTTCGATGCATTTCGAGCATCATCTTCAGGCTGTATAACAGAGATACAGATTAGAACTGGCAAAGAAGTCCTAAGAATTAAAAGCTCCTCATTAACAACCACTTTCCCAACTCATTAATTGACTCTAAGGTTAATGCTTTTCTTAATAGAAAATTAAACGGCGTAGAAACTGTAGCTAACTCGCAGCAGATAACACTTTACTATGAGAATCAAATGCACAATAATTATAAAGTAGATGAACGTGTGCTCACTGATAAAATAGCTTCACATGTGAAACCCGTGGCCCCGCTTAATGGAATCCAACTGCGTATATACTACAAAAATAGGAAGGTCAGTAATTATCTAGTTCGCAACAATATCAGTCGTCAATCGACTTCCGACCTCGATAGCTCCGATGTTGTGTATCAATTTCTGTGTACTATGGGAGAATGCAAGTCTCTCTAAAATTGTTACATTGGACTGATGAGGAGGAAGTTGAAATGCAGACTTGACAATCACAAATATCAGGGATCAATCTATGCTCACATCAGAGATGTTCACGGTTGCAATCCATGTTCTGACGACCTGTATCCTATCACTAATGTAATATATCATGTTGCAGATCGAGATCACATACAAATCTATGAAGCACTGCTAATCCATAAAAATAAACCTAAGCTTAATTGCAACACCCTTGACTTTGCAGCACTGAAACTATTTTCGCGTAATACCCTGTGCCCTCTAGTGGCAACATCACCATAATGTAATCAGTCTTTTTTACGATCGAAGCAGTTTACTTTTACCTTGTGTGCCCTGTGCCTGAGGAGGGGATGTGGGAGCCTAACTTCGTTCAATTCAGTATAGCGTGTTATTTCGTCTCGTTCTAATGAAACGACTCTAGCTCTTTTCATTGGTTAGTTCAAACATGCGATTTTTCTATGTTTAGTTAGTGTGAGGCGTGTTTATATGTGAATAGTGCTTGTGAAGGAAACTACGCAGTAACTTTATATTGTCAATTTTATAACTTCGCCCTATATTAGGTTTATTGCCGGTGTAATGGTAGCTAGTACCATTCCTCCTGCCTACGCCCCCCCCCATCTACCAATCTACCATATGTCACCGGCGTTTCTCGAGCACAAAGAGAAACAAACCCCCCGACGACACCCACCTACCCGTCGGGCTCTCTCTCTCTCTGCCCACGCACGGTTGCCTACGAACGCTGGAAATTTCAAATTATATTTGTGTTGACTAATAATTGTAAGGGAAATACCTGACTATTTTCAGATGTAAAATGTCCGTTAATGTTGCACTTATCAAACCATTAGCTCAATGTAGGAATGGTAATGTCAATGTAAATTAGCCAATTAAACGAACTGGGATCGCAGACGTCTGTTACTGGTTTGTAACAACGACGCCTGACTAGCTGGGGGCCGAGAAGGAAACCGCCCGGCATTCTTACCAGCGCTCTGCTAGTGTTCGGTCGAGTGTAGGTAGAGCTCGTTAGGAGGACCATGATCTGGTCCTTTGGAATAACATTATAACAGATGAGTATTTCTAGTTTGGTAAACTTGTTTCTTTGATTTTTGACTAGTAGAGGTAGGCAGCCCAACTTGGTGGAAAATGTCAGGTTTTTCCCCTCTAGGATAACTTCAATTTTGTCACCCTGATTAGATTTTCCCCGATAGACAAATAAACCCCCTTAAATCTATCATAATTTATGTGTATATTTACCCTTGTGATAGAAATAAATCCCATATGTAGGCCACGCCACCGCTTAACCAACTATTTGGAACGAAATGATGATTAAACTGTAGATTTTTATCTTTTCAAAGTGTGCAGAATTCTCTCTAAAAAGAGCTGCAAGTTCCCTCCAGCTTTACCAAAACTCAACCTTTCTAGCCCATTTCACTAGGGAACATAACACCAGTTCTAATCTGTATCTCTGTTTTACAGCCTGAAGATGATGCTCGAAATGCATCAAAACGTTGCTTTCAGTTAATTTTAGATGATGGAAATCAATCAATTTTTATTGACCTTAACGCGCAGTGAATTAAATGATATTCTGCACAACACCCCTACACTGAACTGATATAACCACCCGATGTAGAGGCTAAATACTCACTACAGTTGAAGCTCGCAGGACAGCACCGAGACACAGCGTCATCAAACACAGGTTCACAGCCCTTCCCTTCGTAATGCTGCAAATAGAGACACTCTTCCTGGCACGGCACAGCAGATAAATCTGCAGGGAGATTGTGAAAAATATCAGACAAATCCCATACTGGTGTGTGTATATGCAAGCCACTTTGTAGCGTATAAACTACTGCAGTGTCGTCACGTCAGGGCTCAGTAAACATGAAAAACATATATGTAGCAAAATCACAGATATAGGCTATACTTGATATTAAGATAACAAGCATCTATGGGGAACATAAAAATCGCCATTAAGTTTACATTCTTACTCGAACCTCACTTGGTTCCACAGTTATTTTTATACGCTATGCTTCAGTTTTTCTTATAAGGCTGAAGAGAAACCAGTATCGAATACATACCAAGACAGCCTTGTTCTGATCATTGTGATTGTTAATGTGATATTTTCATGCAAAACATCCATAAAACCAGGTTTATCAGTATATATATTATTGTTATTGCGTCAAAGTTCTCTTTCAGAAACTAGATGGTTACAAGAAACACTGTATTTGTACTGTACAATGAATACTTCGAGTAAAGTAACACACAGTACCCAGGCAAAATTTTTATCGCCTTAGAGGCGGCGTACGGGTGTTCAGCTGGATTACGTTCGGATTGCACTCCACTTTTAATCAATCAACTTTATTAGGTGCTCACAGGGGTGGTACAATAGTTATATTAAACATAGCTTATCACTAGACTTAAATTAAATACAGAGAGCGCTTGATAGCCTTAGTACACGTTACAC
>LQNS02278001.1:6550108-6562537 GCA_001587735.2 Parhyale hawaiensis
GAACATTCGGACGATTGGCTGTAAGAACATTCGGACGATTGGCTGTAAGGTTTAAAATGTTTTTGTGTGAACTGGTTTTAACATTTGTGTTAGTTCTGCAATAAGTTCTTCTACTTTAGCTTAACTCTGTATATGGTTTAATTGTCCGCGCTTCAACGTATGCAAAAGAAATTTGGAAAGAAATATTTTATCAAACAGTATTTCAAAAGCAAAACAAAAATAACCCCAAGCACTCTGAAAGCTCTTACTTTCGCCAAGCAAGGTCATGTTAACGAAAAACTCAAATTGGGCCTAAAATTTGTATTACTCATTTATCGCCATAGAAGAAAATGGTCATTGGTGCTTCTTAACAGTAATAACAGTTTCTGTAATTTTCTTTCTAATACGTTCGTAACTTTTTGAGTTATGTTCCCACCACAAAATTTTGTGACAAACCTAAGTCAACAACAGAAATGGACAAATCGGCCATCACCAAAATTTGAACAGTGTTGCTTTTTAACATTTCTAGTAATTCCTACAAATTTCGTGAAGTTTTGTGTTATGCTACTGACAAACATAAAAACATTCATAGAAATAAGCAAACAGACAAACACATCAACACGAAAAGTTAGCCCCAAGAATTTCAGCAAACTTCATAAAGATCGGTCCACAACTTTCTGAGTTATGCGACCGAGAAAAAAAAAGTGACTGACCAACAAAAAAATAAGCGGTTGAGTGGTCCACACCAAAAGTTAACCATTTGTTCCTCTAAACGTATTTAATAGTTCCTGTATATTTTGTAAAAATTCGTCTATAACTTTTTTAGTTATCTTGGCGACAGACAGGCAAACAAACAGATAAACTCAACATAAACGTAGTCTTCTTGACGGAGATAATGAAGTAAAACTATGGATACCCAAAAGTTTTTCTATGAATGTTGATAAATTTTTGCTAGTGCCACATGGTTCAATAATATGCACAATTGCATCTGATGAATCAGAAAAGCCTACTACCCTCAAGAAAGCCGTGCTGTCTTCTGCTAGCATCATCTTTGCAGAAATCGTTTATTTAATTGGGCAATAATTACGTACACACACCATCACCGTTTATTAAATTGGGCAGTAATTACGTAAACACACCATCCCCGTTTATTAAATTGGGCAGTAATTACGTAAACACACCATCCCCGTTTATTAAATTTGGCAGTAATTACGTGAACACACCATCCCCGTTTATTAAATTGGGCAGTAATTATGTAAACACACCATTTCCGTTTATTAAATTGGGCAATAATTATGTAAACACACAATCCCCGTTTATTAAATTGGGCAGTAATTAGGTAAACACACCATCTCCGTTTATTAAATTGGGCAGTAATTATGTAAACACACCATCCCCCTTTGAAACAGTAGGGCCGGTTATTCTAAAGAGATTTCACTCAATCAGTAACTGCTGTCGGAATCAGGTTAGAGAGTAGAAGAAGTTTAATAGCGTTTACACCGGCAGACAGTTGCATAACCTAGGAATCCTAGCATGGAAATTGAAGAAGATTTGCTCCATAATGTGTAAAGAAATTGAAAAGGAGCTCAAAAGAAGCAGCTTCGGAAGTAAGCAACGACGCAAAAATAAGCAGAGCGCTATCGATCGTAACAGACGCTTTCAAACATGGTATTAAATAAGGTTATTTAACACTTATGATTTGTATATTTATGTATTTATTTAAAAAAATATTTTTGCTTTCATATCTCATCAGTAGTATAGTTATAATAATTCACACAGCTTTCTCAATTATTTACTGCAGTACTAATATTCTGCCGTCATTTTTGTGAAGGCGTGGGCCACTAGTTCAGATATTATAATTCATATACTACTAGAACGTTTCGTGACGTAAGACCATAATCCGCGGTGGAGACAAATTCAACGCCGTCATTTTTGATGTTCAGCTAACATTAGATTTTTGGCATTTTTCCCAGCTCAGTCAACCCACCTGACTGCCTAAAAAATGTCAACTCCCTCTGTCTCTTTTTGAGAGGAGAGACAAAATTCAACACCGTCGTTTGTGATGGCCAGTAAACTCTATTTTTTTCATATCTTAGTCAACCCACCTGACACCGCAGAAAACATTATGAACATTGCTCAACTCCTTTTTCATCTTTCTGGGCGGACAGACAAACATAAATACAAACTCAAATCTTCATCGAAACATTATTATGCATCTCTCTTTGTATGCCGGTGATAATAATAGTTTATTCAAAGTGAAAAGTCATGAAGAAGGACTTATAAGAAACAAGAGCACTCGAGATCTGAGAGTGCATGCCTCCGCCAAGCAAGGCAGCGGTAACGAAAAATTCAAATCGGCTCTGAAATCATGATTTTCTTTCTCTCAACACCAAAATCTAATCACTTGTGCCTGTTGATAATATTAACAGTATCTGTAATTTTCTTGGAGATCGTTCATAACTTTTTGAGTTATGCTGCTAACAAACATTTTATCAAACATTAGTCAAGCACACAAACGGACCTATTGATCATCACCAAAATTCAATCAATTATGTCTTTCAACATTACTAACATTTCCTGAAAATTACGTAAAGATTTATTCATATTTTTTTCAAGGTATTGCGCTAACAAACATGAAATCAAACACAGGGACAACAAACGAATGAACAAACAGATCATCACAAAAATTTGATCATTTACTCTCTGTAATAAACCCAACAACTCATGTAAATTTTATGAAGATCCGTCCTTTACGTTTTGAGTTATCTTGGTGACAGACAGAATAACAGACAGACAGAAGGACAGACAGACAAACCCGACGAAAACATAACCTCCTTGGCAGAGGTAATGATATGTAACCAATACTTTGTCACCACATATCTGCGCAGTATACTAACAATTTCACAAAATTTTACAATTTGATCATACAACAGCTTCCTTTACATATAAATTGCTTAGTGAGAAAAGATGTACAGCTTTATAAACAACACATCACTCGTAAATGATAAAAAGTTCAGCGCTGAATTGACAAATATGAATTTAACGTATGCAGTGTGATTGCATTTATTCAATGATGGATTTACCTACTGTAATCCACGGCAATGAAGTAACGTGTTAGGAATTGACATGCAGCGATGAATTTCCCTCTTCCCACAAAACACTCAGGTCCATAGTGAAGGAACTGACGTGGGGCGTATCATGAAATAAATTGAGCAAAATTATTTTTTTGTAACTATCCAGTGTCTGTAGTTACTTTGAGGATAATTTTTAACATTCTCTCAACAAAGTGTTGAAAATTTTTTGCTTTAATCAGTACTAGTGTCAAATTACAACGCTTTATTGGGCGAGCATGCGCACAATGTGTTATGGAATATTTCTCAGCAACACTGATACAAAACACGAGTTTCAGTTACAGTCGTAGATACATAAATGCTCGGGCCGTTCACTTACGTCTATTTAACACTACTCTATTCGTATTTTCAATCATCGTTTCAGTAAATATCTAGCACAATGCCAAGAGATCTTTGTGTTTACTTTGATTGCAACCAATGTCTCAACGGTGTACTAAAGCTCTCTGCACTAGGTATTAGATAAAACAATTGCTGAAGTACTACATATCTTCTCCAGAAGAACTGAATTATGTTGAGCAAGTTTTGATAACCTCGAACTTAGCAAAATTCTACCCAAAGTCTACTATGAACACAACAAACCGACATTTATAATTATGAATATTATGAGAAATCTGCACGAAATCGATGCACAGCGTGAAAGTGAACCACAATAATTAGAACATGCTGTAATTTATGTATAGATTTCTGAAATCTATAGAACGTTTATTATTCCGACTAAAAGTTAGTATTTAGCACAGCATTAATTGTCATTTTTGTAAAGGAATACAAAAGAGTGGAGACAAAAATTTAATTAAATCATGACTAGGCAGTCAATATCCTAAACTTTGCAAGCTGCAAATTATTCATCAAGTCATTAAAGTTAAAGAGAACTACAGTTTTTGATGCAGAACATTCTATATTCTACTTTTAGCCAATTCTTGAATCCTAACAGCAATAAGGAGCAATTAGCCAACAAAATTCCCTGGTCTGGAAAGAGTTTTGCAGGTAATTACGGTACCTGTGACACTTCCAGTGATCAGTACACTACAGCCTTGTGAGACACACTGGTTAGTTTCAAGATAAGCCTTTCTCTTTAAAATATTGTTACAGTAAACTGTAAGATAGATGGAAGTAACTGAAATGCGTTGTTCGTAGTGTTTTACATCAGCACAAGTTCCAAGAAAAGTGCCGCACTATATCATCTTTCTAATTTCCCCCATCATGTAGCGGCCAGTGTAAGGGTTGCACGTTAAAAAAAATAAGGACTTGTAAGAACGCGAGACCTAGAACAAGAAAGTACGGCAGAAAGTTTTCTAAAACTAGTTGCTCACCGTATTCCTTAGATTAAAGTTATTCTTAATTGCGCGAAAACCGGTTCCTTGCTTATCTTCCACTGTAAGGAACAAACAAATTATTGCGCATGCGGAATGTGCTTGTACACGCCGAAAAGTAGATATGACCTAGTGATGGTACGCGCGGGAAATGAAAATAAAATGTTGAATACTCCTGAAATGACTATAACTACAAACAATGCTTCATTTGCCTAGACTCACCGAGATTAGAACAAGTGACCACTGTACGACGCACAGCTAGAAAGTCAAGTCTGCCAGTCTCTTGCTACCTCCAGCTTTATATGCTGCGCTGCTGCAGCCAAACAGCTCCGTCCAGCACTGCCTGCAGCTGGGCCTGGTGGGCCCGTCTCTGGGTACAGAGTGTGGCCTCTGCACCGGTGACTTCCAAACTTGTCCTGGCATGTCTCCAGGCTGTCAGGCGGGTACCTGGTGCGCGGCGTCGAACCTGCGCACACCTTTGTTTTTAATTCATTTTGTTACCGTTAACGGCTCTTAGTTTCATTCTATCTTTCCTCGACAGCCCGCAACAGTTGTACGACACTCTGCGGTCCATTTTGAGAACCACTGTACTGCACCTGTAACTCTAAAATTAAAATATAGTGATATAATATAACCTTCTATACATTATTTCCATGATTTAGTCACATTTGGATTTTATCATTCAGCATCGCTGTGGCATTAGAAACACAAAACACGGCTCATATTGCTGCTTACGACGTTTACCGCTTGATTCAGTTATTCATCCTTCCACAAGTGTCGCATCTCATGGACCGCAGAGAAAATGATGGGATAACGTGGCGAACAAAGTCATTCATTGGCCAACAGGCAAAGAGAGAGAGAGAGTCTCAAAGCGTGAGAGAACGTTGTATATAGTCCAGGAGCCCAGAGACATTTGTTGCACATCTCGCGTAACGAAAGGTTTGACCACTGGTATGGATAGGGCCCTTGTACAGGACTTCGGAATGGGCTTTCTTAAATTCCAATCCGCAAATGTGGATTAACTGTTGAGGCGCCACCCAAAGTGCCAAGAAAAAATGGCTTAATTGACAGTCTTTAAGTACTTCCGCCAAACCTATGCCAAAATGTTCAGTCAAGGGTTCTCATAAAGAATTGCTAATTCTCAAGTTCCGCAATAATTGTGGACTAAAGGGCTAAGAAAGGTTCATTTAACCCTAAAATTCACATCCGTCTAACTTTGCTTGATTATAGTCTATGACCAGCTGTTTCAGGATCAACGATTCTCATGTTCATCAGTTCTTAAGGGGCTTAAGAAAGAGCAAAGCTCCAAATCACCATAATAGGGGACTTATTTCACAATATGAGTACATCCACCCAACTTATGATAAAATGTTCAGTCATGGAGTCCGTATTGCATTTCTGATTTCAAATTGTATATCAGCCTTAACTTTGCAATTTAATTGTGGAGACTTTCTCCACCTTCGTAAAAATTTGTAGACTGTCACTGGTCAATCTCCTTAAAACTACTCGAGAATAAAACTTTATAAGTTCATAAAATACTGTATTAAAATCATTGACAACGTTTCAGCGTTAATACTTCAGCCAATTTCAAGTCAATAAAATCCTAATATTCTGAAAAGAGATGAAAACAAAATGTCTTAGCACATATATTGTGAAGTAAAATGAAAAATTGTTCCTATTGCACAGAGAAAGTATTAACCAAACAAAATCTGAAGTAGATATGACATCTAAATATCAAACTATCAACGCAGAATAAATCACAAAAGAAGAGAGACTCTTAGTAGAGTATGACACCAGCTCCATATTAAGATATAGGTATATAGGGAAGTAAAATCGAAAGTTGTTCCTATTGCACAAAGTATCAAAGCTAAATCTAGAGCATCACAGTTAAATATCGAAGTATTAGAGTAGGAAAATTACAATAGAAGAGACTTTTTCTACAGTAGGCCTATGACACAAGCTTCACGGTAACAACCTCCACGCAGCATTGTTACACACGAAATGAAGTGTACCCGCCGGTCCCGCCCGCGGCGCCTGAATAAGTGGCGGTCTTCTGGAACGTTCCAGCTCAGTACAGTTTGAGAACGGTAAAGCCGTGATCGTAGTTGACGTTTATGAATGGATTATCCTGTTTAACGCTTCTGCTAGTTTTAGGTCAATGACGTTATTATGAGCAAAAATGGCAGAAAAATTATTGATTAGAATATAAGCGGAAAAGGGGTTCATGTGGTGCTCAAACGAGTAGTGCTGCTTGATCCTGCTTAAATTGTATCTATGTTGCTTGCACCGCTTGAATAGGGCATTCGTCGTATATCCAATATAAGAGGCATTACAGCGCTCTTCAGTACAATCAAATCGATACACGACTCGTGTCGTTTGTTGTTCTTCATTGTATTTGTAATTTAATTGCCAAATTCTTATGTAAACTGTTTAATCAATTAAGCACATATTTGTGATGTACAGTATACGGAGGTGTAAGTTTGCATAATTTGCATAAGGAAACTTATTAACAAAGTTCATTAATCTAGTTCAAACTGTTCAGGCGATTTCGCTCGAATCTTGGGCCATAGCTTTAGTATCGGCCCTATGATGTTTCTGTATTAATGCCCGTCCCGAATTTCTGGTACCGAGTAACTGTTCCATTTCTGTTTTTCCCCTTTCCTCTTCTCTTTTCCTGTCCTCTTGTGCCGGCAGCACAGGCCTACAATATGAAACAGTGCGAAGGCATGAAACAGTGCGAAGAATGTCATTCTGAATTCTCACTAGAGTTCTTTTACTATGAAAAAGTGGAGCTAGGATCATGTAAATTCTGCTGCAAGATACAGGCTCTTAAGGCTGAGATAGAGAAACTGAAAAGTGATCGCGAAGCGATGCAACGTGGGGAAGGTGGTGAAAAGGAAAAGGCTATGCATGAAACTCACTTGAGGTTATCATCACCCTCCCCGTGGAAAACAGTCATGCGCAACAAACGTCAGCGGAGATGGACTGGCGCAATTTTGGAACAGACAAATCATATAAAAGTGAACAATAGGTTTGCTGCTTTTAATGATGGTGATGATAATGCAGCAACATCTGGTCGTCCCAAAATTAACATGCAATAATTTACCGGGGGATTTCCGACCCAATTCAGGTGGGAGCTGCCAGTCTTCCAAATGATGGGCATTTAAGGCGCTTATGCTATCAAGCGTCAGCTATTTCGGTACTTAGTATTACAGTTCTAACATTGTCTACTGCATTCTGAATGTAGCAATTATTCAAATGTAGACCTCATAACTTGTCTGCGTTCATCAAGTAGCATGCTTGCTACTTATTCTGGGATCATATCGTTTAAGCTTGTATAATAAAGTGTAAATAAACAAGAAGATATCAAGCTTAAACGTTTTGATCCTGCCTTTCCTAATGCATTAGAAACTGACAGCTCCAGTTATGGTTGCACGGCCGTCCTTTTGCAATTGCACGACGGTAGATGGCTCCCAGTACAGTTCGCTTCGCCAACGCTGAATGCAGCTGAGTGAAATTACGCCCAAATAGACAAAGAAGCACATGCGATACTATTTGGTTGTACAAGATTCCGCAAATTTCTACAAGGCCAATCCTTTCGTATAAGAACAGATCAGCGCCCTCTGTTAAAATTGCTAGGACCTAGACAGAGTGTACCAGTCAATTGTTCAGCTAGAATACAGAGATGGGCCTTAAGGCTTACACAATTCAACTATGAATTGGAATATGTTGCTGGTGACAATATTGTCAACAGCGACTGTCTAAACTCTAAGCAGACTTCCCTTAGAAGAAACAGTTGATGTCACTGAAGATGTAGAAATTGTATTTCTTATAAATAAACTAGAGGAGCATAACCTCAATTATAAAGACATCAAGCTGTACACAGACATAGACAAAGATTGGTCTAAGTTGCGACAATATGTACTAAATGTTTTTTTATGTAAAGTTGAGTCATATCTTAGTGAATATATTAAGTTAAAGGATGAATTATCCTTATTAGCGGTTGTGTCACGTGGCGTAATAGAGTTGTTGTACCTACTGCGTGTAGAGATAAAGTACTTGTACAATTGCACAAATACCATCCTGTAATTCATGCAATGAAGGCTATTGCGCGTTCTTTTGTATGGTATCCCAAGATCGACAACGACTTAGAAAATATTGTAAAAACATGCCCTGTTTGTCACCTGAACTCTACGCTAACTAATCAAGCTACGAAAGTTCAGTGGCCAACTCCAGAAAATAAGTAGAGCCGTTTACGCATAGATCATTTCTTTGCAGAGAAAAAGTATTTCTCGTTGTAATTGATGCGCTAAGTCGTCGTCGGCTCAGCCATCGATTTCGATGGATCTGGAACTGGTGGAAGGTCAGTCGTGTCGCTCACGCACAGCACGTCGCCTCAGGTGAGCCTGCTTATGGCTATGCAGACCTATCCGAGAAGGACAAACTCGGGTGCACTCGTCGCAGGGGTGGGTGCCTTCTCCATGCGTTGCATATTTTCGGCGATGCCTCTTTTTTCTAACTCTATGGATTCTATCAGCTTCGTAGATAGTCACTGCCGTCGTATAAGCAGACCTCCACTCGCTGCGGTGCGTTACCTGCTATTCCAGGCTGTCTATGCTACATACCTTAACAATACTGTGAAGCTGTTCCTTGTATCGAAGGCGCTGGCCTCCTCTCAATCGCCCTCCATGCTGCAGCTCGCCGTAGAAAACTCTCTTCGGTAGCCTTTGTTCATTAATGCGAACCACATGACCCGACCAGCGCAGCTTTGCTTCCATTATGTAGGCCTCCATGCCCCTCACACTGCACCTCTCCATGATCTCAGTATTTGGAATCATTTCATGCCAAGTTACACCAGCTATTCTTCTCAAGCATCGCATGTGGAAAGCATCCAATCTCTTTATCTGCTTGCGGTACAGCGTCCAAGTTTCACAGTTGTACAACAGAACTGTCATGACAGCAGCCTTGTAAACGGACACCTTCGTGCTGAGACTTATATCATGTGATCGCCTCAATCGATGCTCCAGCTTTCCAAAAGCTGCAGCCGCACTTGCGATGCGGCTGCTAATGTCAGGATCCATAGAGCAATCGTCAGACAAGACTCTTCCAAGATATCTGAAGCTGTGGACAACCTTCATCTCAGCTTCGTTGGCATACATTGAGGGGCGGGGCAGAATTATTCCCGGGGCAGGCTGACAGAGGACTTCAGTCTTGCTGACACTAATAGTAAGACCGTATCGAGATGCGGCTTGGGAGAACCTGTCTATAAGAGTCTGCGCGTCGCGTTCACTGTGTGCCACGAAAGCATAGTCGTTAGCGAACATCAACTCTGTGAAAAGCTGAGAGCAAACCATTGTTTTCGCTCGAACCTGAAGTTAATATCGACTCCCACCTCGTTATTGACGAAGGCATCGTAAATCATTGCGGACATAACAAGCAAAAGAGCAAAGGCGCCATCACGCACCCCTGCTTGACTCCATTCGCAATTGGGAAAGAGTCTGACTGTCAACTGTCAACCACTCGAGCCTCCTTACCTTCGTGAAAGGATTTTATTATGTTGACCACCTTACTGGGGCAGCCAAAGTGCAGTAACAGTCTCCACAGGCCATATCTGTAAACAGAGTCGAATGCCTTCGTGAGATCTATAAACACCATATATAGATCGGGGTGTGGCTCTCTGCATTTCTCCTGAATTTGCCTAACAGTGAATATCATATCGACTGTTCCTCGCTGTGCTCGAAACCCACACTGACTCTCCGGTTGAATCTCTTCGTATTCCGGCGTCAACCTGTTCACAAGCAGTCGCACCAGTATTTTGCCTGCTACACTGAGCAAACTAACCACCCGATGATTGTTGCAGCCCCTGCGATCGCCTCTCTTCTAGTATAAGTGTATAATATTGTCATCTCTGAAGTCTTGTGGAACTCACACACTGGACCATATTCTACAGAAAAGATCGTGCAAGGCCACTGCTAGCTCCTCTGGTCCACATCTGAAGATTTTCGGGGGGATCCCATCAGGGCCGGGAGACTTCCCGCTCCTCGCGGAGACCATGGCTTTTCGAACTTCATCAGGACTAGGCTGCAGCGCAAGATCCCTCGCCATAGGCCGCTGTGAGAGAACTTCTATTGTTCCCTCGGCAAATGCTGATGGTATGTTCAATAGATGCTCAAAATACTCTGCCCAACGCCGCACTATTGCACCTGGTTCAGTGATGAGAGTCTCACCACTCCGGCACAGAAGCGCCTGTGCCCCATTGTACCTAGTACCGTGGGCAGCTCTTTGTAGAAACCACCAATATTATTGGAGTTACTCAGATCCTGAAGATGCATCGCTTTCTGTTTCCACCAATGATTTTTCATAGTACTGACTGAATGCTGCACTCTGGACTTGAGCCGCTTGTACGTCTCTTTGGCACAGACATTTCCTTTGTCACCGAGCCACTGTGCGTGCGCTCTGTGCAGCTCTGCGAGTAGCTCACGGATCTTAGAAAAACTATCATCAAACCAGTCCTGTTTCTTTCTACGATTAAATCCCAAGACATTCCGCGACACATCCTGCAAAGCAGTTTTTATTCTACTCCAAGGGTCTTCTGGAGTAGTCTCGACGCTCAGTGGGCTGGAAAGTTTCGCAGCAATTTTGCGTTGCAGTCTTCTACGAGTATCCTGGCTCTGTAGCGCTTTCACGTTGACAGTCCTCACTGTACTATGATGCTTTCTTAGACTATATCTCGGTGGTACTGCGAGCGCTGTTTTAATGCTGATCATACTGTGATCGGACCACACAGTAGTGCTGTGTACTGCCCTTGTGAGGTGGACGTCCATTCTGTCCCGTTGCCGTACCAGTGCGTAATCTATCAGGTGCCAATGGCACGATCTTGGGTGCATCCATGAGGTTATTTTATTTTGCTTCTGCTTAAACACGGTGTTTGTCACCAAAAGCTCATGTCTCGCACATAATTCGAGAAGTAGCTGTCCATTGGAGTTCATGTAGTACATAGAGTGTAAAGTAACACCTTCAATCTCAAGTGCAGATACCATCACGGTATTACGTACAATTTTCAGAAGAAATGGCCTGCCAGACACTATTGTGTCCGATAATTCAAGCAGCTTTACGTCTGATGAGTTTCAAATTTTTCTTACAAATAATGGAATCCTTCACATGACATCAGCAGCTAATTGTCCATTTTCTAACGGGCAGGCCGAACGAGCTGTGCGAGTAATGAAAGATCTATTAAAGCGTAATACACAAGGTAACTTAAGTATGCGTCTGGCGAACATTCTTCTGTATTACAGGAACACACCGCATTGTACAACTGGTATAACTCCGTCCGTAGCTCTTAAATGTCGAGTGTACATTACTGTTAAGGAACGTCTGAATCCTTTGTATGCTAGGAAACAACCCAAGTTAGTTGATATTTCTACTTTTGATGTTGGTAATGATGTGCTTGCCTTGAACTTGCGAGATGGCAACAAATGGCTCGAAGCAGTTATAACAAAAATACTTGACGTCAATACCTATGAGGTATACGTTAAAGACATTGATAAAACCTTGAAAAGACACCTTAAGCAACTTTTGCCTCGTACAGTATCCACTAACGTTTCAGTAGAAAAAACGACGCCAGCCGTCTCGAAAGTTCCTCCCTATTTTTGAGCACAAGTTTGTGTACTGATGACATTGTTCCTACGAACTCTGTACCTATGAGACCTTCTTCGCGAGTGCGAAAACAAGTTGTTAAGATTACTATCCTTTGATAAATTATAAAATTGAAAAAGTCGCCACGAACTAATAATTAAAACTTGACGTTTCGGGATATTTCTCCCATTTTCATATACCTAATAAAATCTTTAATGGATACCTAACAAAAAAAATTTTTTTTTTTTTATTTATTCAAGGAGACCTAAGTTATGGTGTTAGCAGGGTGGGAGCTAGAGGGCTAATGACACAGTGCGCTATGGGGTCCTCATATAGGCGTCGAGCGGCACGGGAAGCGGAGGAAAAACGGGCGA
>LQNS02278001.1:6678841-6689334 GCA_001587735.2 Parhyale hawaiensis
TATATATATATATTTATAAACACACGACGGTCATTCTTAGTATTAGATTCTTTAGGAAAGTATATTGCGTAAATTTTAGTATTCGATAGAATTATATTCAGATTGGGAAGCTCAAAATGCACTTGTTAATAGATTAGATTTGGCACTGATGCGTTCAATTCAGCTCCGCCCATAAAGAACCGCTTACACTGGTTTGACTATATGTGTGTAAACGTTGTCCTGTGCCCCAATCGATTGATATGCTCTTTCCTTACAGTTTAAGAATTAATTTCACTTGCTTTGTGAATGAAAGCTGTCGTTATATACTTGTAAGATATTTCTCAAATTTGATACATTACAGATTTGCTATTTGGAAGCAACGTAAACTCCATTGAGGAGTCAGACATTCCTTTACCATTTTATTCAGTTTAAGTTCACTTCATGGTCATCCCGATAGGAATCTGAAACCAAATATAAGCCGGAAAATAAAACTAAGTGATCTTTTGCACTACCTGAGCGGCGCCCTTCTGTAGTTTCCCCGATTCGCTCCCTATCCGTGCTGCAGGCGGCAGCGTTGCTCTCGTCAACAAGTTGAACCCGTTCGGCCCCTTTCCTTCAACCACTATTGGTCCGGAACGCGGTGCCGCCTTGGACGTGATTGTGTTTTTGAATAACCGTTGTACTATGTGAGGAATGCAGAGGTAAGTTGCATTCGTTCTTTTTTACTCTCTCAATGTTTTTAAATTTTGAAGTTTAGTCGATTATTAGTTATTCCTTTATTAAATGTTGTTAGATATATTGATTGTTCCTTATAGATCAGTCTTATCCCATTCACTATTTCAACGTTATCCTTGCAATTTCTTTTGAGGTAGTTATTTGTTGACTTGCCTGTAAATTTAAACTGTATTAGCGTCGTGCTCCTGTGACGTACTACGCACTATGCAGCACTAAAGATTTACTTTAATGTTTTCTCTCTTTGTATCCTTGGCTAGTTTGCAGTATTGTCTTTAGCCTAGCAATTCTTACAACATTCAAGTTGGCTATTAACTTTCCGAAATACTGTATTTAATAAACAAGTGAGCTTCATAATTTAATAAATTATGCATAAACCCCGGAATGTGTTCAAGATTTCTAGGCAATAGTATCCAGTATCTATTATTATAATCGAGAGGATTTCGCAGCCCAAGTTTTGGAATGAATGAGCGATGTTTAGCTCTACGCTCTGGGCCGGGTTGCATCCCGCAACCAAAGGCTCAGAGCGCTTTGAGAATAATGTTCGCTGTTCCAAGCATAGCGCATTTCTAGAGGGTTCCTGGATGGAGATGGCCGCACTTCAGCTCTCGCAGGAAAGTCTTGAGATTCTTGCACGTTGCTCCCTGAGGGCCAATGACCACTGGAACGACGTCGACCTTCATCTGCCACAGTCGTTGAACTTCGATAGCAAGGGCACGGTACTTTTCTATTTTCTCCGTTTCCTTGTCGATGATTCTAGAGTCGAAGGGGATTGAGACGTCGATCAGTTGGCCGACTTCTCCTGCCTGTCTTTGACTACGATGTCCGGTCGATTGGCGTGAATTTTTGTCTGTTTCGAGCCTTTTGTCCCAGTAGATTTGCACGGCTTCGTTTTCAACCACGGGCGCGTGTTTGTGCTCGTAACACCTCTCACTGACCGGGAAATTATGGATCGGCAGGAGGGTCCAGTTGAGGTGTCGAGCAACTTTATCGTGCCTGCGCTTGTGTTCCTTTTGCGCAAGCACTCCGCATTCACTTATCACGTGGTTGATGGTTTCATCCGAGCTCCTGCAAATTCTACAGGTAAAAGGGACGTTTCTCTTGTCAATCTTGTTTTCTATATACCTGGTTCTGAGGGCTTGCTATTGAGCTGTCAGGATGGTGCCTTCTGTTTCCCGCTTCAGCTCACCCCTCAGAGGCCAGTTCCAGGAGTCTAGTACAATTTTGTCTTGCACAGCTTCGAGGTACTGGCCGGACATCTTCATGCTCTTCCACTCGTTAGTTCGATGAAGGCGTCGTCACTATTTGAATTAGTCTCTTTGAGAGTGACTATTGTATTCAACTATTGCTATTGAGCCCTGGCGAAGCTATCGCGCCCGTGCAAGTTGTGTTTGAGATATACACGTACGATTTGTGTTTGATCTTCTTCTGAGCCGAGTTGCGATATAGTGACTGAGCAAATTATCAATTGTAATGCCAAAAATGTATTTCACTGCCAAATTCCACTGTTTTCTATGTCAAATGTCAAACTAAGACTTTTCATTGCCAAATTGATTTTTTACTGCCAAATATGACCAAATTTGGCAGTAAAATATGCCACAGCAAAACAGGGATAAGTCCTATACAAAAGAAACTAATTATTCAATGCTAATAAAATAAAAACGACTTATGTACAAATAGAAACTATTCACTTACAAAATTAGGTAAGATACTTTAGATAAATAACAAGTCAATCACAAACGGTTTACATAAAACGGGACGGCCTCGGACCCATTGGGTAAGCATTACCATCTCTTTTGTTTCTCAAGGGAATATTCAACGCTGTGCCTGTAAGCAATGCTATATATATATATATTACGTAATCCAGTTGTATTTCCAATAACACCTTTACATTTACATACACGTTTATGAAGCCGAGCTCAGACGCCCTCTCCCCCTAACCCATCAATGATACCCCCCTCGCTCACCCCCCCCCCCTGGTGTCATTAAATCTTCAAAGCCTGAATTTCTCCAATTTTATGGTACATGTTGATATGCCTTTTGCTTTAAAGACATTTGACTGCTGATATTCTTCAAATTTCAGAGTTGAATTTTTAATTCACTCTACGTAAGGCAGAGCAATCGGTACCCAATTTACAATCCTCCTTAAGTGTCTATTGCATCCTAACGCCTGAAGGATATTGCATTGCCAGCAGGTTCCGCAATTTTGAGTACTCAGTTTATTTTCCCTATGTATAATAACACAGTTTGTATACAGACATGGAAGTAAATAAATAAACTACTACACTCTGAGAAAGCAGACCTTCGTCAAGCATGGCAACGGTAGGAAACGAAAATTAAAAATTGATTCTAAAACTATGATTTCATTTGTATCAGCACCGAAAATCTAATCATCAGTGACTTCTGACAACAAAAACAGCTTCTGTTATTTTTTTTAGTTCGTTCATAACTTTTCGAGTTAGACTGCTAACAAACATTTTGATAAACGTTAGACAAATACACAAACGAATCAACCGATTTGATAATGGACGTCTTTTAGCGTTTGTAACAAGTACCGTAAATAGTAATTTCGCTAACACTTGCGGCCGGTTGACATACTACTAATGAAATTTCCAAGGAGGGTATCGAATATATGTAATCCTAATTGCGAATTTATAATATTATTGACTCAACACCAAACATTCGTTTGTACGTGAAAAATTTCAAAGAAATAAATTTTTAAAAACCAAGTTAAAAATCCATACCTTAGATAACTAGAACGCCTCGTGGCGTAAGTAAATCACCCGCAGTGGGAGCACATTTCATCGCCGTCATTTTTTATGGCCAGCTAATCCTAGCTTTTTTTGGCATTGGTCACATCGAGGACAAACCACCACACTCTCCTTAAAAACTTATGAATATTGCTAAACTCCTCCCACCACTTTTTCTGTAGACAGACGAATATATATACTTAAAACTTCAATGAAAAAATTATCACCTCTCTCACTTCATTTGCGGGTGATAATAATCTTTTAAAATAAACAAAAATAAAAGTCAAATACTTTATATTATTGAATATATACAAAAAAATCAGTTCCTCCAAATAATTATCTTATACTAGCGGGACCCGTGGAAATTCCATGGTTTGTTAAAGTTCTCACTTTATAAAACGTAGCAAACCTGAGCTATAGGCTATTATAACTCATTTAAGTTTGACCTAATGCAGCTCTTCTAACCTAACCTACCCCATAAATAACACCCGTCACTTAATCCTGGCAAAGTGCGCCTTACCTCAAGTCTACTGCACTCGAGAAAGTTTCTCCCTAATCTTCCAATTACACTGCCGGGGATGCAGCTTCGACTTACCTAATATTATTGTGATCAAAAACTGCTTAAACTCCGAACCTCCGCGGCAGCTATTCCGCAACAGCGAGGGCCCGTTGCTCAGTTTCGAATCATTCCCATAATTTTTATGAAGTTTTGATTCTCAATTATTCCTATTTATGTGTCCAGCGATTAAGAAGTTATTGCGCACGAAGAACGTGCAGCGCTGCCGTTTTCCGACTGGCATGCAGCGGGCTAAACATAGCCCGTCCCCTAGAAGGAGGGGGGCTTAGTATAGTCCATAGGCAGTCGGGTTAGGTGAGTTAAGTTATCCCATCCTATGTTATAAGGCTTGGTGACCCCAGGGGCACGTGTAGGCTACCTTAGCTAGGCCTTTGAGACGTCTGTCTTTCGTGCCTACTTTGCTAACTTCCGTTTGCATACTCCTAGTTGCTCATGCTTTATTCTGTTCTTCCTCGTATTTCCTGACTTGCTGTTCCCACGCGTGTTGATCCTGTGTGGGAACACCTTCGTGCATGGGTTCCCCGTTCCTATCGACATACTACCTGTCCCTTGTTCTTTCTTCTGTAGCATCGTTCCGCTCGGAAACGGAGGCTTAAACATTCTGACTGTGTATACTATATATATACTATACATACAGTATATATGAAATGCCCACGCTGTCAATAATGACAGCGAAAAATTTGTGTGTTCCATCTTGTGTTGCACGTAGCATCATCGCGAAGATATTAAGGCAGAGCCTTACATCTACGGGAAGCGAGCTGCCTGTCTGGTAGTACCGCGTGTTGACGGGGCATGCACTATATGATTTTTTAGGTTGTTAACTATTTAAGATAAACGAATGAGCTCCCTTCTATGCATGTATGACTCTTATTAACTTCCTTTTGAAGGATGCAATGCAACTGTCAACTTGAAGTGGGGAACTGTACAGTTAAGCGAGCATGGCTGAACAACACCAAGCTTTCTTAGTATTGGATTGATAAACGTAGCCCGTGTATGTCAAGTCGTAGCCCGTCTATAACATCCTATTTTATTAGCATTAACTAATTAGTTCCTTTTCTAATGCTAATGCATTATTTATAGTTAAAAATTGTCCAAAATACCTTACCTATATGGAACATTGGTCCCCTTGTTCCCTATAGGTAAGTGCTCCCACCTGTATTCCATGCCACAGTCGACCTTGGTGCAGCCTGGGCCCGTAGGTCCAGAGAACTCTTCAGTACACACGCAATACTGACACGGGGCATTGCCGAAGAGCATCTTGTCTCCAAGGTAATACTCCAGACCCTCAGAGAAGCAGTCAGCGCTACGAGGAGCCGCTTCCGAGTCTGCGGCAATGTCAGCAGCCGACACGACGGGATCTGCCACAGAACGGCCGTAAGTTGACAGTCTTTGTGTAGTACTGGCTTGGTGACGATAATACAAATGTTATCAACATGTGTGCCAAACGGGATCTAATTTTAACCTACCTGAAAACAAATGTATATGCAGATCCCATACATTTTAATGTACGCTACTAAACTAAACTCAGTCGGTAACTTCCTCAACCCGGCTTTTGGTAACACAAGATACCTCGTGGGAGCTACAGCACTTCTAAAACATTCACAACAATGTATCTCGGGTTAGCACCGTACTTTACGGTGTTTAAGGCCTTATTCCATGAGCATACAATCTTGTCAAACACCAACAAATTTTATGCGAAAGTTGTTTGCGAAACATTAGGTGCTGGACGTAGTCATGCGACAGTGATGTCGCTTAACTTTGATCTCGGCAGCTGTCCATTTATAAGGAGAGGCTTCGTAACTAAAGAGAGAGCCAAATGTTCTGTTACAACATTTAAAAGTAACCATTCAGTCAAATCTCAAACTATCTATTTGAAATTACTATTAAATGTTTGTTTTTTCACAAAATTATTCGATAAATTCGCTTCGTTTCTTTATTACAGCCCATAGACCACACCATACATTGACTGGACACTGGCCCCAAAGGCAGATTTCGGTCCCGTAATTGGGCCTGACTGCACGGTGCCGCCGACGAATTTTTATATGTTCTCCATTACTTTTTCATACTTTGTTTAGGCTATTTGACATAATTTTTTATATACAGTAATGACTGGTAAACCTGTACATACTTCTGAAACTTCTATAAGCAACAAATTCACAAAAAAATTAAGGCTTGAAGTGGAATTACGTAGACTAACTGTTTATGACATCATTTGATACTTACAGTAAACTTATTTCGCAATAGTTAATGAAATAAACAGTCTCATTTTGTAGTAGAGAAGCTTCTCAAATTCGTGGTATGCTCGACTTCTAATGAAATGCCAAGTAAACAGCTTATGAAAATGTTGATGAAATTAATTAGGTAGCTACATGAGCTAAGCGAGCAAATCAGAACAGACTGCAGAGTTGAAAGGTGACTTGGAGCAGGTTGTAGCCATAAAGTAATTGAGCTCGGCCAGCACTGAAGTGATGAAGCACTGGCCGCAAGGAAGTGATGACGCACTTGCCACCAGGAAGTGATGAAGCACTGGCCACCAGGAAGTGATGAAGCACTGGCCACCAGGAAGTGATGAAGCACTGGCCGCCAGGAAGTGAACTAGCTTTAGAAGCAGTGAAGTGATCTAGCACTGGATGCAGTGAAGTGGTATAGCTTTGGCAGCAGTGGAGTGATAGATCATTGGCAGCCGTGAAGTGATCTCAATAATGAAGCATTGGCCGCTATAAAGTGATGTAGTTTTGACAGTAATGAAATAATTCAGGATCGATAGCCGTGAAGTGATAATTCATTGGCAACCGTGAAGTGATGTAGCATTGACAGCTGTTAAGTGATATATCATTGGCTGCCCTGAAGGGATGTAATGTAGGCAGCCGTGTAGACAGGACTGACAGCCGTTACGTGATATTGCATTGTCAACCGTGAAGTGATGTAGCTTTGACAGCTGTTAAGTGACATATCATTGGCCGCCCTGAAGGGATGTAATGTGGGCCACTTTGAAGTGATGTGTCTCAACTTAGGCATCCAAACATTGATGCAACATAGGAAACCATGAAGTAATATTTCACTTCGACAACCACAAAGTGGTGTATTATACCGATGCAGTTATGTGAAACGATGTGCAGCCTAAGATGGTTCCAGTAATGAAGGGTTGTATCAGGCAATAAATTGTTTGTTTTAATGTATCTCGTTGTCTTGCTTTCTGTATCTCATAGTTAAACATGCAATTTCAGTTTATTGTTAGGTGCCAATGTAATATACTGTGGTTTCAATTAACTTTTTCAACATTACTGGGTTTTCTTAGCCTCACTTTTGTTGCAGCTTTTGGGATGAGATCTACCGAAAGCTCTACGTACAACAATTTCTGAGGTTATTTCTTCAATTCCGTCATTGGAAAAAAACTCAATTGAATGTGATATTAAAGTTCATAACTTAAAGTGTCTATGAGCCAGGTTTCTCTATAAAATTTTAATATTCCTAGAAGTTTTAATGAATTTTCGATTTTTCTTGTTGTCCGAAGGTATTATGTATATCGCCTACTGAAGATATATGACTGTGAAATTAGATTCCCTGCTCTGCAATGCATTCTTTATGGTACAACGAAGAAAGTAATCTTCGTTTGAGGTTTCTGTGATATTAGAACTCATTTTATTAGCACTTACGTCAATCGGCCTCCAAGCCCAATTATTGTGAGTGGCCCGATTTCAGTCTCCAGTCAATGTATGGTGAGGTCTATGTACAACGCGTGAGACGTTCTACTATTTTTATTCTATTCACACCAGAGAGATTCTTTAAAAGCTACTACTGAGCGGAGAGTTGTTGCACAAGAATTGGCCTTCCCGGTGGACCCGATGCTCAAGTCCATGTGATAATGTCACCGCTTGACGGTTGCTATTCCTCCTTGATAGAATAAAAAAAAACCTGCGACGTTCTCGGGAAGCAACCTGAGTCTAGCTGGCACTGAGCAACGATGATGATACGGAGCAGGGCCCAGATTTCCTAACATTTACAATTGTGTAAAACTTGCCATGTTGTACCATACAAGGCAGTCTTATATCTATCTTATGATTGGAAGTTACAGCTCTCACTACTACAACCAATCAACGGTCGCTTTCCGTCTCCCTTTCGTGGAATAACAAATGGTGTAGGTTTGCATCTTCCATTCAACGAACAACGAATCCGCAGGTGGATTAAATCAGCGTTTTCTTTTAATTTACACGTTGAGACTAGAGTGTTGTAACCACTTTCAACTTTTCCTTAGGTCTAGCAAAGATATAACGTACTTTCCAAGATTCTCTAGCTTGTCTCCTATATTTCCTGCAGGAAAAAAGTCTCTTCGGCAAACGCATAGTAAACCGAGTTATTAGATGAATGAGTTACAACACGCGAGTTGCTTGATAAATCTGGCTGGAGTTACAATACAGTAAGTCGAGATACAAGTTAAACTAGCATATTATAACATTTTAAGTAGCTTGCTTAACCTGGGCCCAGATTAACGCACTGCCGTATGAAGCGGATGTACGTAGGAACCGTGACGTAACACAGTCGAAGACTATTTAGCAATTGTCTACCATAATTCATCTATGAATTATGATTACCAGTTAGCTTAGAAAAAGCAATGATCAATTTGATACAGTCAGCCAAATTGTCGTAATATCTAAGTTGGTTTTCGGTAACAGGCACGCCCCCAGTCGGACCGTTTGTTTGTAAAATGTAGACCTAATTGTGACGTTGTTAACGGGTCCAGTCCTCCTCTCCTAACCGTAAAAACTACAGCATCATTAAAAAAAAGAATTTATCATTTAGCAGTTACAACGACCTCGTTACGAAAGATACTTTAGATGTGGGGACCTGGTTAGGTAATTTTTCTGCGAGTTAGGTAACGCGAGTCAGACGCGACACTCAGACTTATATTGCTGTACCGCGTGCTGCGTATAGTAACTGATTTTTCTCTAATTTTACCGACCAAGTGTATGGTTTCTACTTTCATATTACTTCACCGGAAGGAAAGAAATTTGTTTCTCTGATGAATTCATTTTTTCTATACAAATCTTGTTAAAAAGTTCATCTATCTCGGCGTTTAATTATGCGCATCTGAATCAATATTTGTTGAAGCGGTTTGAATTATACAGGATAGCAAGGCATTGCTATAGAAAATGAAAATAGATAAAACATTTCATAGTATTCGCTCATATGGTTCCATTTCCAGACTGCCATATTACTCGGATAAAACTCACTTCGTTTACTGCATTTTCATGACGATAAACTTGACTCCAAAAGTGCTTCTGGCACGTGCGGGCATTTATCGGGTTGAATTCATCTGCTCTTTCACAAGACTTGTAGCCAAGGCTCTTTTAAAATTTTATTATTCAGAGAGCTGAAAAAGTTCATAGACGCTTTGATACGTATTTCCGTCAGCCATAAAGACTGTGGGACACTCTAAAGACGCAAATGGGATAGTGAAGAAACAATAGACACTAGAAAGCACTCTTGAGAGCGCATGCATTTGCCAAGCAAGGCAACGGTGACGAAATATTGAAATTGGTTCTGGAACTATAATTTTCTTTGTATCAAGTCCAAACTCAAATCATGTGTACCTTTTGATAGTATTAACAATTTCTCTAATTTTCCTGCTAATCCGTTCATATCTCTTTGAGTTATGCTGCTAACAATCATTAACCACTATATAATAACACACAGTTGTTTGGTCGCTCCGATTTTGCTTGCTCTCTCGATCTCGTTTGGTTGGTCCTTCCCTCCGTCACACTGTTAAGGATTTAGGTAGGAGAAAATTCATCTACTAAATACAAGTTCAGATACCGTAAACTTTCAGCCCTTGGAGTATCCCTGACAAATATAGCTTCTGAAATATATGGCCAAAAGTGGAAATACTGCATTTTCTGAATCTCGCTTCGCTCTCAAAACTAGCTCGGTACTTTTTGATAAGATGATAATTTTTTTCTAAGTGTTTTAGAAGAGAGGCAGTACTTTTGATGGAGCTTTTGATCTTGTCGGGCATAAGCTAGGCCAATATCGCATTTATTTTTACCTGAAAATCTTTGTAGCAGCTTGAGAGGCTCAGTCTTGGTTGGAGTTTTCGTTCCTTTCGGGCATAATCCATTTCGCTTATGCTCTCACTAGCTGAATCTTTTTGTCGTAGTTATAGTTAGTTAGAGTTAGGAAGTGTAAGCCTCCGTTTCCGAGCAGAACGATATCACAGAGGAAAGAGCAAGGGACATATAGTATGCCTGTTATAAAAACATTGATTCACAAAAAAAGGAAAAATATGTACATATATAAATATAGATTTGCACGACTAGGTATTCACCACAAAGTGTAATATTCGACGCGAAAAGCCGTTGTAGGCAGTAGAGGCATCTGCTCAGTGTCACGAGGTTGAGTACTTTAGAAAGAAGCGAGTCTGTTCATTTCGGCTCGGCGGCTGGTGTCGCGTAAACAAA
>LQNS02278001.1:6691133-6701540 GCA_001587735.2 Parhyale hawaiensis
TCTTTTCCATTATATTGTGAGATCTTTACGTGTGTTTTACTGATCCAGCTGCCGTATGATACCCAATCGCTAAGTCTTTTAGTTAGGTAGGCTGGGGAATAGCTCGCCCCTTGGGGACATGTCTAACTTGTTATGTTTTCCTTTCTTTATTATTTTTATAGGCACAATCCTGTCATGTGCTATTTCCCGAGAATGATCAACTGGATCGTTCGCAATTAATCATTCATTTCCAATTAGGGAAAACGACGTGCATTTATTCATTCAATTCTTATTCTCATAATTATATACATATATATGCTCACCCTATTTACAAATTCCGTAACATGCCAAGAGAAACGGGGAACCCATGCACGAAGGTGTTCCCCCAAAGGATCAACGTGCATGGGAACAGCAAGTCGGGAAAGAAAAGGAAGAATAGAATAAAGCACGAGCAAGTAGGAGTATGAAATCGGGAAGGAAGTAAAGTGGGCACGAAATAGAGACGTACCGAAGGCTTCCGAAGGCTCCCTGAGGCCCCTGGGGTTGCCTGGCCCCATAGCATAGGATGAGCGAACCTAAACTGACCTAACCAACCCTATGGCCCATGGTCCATCCTATGCCCCGTGCGGGGTTTGTGGTAGTTGAAACTTCCCACTGAACAGACAAGTTATTTATATTCAATTGATATTGCAGCCAAATTTTGCCCATATACAGTAGGTATAACTGGGTCGGTTAGTATCCAGGTCACGGTGAGCCCTGAGCATTTCCGAGGAATTCTTTTGACTGACTTATATTTAACTACGCCAAGGAGGTTATATTCTCATTGAATTAGCCTGTGAATCTGTTTGTCTGTCATCAAAATGATTCAAAAAGTTATGAACGGATTTAGATGAAATTTACAGTGATTGTTAAGTATGTCAGGGGAACAGATGATTAACTTTTGGTGAAGATCTGTCAATCCGTTTGTTTCGTTGCTTGTCTGCCTTATTTCTGGCAATGCCTTATCTCAAAGAGTTATGAATGGGTTTTCATGAAATATACGTGAGTTCTTAGGTTTGTTACGAAGAGTAAATGACCAAATTTTGGTGACGATATTTTTGTTCGTTCCTGTGTTTGTTGGTGTGTTTGATTTGTAAGCTTATTAGCGTAATAATTCAGAAAAATTTAAATGGATATATGTGAAATTTACAGGAGTTGTTAGTAATGTTAAAAAACATAAATGAATAAATTTTGGTCTAGATCGGTTTTTTCGTTTGTATGTTTGATTCGTGTTTGTCATAATGTTTGTTAGTAGCATAACTCAAAAAGTTATGAGCGGATCTTTCAAGAAAATTGCAGAATGTGTTAATGATATCATAGGCACACAATTATTACATTTTGAACTTTGTTACCCTTGCCTTACTTGGCGGAGGTATGCGCTCTCAGAGTGCTCTAGTTTCTTACTGCTACTCAACTATTGACCAATACAACTTTTATTAATGGAAGACCACTCTTGCCGGAATGAAACCTAATTTGCAGCAAAACCTGTACTGGCAACGGGAACAATAAAAAGCTTAGTCACAAAATTATTGTCTTCATTTTTTTACGGCTGTGCCTCCTAGTGACGAACATCAGTCAAACACACGAACGGACCAACCAATCAACAACGAAATCGAATCATTTATGTCCTTCAACACTTCTAAAAACTCCTGTAACTTTTATAAAGATACATTCCATAACTTTTTGAGTTATTGGGCTAACAAGCATAAAATCAAACACAGCGACAAAAGAATATCAACGAACTAATAGATCATCAAAAAAATATGGCCATTTACTTTTCATATTATGTCTAACAACTCATGTGAATTTCATTAAATTTGTCTGTCACTTTTTGAGTTATGGCCCTAAGGAAAAATTAGCTTTCAATCAAACGAGCAGATCAACGGATTTTCACCAAAAGTTAATCATCCGTTACTGTTACCATGCTTAACAATCTTTGTAAATTTCGTAAAGATCCGTTCATTACTTTTTGCGTAATCTTGGTGATAGACAAAGAGACAGACAGACAGACAGACAAAGAAAATAAAAACATAACCTCCTCGGCGGAGATAATAACTATTTATCAACGTGCAAGTAACGACCATCATGACGTCACAAGCTTATTACTCGAAGTGTACAATACAACAGCTTGAGCCCTGCACGTGAGCTAACCTGTTAAGCATCAGCATTCTAGGACACTGTGAACAAGCGCTCTATCTTTTCGATAGAGAAACGGCCTATCAGTAAACAAATCATGGTTTAAAATCTCTACCACATGCAAAAGAATATATTCTCCACAGCTCGCAGCCTTGTTTTTTCACTATTCAGGAACAAAAACATCAGATCCACAGATTCGTTTATCATCTGTCCAGAAAACATTTTTTTTTCAAGCCGTGAGGTGCAAGCCAATCAAGAATTGCACAATTTCTTATAAGGCTCTTAAAAAGAAACTGTAGAGCTATGGTTCTTGTGTTTCGGAGAAGAATGCCCCACGTCGTTTTCACTGCACGTCATAGCGACGGCTCTTGGAATATATTTTCTCTGTTTCCATCTTACTTTTGTAGCCACGTGGTTTTCTTGAAGTTCTGGACCTGATCTCTTTAATGAGAGCAGCAGTCCTGACCGACCTGGGACAATCAGCTCTTGTGTGATCTAGAATTTCTACAAACTTCATGAAGCGACCTACAGTTTGATAGACGAACGTGTGCTTGTTTTTCGGCAACCTGATTAGATCCAAAACCTCTTATACAAACTCTCTGTTTTCTGTAACCAATTATCGCTCAACGTTGACGTTCCATGCTATATAAGTTACTTGAAGTATAAAAAACATCACATTATAAAACTGCACTTTTTAAAAAAATTAAAAGAATTTCCGGGACACTTTTAGAAAGCTGTCTCTCATCAAGATAACCTTGTTGCTATTTATCATGAAACAGAAACGGCGGAAAAAATTGAATAAATGTAGCGAGGCCAAAGCTTGCGCAGTGACCTAACGATAAGATTGCCTCAACACTTGCTGTTTGCATGGCGAAGATTGTCTGTGAGAGAAACACTGTTCTTTCCACAAGCAGATTTGGGAGACAACAGTGAAACAGATGCTCTCCTGAGAGGAACTTCCGTGGTTCACACTCATTGAAAGCTTTCAAACATACAAACTAAAATTGGGAAAAGTTTACTTACTGCACTCCTGGCCAACTTCGCAGCACTCGTCGACGTTGAAAAGAAGCCGACAGCCCGGCTTAGGAGGCACAAAAAGCGAGGGACACTCCACAATGCCGCACTCAATCTTTGCTCTGCAAGTATGCACCGTAATTTTTGGTAATCAATATTATTGTAGTAACAGCTACACATGCTGGCAACCTGGCACCAGTAAATACAATTGAGCCACTATATGCAACAACAAGACGCCCAAAACGTTGCTGAGAATTGTACGGCTGACTTGAACATCTGCTAATTTACGTGGCTGGATGCATATCCTAGCAAAAGATTCTGTGGCGACACAAATTCGGAGATGAAACAGAGGCTGAACTTAAGAATTTAGTATCCAAGAGTCAACAATGTAAAGAGATAGGTCTCAGCCGCATGTCGTGTGTTTCTCCACAAATATTTTGAGAATGAATGCAGCCAGTATCCCTCACGTTGGAAGCCTTGCAATACTTGCGCAGGAAAGTAAACTTCCGCCTATGAGGCAAATTCATCGAATTATCCTGGGCATACAACTGACCGAGGAGCTGACAAGTAGTCTAGCAAATGAAGGCGACTGGCAGTTATGCAAGCCCAGACAGGGAGTAATTCTCTAACACAGTACAAAACAGAGAAACATGACCATTGCTTTAACACCAAACAAGCCGTTAACTTTTTTTCAGGAGCCTCGTCCTACTACAGGCCTAATGCTTACCTCATTTTGTAAGCTTTTCGTCATACAGGACACCCAGTATCTCTCTAGAGGTAGACCTCAGCAACACATTGTCAGTAAACCCCTCGTTTGTTTTTATTCTCAGCATTTAAATTTTTAATAGATATGTTATTTAACACTTAGAGCAGAAATAATAGCTTCATAGCAGAATTGACCACATCTCGACTATTTGGCTATAAATTTCAGTGAAAATTTCACAGACAGTTAAACTTATGATGCTTATCGTGTCTGTAAATTTTACAAGGACTAATCGCGCTGGTTCTAGAAAAATTATGTTTTTTTGTCAATTTGACTAATTTCATTAAGCGGCGGTAATAGCTTTTTCACTAAAAAAAAACAATTATTCGTAGTTTCATATCACCAAAGGAGCAAAAACAAACAACACAAATGAAAAAAATATGTATTAAACAAGAAATCAGCAAACAAAAATTTACAATGACTGAAAAAAGTCATTTGCCAACATGACCCCATGACGTTTAATAACTTCGATAATCCTCAAATCCATACAGCCAGTTAGCTTCTTTAATGCAGAAGGTGGGACTGCCCTTGCTGCTACGGCGACAGCATCCCACAAGAAAGATTTTGAGTTTTATTGCCCTCAAAATTTCCTTTTCATAAGGGCCCGGTAGTTTTCAGTTGGATTTAGATCAGGTGAGCACGGTGGTTAAACCATCAGTTTCTCTCCGTGGAACCCCAAAGAGTCCAGAAATGATGTGGTAGTAAGGGCAGAGTAAGAAGGCGCATTATCAGGCATGAAAATCAAGTTTCGAAGCAACGAAAGGGGTATGTCAGTCAACCATGGGACCAAGGCGTCCTTAAACATGTCACAATATGATGCAGATGTCATTTTCACGACATCAGGTACTCTAACCGGACCTACAAATCGATCCCCTATGATACCAGCTCATATCATAACACCACCTCCCTGTTGTTGACGTTTTACGCATTAATGATACTCACCTCCAGGTAGCACCCAACCCTTACTCCACCCATCAGGTCCATCAAGGATTGCCCGTGTTTCGTCGGTTAAAAGAACATGATTCGTGTTTATATTCATGTATTTCTCTGCCCGTTCCATCCTCAAAATTTCATGTCTTGGAGTCAGAGTAGGTAATTTAAGAGGAGATTTGACAAAAGCAATGAAGCAAAGGATATAATTTCTTGTGGTTTTAGGCACTTCAGGAAGCCCAGCAGCCGTAAAAATTGATTTACTTGTTTTCTCGGGCCTTTTACGCAGCTGACGAACCACATTCCTCATGTCCCTATCAATAACAGTTCGTGAATTCCCAGCATCTGATCGTTTTTCCGTGGTGAAGGGTCCTTTCAGAATCTTGTCACTGTGTCAATATGACGTCTATTTTTCGGGAAACAACACCAGGAGAGCTGCCTTTAGCAGTTTCTTTGATTATAATTTCTTTCTTATCGTTAGAGCTTTTCCACGTCCCATTTTAGCAGAATATACAAGAAGCTATCACCGTCGTTCACCTCAAAAAGAGAAAAAATGCAGAGTTGTCAATCAGGAAAAACAGCAATATGTAAAGAAACTCAACGGTGTTGCCATAAGATGTCACGATTTTCTTGCAAGTTTCATAAAAATTTGATTGTGTGAAGATGAGATATGGTCAATTTTGTGCTAGAGCCATTATTTCCGTTCTAAGTGTATTTACTAATTTTTCAAAACTCACATATATGTTTCATACGGTGAAACTTAAGATACCACCTCATTCTCAGATCGTGACCTTTATTCCACAGTTTTCGCTGAATAATTAAGTAACTATCAACCAGCAGTAATAGCAATAATGCAAATATATAAAATAGGATAGTGTTTCACGTACTGTTATCATTGCGTGTTCCACCTCCTTGACCCGGAGAGCTGATATTTATGTGCCTGAATAAAAACTTATTTTCAAAATAAATTTAGAAAGCAGCTCGACCTCTGTGCCCTGCTGAGCTAAGATACAGCTCAGTAATTTCTAAGCAGAAATAAACTACACTGATGGCAGTTAGAACTGCTCTAAAGAAAATGACTGCTTTTCAAAGTGGAATTGTAGAAATTAGTTTGATATGAAAATCAAGCTGTAGCTGCAGCCAAGGCAGTACATCCTTCTACTGGTAGTATCGCGACCAGGACTTGAATACTAAAGAAGTGCCGTTACCGTTGACGGCTTGGTGCCCCTGTAGCAGTGTACATATTCTGTAACTCATTCTTTAGCATATATTCGTCGCTAATATACGTAGGAACACATTTAGAAAATTTGTCAAGAATATTGAGTTTGAAATCCTAAATGAAACTATGTTTTGAAATAACATACAATGAATATCACTTCCTGATCGAAGAGGGTGACAGTTCATGCGTGTTATTATGTGAATCACTCTTATGAACAATGCTCGAACGTCTACTAAATTGTCGTAAAGCAGTTTTCCAATTCCATGCACTGTTTATAAAAATATTCGTAAAGAAGAGGTACACAGCTGCATATTAGCCAATACGCGTACCCAAGCATACATATTATGTCAAAATTCAATAATTTTAGCCATTACTGCAAAAAATATTATGTGCCTACACATGTGTTGTAAAAACTGTTTGCCTGTGTTTAACAGGTGAATAACTGAGACTAAAGGATTTGAATTACATAGGAGCATTTTCCGTGCTCACAAATATGACTTACGGTTGAGTCTCATCTATGGACTTCTTGCACACGCAGCCGCGTCTGCAGGGGCCGTCGACGGGCACCTCCTGCCCCACCTCGTACGATGTACCCTTGTAGCTGCAACTGGTGAGGCTAATGCCTCGCTCTTCCTCCGTAGCTACAGAGAGAGGTGGAAATGCCATTAACTCTTCAACGTCCCAATTGCGCACCCATTCGAGATGAGAACACTATGTATATGTGAGTAGGGGACCGTACTGGCATCTAGAGTGTTGAGAGCTTTGCAGTAATCAATTGACAGCATTTACGCTCTTGTCTGCATTGATGCTGACTCGTATGTGAGCTGCATATTAACGAATTTAAGAGTACATATTTGCATTTAAGCCTATTGAATTTAAACTATAGGCTTACTAATTAGGCTGTTTACCTCTTTCAATGCACCTGTGAGACATTCCCTTTCAACTTTTTATCTTGAAATGCACAATGGTAGCAATGTAACAGAGCAGCCACTATTTATATCTCGCCATGAACCTGAAGATTCAGGAGCATTAACAAAAAGCATAAGTAGGCTGTTGGTGCCTGCACATGAGCAGTAACGAAAGGACTCACAGCAATCGTAGCTGGAGGGGCAGCACATGTCGATGGTTTCATTCATCACAGGTGTACAGCCCTTGGCCTCGTAGTGTTGGATGGTGACCACAGGACACGGCTTGCATGCTGCCTCATCCTCACGAGGTGTCTCTCCTGCGCCTTCTGCAGCAGGGGCTTCTTCAGCTGGAGCTTCTGCAGGCGGGGTCTCCTCAGCAGGGGCTTCTTCAGCGGGAGCTTCTTCAGCAGGGGCTTCTTCAGCGGGAGCTTCTTCAGCAGGGGCTTCAACTGGTGTTTCTTCAGCCGGAGCAGCTTCAGGAGCTGCAGCCTCTGTACAGTAAAGTTGCAAATTATAGGGCCACTGTGAGTGACGTGTGGTGATGGGAAGCCACGAGGTAATATTGGGGGTACAAGACATAAATTTCGTGACAGATATATGTCACTTGTGAAAAATGACGTCATTTGCAGTAGCTGAACCTGTTGCATATAGAGAAAGCGTAAAAGCTGTGTAGTAAAGCTTCAAAATGTGGAATATGAGGGAATTAAATATCAATGAATGATAAAATAACGTAAAAAAAGAATTACTTTTTCAGTGGAGAAGGTATGTGCCAAATAGAATTGCATTCAATAACGTTTTGGGAAGCTGTACGCTTGGTACATTGCCGTATAGTAAGAGTCACATCTCGAATACAGTATTCTCAAAGAGAGGCATGATAAATAGAGGTAACTTGGTACTGAATCTATTCCTTTCCTTCTAAGCACTGCAGTGAACCATGTGGTATACTGAATGTGCATATGGTGCAGGGAACAATTACTTTATGGCCGGTAACGTTAAATGTGGATACACGGCTATCGAAGCTGCAAACGGTATCCGTTATAATTACATAGATTAGCTGCTTTCTTTGTATATAGTATCCGCGGATGTGTGTAGATTGTGGATGCAAATATTATCTTAACAGATATCTTACTAGTTTCGAAACTCACAGTATACAGTTGAAGTTCAGCTGTTGTTTGCATTTAAAATTTAGACGTTTAGACGGCTTTTATTATCACCCGCGAGCCAAGCGAAGGGCGATGATATTGTTTTCATTGATGATTTATATATATGTATTCATACATGTGCACACACAGGGTGTTGCAAAATTGTAAAATTATTGGTAGAAACTTCGGATACTAATAGAGAATATTGATGTAAGCACAATTTCATCAATAAACAAAGTCTAAGAAAACACTTCGTTTTTGAGATATTATATTTGGAAACTTTTTTCTGCAAAAAGCCCTTCCTTTCGGATTTATTGGTCTATGTTCCATAATGTATTCGTAGAAGTATGCGGTTTCAGCAGGACGGAGCTACGGCACATTTTTCTCTGGATGTGAGACGTAATCTTGACGTCCAATTTCCAAATGGATGGATTGGTCGTAATGGTCCTGTGCCATGGCCGCCACGGTCTCCTGATCTGACTCCTTTTTAGTTTATTTATTTTTTGTGGAGCGCATGAAACGTCTTATTTTTGAGACACCTGCCGCGTCGGAAGATCTCGTCGCCAGAAGTGCTGTAGGTCCTGGAGATATTACTAAAATACCCGGAGTCTTTGGCAACGTACGTAACTCTCTCCGACGAAGGTGTCACTTGAATCGATGCTCATGGTAAACATTTTGAACCACTACTGTAACGAGATTCTAGCTAGCGAATTTTATGTTGTTAAAGTTGTTTTTGAATTACCCCTTGAGTATTACTGAACAGAGTGTAGCGAATAATTAGCGTTCTTATTTTCATATCTGATTTGTTTTAAACGAAGCATTTTTTGAGCTTTTTTTTGATGAATTATTTAGTGCTTATATCAATATTGTCTATTAGTAGCTGAAATTTATACCAAAAATTTTGCAACATCTTGTATATTTATACATTTCTGTATATATTTGTTTGTCCACTCAAAAAGAAGTAGAAGGTGTTGCAGAGAGTTTGGTGGGTTGACTTAGATGTGACCCATGCCAAAAAAAAGGATTAGCATGCCATCAAAAATGACGGCGATGAATTTTGTTGTCTGTCCACCCAAAAAGAGGCAGAAGGCGTTGAGTCATAATAATAATATTTTAAGGCAGTCAGGTAGGCTGACAGAGATGTAAAAAAGGCAAAAATCTTCAGTTAGCTGGCTATCAAAAATAACAGCGTTGAACCTGTAACTTCACCAAAGAAAAGGCACAAGGAGCTGAGCAATGTTCCTAACTTTTTTGTAGGGAGTCTGGTCGGTTGACTCAGATGTGAGCAATGCCAAAAAAGTCGAATTAGCTAGCCATAAAAAATGACGGCAATGAATTTTGTTGCCTGTCCACTAAAAAAAAGGCAGAAGGAGTAGAGTTAGCACACCTTTAACACCTTTATTGCTCTCAGAAAAGAATAAGATACAAATCTATTTACAAAATATGCAGTCTAAGTAGAGAACAAGCCCATAGAAAGTAATGGTTCACTTATTGGGCACACAACGTTATCCAGACATATAAACAATACAATATTCCCTACACCTACGTTTGAAAATTTCATCAGACATTGGCAATACAAGCAACTCAACAAGTTATGGGCTGATTTTTATGAAATTTACATGAGTTGTCAGGTATATCACGAAGATTAAATAACCAAATTTTTATAAAAATAACAAGAGTACACTGAGAGCACATACTTCTGCCAAGCAAAGCAACATTAACAAAAATTCAAGTTGGTTCTGGAACCATGATTTTATTTGTTTCAGCAGCAAAATCTAATCATTTGTGCCTTTAAATAGTATTAAAACTTTTCGTTTTATTTTACTTTTTTTAGATCCGTTGATAATTTTTTGCGTTATGTTGCTCACAAATATTCTGACAAACATTAGTCAAACTCACAAATAGATCAACCGATCATCACCAAAATTTGTTTTTTTTTTTACTATATGCCTTTTAACATTTCTAACCAGTAACAACTCCTGTAAATTTCATAAAGATCAGTTCATAACTTTTGGTGTTATGTGCTAACAATAATCAAATTAAAAACAGCGACAAACAAACGAACGAACAGGTCATCACAAGTATTTGGTCATATAATCTTCGTGATATTATAATAATAATAATAATAATAATAATAATAATAATAATAATAATAATAATAATAATAATTTTTATTGAAAGACTTCACAATTAAAATAGAAACAGGTGGACATGACAACATGAGAGAGCATAGTGCAGGAATTGTCGGTCTTTGCAAGCCCGTTGGTAGTGCTTAGC
>LQNS02278001.1:6708237-6724347 GCA_001587735.2 Parhyale hawaiensis
CGATCGGGCACAACATATTTATATATATATAGCGATCCACTAACCCCGACCAACCACCTCTACTAGAGAGCCCCTTCAATGAGATCTCGCTCGGACGGTTAGGTTAGGCTAGAACTGGTTCTGCTAGCGTTCCTAAGTGTTTTTACTGCATTTATTTGGGTTTTTAGTGTTTTTATTGGTCTTGAGTTTTTAGATATGAATTTTTTTATGTTATAGGTGTTTGTGTTACTTAGCGTCCATCTTTGATTGGCCTTACTTAGAGTCAATTTCAAATCATATATTTCGATCGTTAGCAGAACCAGTCCTGGCCTTTTACTTAACCCTATGAGAAAAAGCTCCGTGGACGTTAGCAGAACTAGTCCTGACCTTTTACCTAACCTTACACATACGTATTCATTGGCCTGTAGACTATTACACTTAAAAGCCTATTATACCAATAATTACGCTTAACTAACCCAGTTACATCTAGACCCTTCGTTAGCTATATATATATATATATATATAGATACTCTTCAACGAACACATTATCACCTCTCTCACTTCGTTCGCGGGTGATAATTATCTGTAAAGATAAAGTCAACTTTGACTGTGCCCTCCACTGGGAAACTCGCACGCAATGTTTCGTGGAGCCGATATTGACCAACTGGCTCAAGAGGAGTAAGTACAGCTGCAGACGGTCACGGGTCGTCAAGAACTATGGCCCCGAAATGGAAGGTTCAACGACCCGACCTCCATACCCTCCCAATTCTGGTCAGGCAAGTGCCGCCACCCAGCTCCGCATACCACTCAATTGAAAACTCAGCACTCTGGATGTCACAAAGATCGCTCGGCAGGCTCACCGCCCGATCCTGACACTTATGAACAAAAGTCAGGAACGCATGGCTTGCTGCTGTTGTGGGTATACCAACATACCCAACAATGACAGAGATTCATTTATAACTTTTTGAATTATCTTGATGGTAGACAAACAAACCCCAAAAGAACCATAAACTCCTGAGCTGAGGTTATAAACCAATAAAACTTAGTCCTAAAAAAGTCGTACTAAACGTTTTTATTATCTACATAAACGCAGCTTGATTTAAAAGTAGGTGGTACCCACCACCCTTGGATCATCAAAGAGATATGAGAGTTGTGTGGCAGGGAGCACCTTCGAAACATATAACTAGATAGGCGGCAGTAGACGGACCAACATGCCTATTCCCAGAGAGCCGCCAGGATTTACGTCCCGACCCTCTATGAGCTATTATCATTGTCAGTGCCGTTTAGATTAGTAGGAGGCAAATACCTAAATAAAAGAATAAGTGTTCACATAGGAGGATGAGGGGCTCTAAGTGCCCCTGGGAAAAAAAAACGAAGCAGACCTAACAAGAATTTGAAAACTCTGAAACTCGAGTGCAGCGCTCCTGACAACCTACGCAATAGTGGCAAGTTTACATGCACTTACCTTCCTGTGCTCGTGCTGATGTTGACAACAGCAAGAGGCTTAGCAAGAACGTTGATAGCAGCATTTTGGAGGCGATCTGCAGGACAGAAGATGGTGTGAGTAATTATCATAAATATAATTTACATTTGTCGAACACAAAATGGCCAAGTCTTCCTAATAAATGGCAAAAGGCTATTAGTCACATTTCATCTCTTTATCGAGCGGCGAGCCTGCCGAGCGATCTTTGTGGCATCCGTAGTGCTGAGACGGCAATTCCTTAGTATGCGGACTGGGTGTGGGCACTTGCCTGTCCAGAAATGGGAAGGTGGGGGGGGTGGACTCGGGTCGTAGAACCTTCCGTTTCGGCGCCATAGTTCTTAGCCACAAAGATTGCTCGGAAGGCTCGCCGCTAGATCCTGGCACTTATAGCACAGAAGTAAGGCCCGCATGGCATGCTGCTCTTTCTTGTGGGCATACCCAACAATCATAAAGATTCATCCATAACTTTTGAATTATCTTGATGGTAGACAAACAAACCCCAACAGAAACATAACCTGGACAGAACATGGAGTCAGTAGCCATCATAAAAACCAATTCATATTTTTCGAATACAAAATAACAGAACCATCGTAATATATGACAAGAAGATATTAGCTACATCGCATCCCTACCTCCCTACTTTGTCAAGCATTGGTGCGTTTTGATGGATCAATTACGTTTAAGAGTCAACTTCACTTGTAACTGTAAGCAGGAGGATTCTGTCTTACAAAAGGGCCCTCCTCTTTATCTCTTATATAATTCTTACATTCACTGAGGCCATACAAAAATATACGCTTGACTTGCCAGTTCTTATGAATGAGTGTGTAACAGGGGAGTAAAGGAACTGTATCAACTACAATATCATACCAAGCTCTTATTGTAATTTATTTTCTTCAGTGAATTTTACGATAGCAGTGCAGAAAAATTATACAGCATCGTACATGATGTATGCCGCTGTATTGAAATACAATCTAAATCTGCAGCAACAGACACAGAAGGAGTTTGTAATTGGCATAAAAGGCTCAGTCTTGGGGATGAGAAGGACTCTCTTAGCTGGACGTTGTTACCGGCTAGACGCTTAATATTCTCAAGTGGAATACGTGTACTCTCTACATGTCAATATTCATAGTGTCGGTTACGGCAGAAGACGTTATGGATTATCCGACCGTATCATAGCACATACTGTTGGCTCCGTAGATGATACCCGGCCACTAGTTACCGGCAGCATATGCAAAAACTATGATTTCAACAACAGAAGCTTAAACTACCTATGCTGTAAATTATTTAGAATTGCGAAGTGAAAGCCGAATGCAAATATTGATCTTCTGTTTTAGGACTGTACTTTCATGTCGCGGCTCCACAGTTACGTGTAAGATTTTTTCCTTCAGGAAACAATGAATCAACAAACAGCTTAGGGTAACCTGTGCAGTCCTGTGAGCCCTGAAAATATAGTCAAGTCTCCTTCAACCCAGTTTCTATGCCCTTTATACAAAAATGTATAAAGCGTTCTGAAAAACACCTATCCCTTTTCTTTCTCTTAGCTTCTACTACACTTATGGTTTGCGTACCGTTAACAGGAGCAAAAAAAAATTCAATGTGAAAAGAAAATGAAAATTAGGAACAGTGATAATATTGAGATGTCCTTCAGACATGTTCACTGTTCGGCTTTCAAAAATAGGTAAAACAAGAACTGCGTAGTAAATTCAATTCTTCCTTTTTCTAGCGCGATCTACATCTCGTCTAAATCATGCTTATCGGCATTCAGCAGAGCGGGTCACCACAATCTCCGACCTGGCTTAATATACTCCTATCCGCTTTCACCAGATCGTTACATCAAATACATCAATAAAAAATAAAGGTACTCGATGCGAAATATAAGATAATGTGAATTATTACCTATGTGTAGAAAACTAAAATAAAAGCTCTTTGGCGAATTTTCCTGTTTCTTTCCCAATGCATTTTATCACAGCATCCTGCGCTCTTCTTACGAACCAAATAAGTTTCCACAGGAGACACTGCATCATTTGCTGCGCATCTAATGATGTTAATTGTGCATATTTATCTTTTGAAGGTTTTGGAATAATGTGGCTTTTTCAAGACTGGACAAATTTATTTTATACAAATTCTGTTAATTAACTGCATGACAGGACAGATTTCGCCCCGTTCTGAGAACACTGCGCTGCGCAGAGGCCCATCTCACCCAATGCAGTTGCTTAGGGCCGGTCCGGCAGACCGCACCCACCCTCGGCTGGCTGTCAGGCGCACCGTGTAGTTCCCCGAACTGCATCGTTAACATTTTTTCACTGCCGCGCTGAAGGTCGATACGAGTATGGTGAAGTTGCCTCGAGAAAAACTGCAGCGCTCAGCGGTCCTTCTGTGCACTACACATTCTTAATTAATGGACTTCTTCTGGAAAAACTACCCGTTGCTGTGCCGGCTACTGCTGGGTCTATCCGCCGGTTTCTGGTGTAACTTAGAGGCAGACAAATCAGTTCTTCTCGCTTTTCTTCTTTGCAAGACGGGCTAGATGGTTAATCAAGGCCACGTAAGATGCCCAGTTAGTGCATGGAGCGATGCGAGGCAAGTTCTATATAAATAATTAATTATCAGCTGCTCATATAGAACAACTGAAACCAGGATTAGAGTAACCATAACATATTTACACTCAGTGTTGTGGTAACTTCCATAGAAATACTTTATTTGCTTTAGTATACTCATAGGGGTACTTCCCTGCATGGTTACATTTCCCCTGCAGTTTATGTAAAAGAGGCACTACCAAATGATTTATGATATCCCAAAATATTCATCAGCTTTGGCAACGTTATTCGCTCAGCAGCGTAACATCATAAAATTTTCCATCAATTTACTCTCACCCAACGCGTTCCGAGCATAGAGCACAGACTCGCATAATGTAAAGGAAAAAATACAGCTGAGATCAACGATCTAAAGGAGAAATTTTCAATTGTTGATTTTTACCCTAGTAACTGTAGGTATGACGTTGAACATGGAATAAAATATACTGGGAATTCTCTTGAGACTTCTTTTCTAATTTTGTAAAAGCATAGTTTACGAAGTGGGTCTAGCGTTGAATAAGTGTCCCCAGCTAACGTTTTGGGAGTCAAGTACTGTACTATAGATTTCTCTCGCCAGTTGTCAAGCACGGTGGTATGAGTACAAAATGACTCAACGCATCCTCTTTCTGAATGTGCTCGTATTATGTGAAACTCCAATACAAATGTGCGTATTTTGCGTGCTTATTATACAACACATTCTGAAGTTAATGAAAGTAATATTTATAACCCAATTACACCTGAACCAAACTTGACTACCTCTTAGAAATAGAATGATTTGATGTCTCTGGAAGACTCGAAACATCGTAAACTTGGGTTAAACAGGTTTGATAACTTTCTAATTTCACATAACTTCCATCCAGGGCGCTAATGGCAGTGGTAAGACAATATTCACCCCAGCTTATGGTAATGAAAAATGTTTGGAGCATTAGTTGATATCTTTAAGATTTTAGTTTGTATTTACCCATGTTTTTGTTTTACTCAACGCAAATTGTTTTCAAGGGCGAAAAGCAAGAATGCGAGCATAGTAATACTATGCTGTATGAAGTACACATATGGACATGGTACCCAAGAAACAGCTTATTACTAAAGTTACATTAGACGCCGATATCGAGCAATACCATCATTACAAACTACACTGAATTGCGGCCCATTGTTTGGCCCCTGTTTGGTAATATTATGCTCTGTCATGGTCGTACATTTTAGATAGTTTGAAGCCAGGACCATTACGGTTCACCTTGAGTAAGGCGTTATCAGATTTTTTTCTATTCTGAGCTGGAGATTCAGAGAGCATTTTCCTGCCCTGACTTTGAGCCAATCAGTTCACTTTTGAGCAAATATTATACTTGCACTAGTTGACCTTGGCACATTCATCAGGCGCCGAAATATGTCATCATAGACTACACGCCGGTGTCCATTAGACTTCTGCTCTAAGTTCGACCAATGCGAGCTACAGTACAGGGGATAGCAGTGGCTCCGAAACTGATAGCATTTGACCGCTTCCGAGCAGTGACCAAACTTTTTGATTAGCATGTTGCCCACTGCGTGGAGCTTTTGCGTTCAATTATCTATATCATGGTTATCACGAAAATCATTGGTGATTTTATGACCCCAGGTAAAAGAAGCTGTTTACATAAGTGAGGTTCAAACCAATGATTCAAGTGACTTTAACGAAAGGCAGGCAACTTCTCTTAGGTTTAATGTACGTACAAACAGTTTTGACAGTATTATGTTCAATACACAGTTTGCTGGCTTCGCTCTCGCAAAGTGAGACCAATTTTGCAGCCCACGGGAATGGAGAGAGGCAAGGACCATATCATCCGCATAACTGATCGCATTTACTGCATGACCATTAATGTGACACCCCACTGCAGCTGCGGTCAGATGGGTGCGGATGCTGTCAATAAAAATATTAAAGAGAATTGGAGAGAGTAAGTCCCCTTGCCGTATGCCGTTATTCATGTTAAACACTGATGACGTTGCCGCTCCACATTTCACGTAGCATTTTTGAGTTTGAAAACAATCCTTTAGCGTCTTAACAATATAAGGAAGTATTTGTTTCTCAAGCATATACTTGAAATAGAGAGTAGTGGGGAATTCGGTCAAACGCAGGTTTAGCATCGAGAGAGCGCAAGTACATGGGATATCCACTGCCAATGAATTGATTTATGACATGTTTAAGTGTGAATGTAACCATTTCCGTTTCCCGTTTGGCTTTAAACCCAAATTGGTTGTCTACAGTCATGCATGTATGGTGACATTCATCTCTCAAGCACTAGTTCTACCACTTTCGAGAGAGACGTTGCCACTGCTATAGGGTGATAATTGCTCTTGTCTACCACACATTTTGCTTTGTCTTTACAGTTTGTGTTATTATGACCTTCCTCAAGTCACCTGGGAGGCACAAGGAGAGCAGAATTGCAAGGAGTGTTACCAGTCTAGGGGAGCCATATTTAATGGCCTCAGCTGGGATATAGTCAGCGCCGGGTGCTCTGTTATTCTTCAATTTTTTCAGCGCCTGACAAACCTCATCGCCAGTTTTGGTGCATTGTTCTTTCGAGGGAGCCAGATTAACAAGAATGCCATCAATGTAAACTTTATGATTATCATTGGCAAAACAGTTCATGATTCCAACATAATGGGCTTTCCAAACTTGCGCAATATTACATACACTCCATTCACTGACTGCGCAACGGTGTGGACTTTGGGTTTAAAACTTTTTATTTGTTTGAAAAAATCATTGGATCTATTTTGCATGAGCTTGTTAGACAGCTTCTGCGCTCTAAGCTCATATTCATTTCTACGCACTTGCTTGAGTGCAATACGACACAGATTGTGCAGCCTATTCTTTTCCTGCCATACATGACCTGAGCGCGGCCTGCCTATACGCACCTCCACGAGTTGTACGGCAGTCTGCTGGCAGTGTGAAATTCGCGGACGCAGCTATTCCATCTTAGGACATTTGCCTTTGTTTTTTTTTCTTTGCGTCGTGAATCAAATACCCAGATTCAAGAATAACAACTTGTATGTTCGACAAAAGTTGGCATTGCCACTTCAGTAGCTATACTAATTTCATTGACAACGTCCTCCAGGAAATTACTGAAGCAATTCTGATAAGCGCGAGCAAGAATCTTTTCACTAAACCGCTGTTTAACATGTTCACTATTGTCATTTTTCGTTGTGCAAAGCTCGAGGAAGATGATAACCTCAAAATTAAAAGTTGAAATTCATGAACTTCATAATTTTCAATACTGGTAGCATTATCAGCATTTTATTATTATTATTTTTTTATGATACAGTAATGCTGTTGGAAAGTATTTCACGCGGTAAATTAGTAACACCAAAATTGTGAATGTAAAGACTGACGTATAAAGACCATACTCACCAGTGCAGAGTTTGCGGACAAGACGCTGGAGCAGAGCAGACTGCAGCGACCCGGGGGCCTCCGGAGCTTATAAACTCGAGGACGGCGCCTGGCCCGGAGCCTCCGCAGCCGCAGTCGTGTGCGACTGCAGCCTTTACTGGTCCCGGCCTCCGAAGGTCTTCCAAAACGAGTTCAGCATTGTGGCGATAGTATTTACTCCCGCAGATGTAATAAGAGAGCTCTTCACATGCTGCTTGGGCTGACACCCACCAAAGGCTGCTTGAGCTCCGTAAGTGAACTAAACTTATAATTACATGTGTGAGACACAATACAGGCTAAGGTTTACAAACTTTTATATAAAGCGATGAAAATAAGTACAGGCCTCTACATATTTTTAGGTAACTTACTAAATACTGCTTCTAGATCTTTTGAATTTTCGTGAAATATCTATTCTGTAGATGCTTTAGAATTGGTTTACAGGCACTAGCATTCCCCGTAGGTTTTAAGTTACACGGTAATAGCTTCAAAAATTTAACCCTTAGTAGTGGAAATAAACTGAGGACACCAAGAAAAAGAAGGTAACTGGAGAATCACTCTGAGCACGCATATCTCCGGCAAGAAAAGTAATGTTAATGGAAAGTTAAAATTGGTCGTGGATACACAAATTCCAATTAATCACAACCAAAATTTGGTCATTTGTCCCGCTCAACAATTTTATAACTATTCTTGTAATTTTCTTGAAGATCTGTCAATAACTTTTCAGTCATGTTCTGATAAAGATTACAACAAAATAAAGTCAGACACAAACAGGCGAACAGTTCATTACAAAAAATTGCTCAATTCCTGTAAATTTAATGAAGATCCTTTCATAATATTTTAGTTATATTAATAATACTATTATATTAAGGATTTAGATAGGATCGAGAAAATTCATCTACTGAAAAACAAGTTGAGATACTATAAACTTTCAGCTCTTTTAGTAACGATGACAAAGATAGCTTCTAAAATATATATGGTCAGAAGCGGAATTTCCGTATTTGCTGAATCTCGCTCCTCTTTGAAAACTAGCTCAGTACTTTTTGATATGACGATGAATCTTCTTCTGCGCGTGATAGATGAAAGGCAGTATCTTTGATAGAGTATTTGATTCTGCCGAGCGCAAGTTATATCGCATATTTTCAAACTAAAGTTCTTCTTCAGCATGAGAGGCTCAGTCTTGGTTGGAGTCTGCGTTCCTTTCATGCATTATCCATTTTCTGTTATGCTTTCCTTAGCTGAAACTCTTCGAAGCAGTTGAAACGTCGCTGCTTTTTTGTATTGACCTAGCTGGACCCGTGAAAAAATTCGCGGTTTACTAACTTTATTTTAAGTGTTTGGAAAATTTCCTGGTACTGGTATGCTTGTTATTGGATTTTAATGTAATTAGTTGCACATCTAAATTTATTGTGTTTATTAGTGCAAATCGTAGTTGCCCTCCTAGGGGTTGTTGTTCTCCCAGTGGGTAGTTGTCCGTCCAATGGGTAGTTAACCTCCTATGGCGATAGTTGTCCTCTTATGAAAGTATCTGTCTCTACGGGACCCGTGGATATTGTACGGTTGGTATATATTTTCACTTTCACAGACCTGAAGTAGTGCTTTTAACTTAACTTACGTCCGTTACTTACTCCTGTCTTTCGTTATGCAGTCCGTCTACCCTACATCTCGCCTAACTTTTCCTAGTATTTTTTTTTTTCACCATTAAAATTAATCACGAATTTATTCTATCAGTAAAGAAATCGCACTTGTGTCTTGATAATGACAAAAAGATGACGGGGCTGATGCATTGTTCTCCAATCTATCTGCACACCTTTTCTAAGCTCTGTTTATTGCAGTTTACAGGTAATATTTAGCCCCTTCTAATCTTACACATTTCAATTTTTGTCGGCGTATTCGATTTTTCTCACTATTTCGGAACCCGTGAATACTGATCAATAGCACATCATTTTTCTTCTTTGTTTAAGGGGACCGTACCCCCTAAAAACATTGAAATTTTCCAAATTCGTTTTATTTCACTAAAGAGTAGCCATACGTCAGACTGACACGCAGGCCCAATTTTAGACAACCAGAACAATGAAAAGCTTAATCACATAATTTCTACGCTCATTTTTTAGGGTTGGGCCCTCTAGTCTATACTATAATAAGAGAGCTCTCTGTTCAAAGCCTTCCTAGAACGTATCCAGGATACGGAAAAACTTATTAATCAATTGCTACAGACCTGGCCTCAGAGGACATTGTAGACTTCGCGTACTTTGAGGTCTTAGCGGTCATGGTGGACTTTGTGGATTTTGTGGAATTAGTGAAGTTTGTACTCGGACGTTCAACTGACTGTCAGGATGTTCAGTAGGACTCTCGTTTCGATACATAATTAAATTTGGTAGCATAGATTCGACAGTATAATTGACGTCCGAGTCTCGCATCCTTGCACCAGGTTGTCTGTGAAAACGAATAGTGTGGAACCGGCATTAAGCTTCGTTTCCAGTTGACATTCAGCTCCAAAATTTTACCGCCGCAATATCATTTGAAAACTGCATTATTTTCTTCGTGCATCAAATTTCAAATTTTTTTATGATTATTATCGATCTATATTTGTGAATATTTAATTTTGAAATTCAGCTGGGATGGAAGAAGAAAACAGAAGATTAAATACAAAGAGATTAGCTCAACAGGTGAGACGTGCCGGGCAAACCGAAGAGTAAAAGGAAGAACAATCTAATGCTAAGAATGACCGTTGTGTATTTATATATTTATATGTTTGGTGTCACGCTCTTAACGAAATAGATAGGCAGAAATTAGCCCAGGTTGGAGGCTCTGGTGCTCCTCTCAAGCTCCATTGAAAGTGATAGGCAGAAAATAGGCCNATCTACGGCAAAGTATAGGGCGACCTTATGTCTGAATGCATTTCTTGCATTGCCGAAGTTGAAATCGTAGCACTGAAGATGTCTGAAGCTTCCGTTGGCACTCTCATGCTTACTGATTCGTAGTTTCTTCCCACAGATGATTTCGTTGCATGAGCTATTCTTCCCACATAAGTTTTCCCGGGCAGTAGACAATTATTTCTTCTAGCTTGCTGTTTTCCTCTGACGCAGCAGTTTTCTCTTCATAGGTCAAAATTTGAGCACCTCAAATGAAACAGATATTTGAGGTGGGAAGACGGTATCAACGGTATCTTTGCTACGGAGCGATCACATTGTATATATGTTGCTGTTTTGTTTAAGTTTGTTGGAGTATTTTACTCAAGATGTTACTTCTGCCTGTCTATTTAGAAGGCCTAAGGATGCCAGGACGATAAAGGATCAATGAAAAAAAGAAGAAAATTTGGAAGCAAATAAGAGACGAGGAGATTCCGCACCGGCCTAGAGGCATTAGGCACGCGTATCGGTTATTGCATGAATTCTTCACGCACGGGTCCACTAGTCTATAATATTAATAGCGTTGTTCCTTCGTTCCTTCCTTCCTTCCTTCCTTCCTTACTTACTTCGTGAGCTACGCCTGAATTCACTGTTCAACTCGCATTTGGCCTTACATGCGAAATCCGGTATCTGTGCTACAGCTAACGCGAGAGGCAAATATTTTGGCGATTTTCGTCCTTCATTCTTCATTGTTTTGCGCTTTATTGAGTTCAGAAGGCTGGCGTATCTGTGATACAGCTGGTGACTAATCTGTCGGCCACAGGCCAGGTCTTTTTAATTGTTTATAAGCCCGGAAGTTTTAGGAATAAATTTTGGGGAACCTGTACCGTGGTTTACTGCCATAGGAATTCCACGGGTCCAGTTACACAGAGAGACTTATAAATATAATCCACGGGCCACTTAGACAAGTGCAGCTCCAGTAATTATCAGCAAAAAGGCTGGTCGTATAAGATGTCATGCATCGAATCTTGGTGTTGTTTGTGATGTTGACGGGGAATTGCCATGGTACAATGCGAAGGTTTCACTGATCTATCTGAAGCGCCTTAAGTCAGATAGTGAGCGTTTCACAGGTGCTCCTAGTTATGTAAATATTACACGGGTCCAATGATACGCGGAGGTCAGCAGTCAGGTCAGCTGGACAAGGTCTTTTTAATAATTTTTATGTCCTTGAGCTCTTCTGAATGAACGGGTTGGGACATGGAAGATTTCCATGTGGGGGTGGGCACTCGGAGTGCTAGCAAAATTCAACGAGGGGGGGGAGGCAGCCAGACACAGAAGCTAAACCCTAAGCAGTACATTTTAAGACCTCATTTCCAGTGAAGTGTGCGTGTGACTTTTTTGGGACGGAGTGTGTCCCCACGATCCTGCCCTGGCTAATCCACTGCAGGGAATTGTGGATATTATTATCAACCAAGAAAATGGACTTAATGTATCACACATCGAGCCCCTGAGTTGAAGAATAAGTGTGGTGTCACCGTACTAAAATATGACCATTTCACAGGTTTGTCTCAAAGGCCTTGCAAAGCCGTGAAAGTTTCACGGGTCCAGCTAGTGTAGAAGAAATACTGCTAGACGTCGTGAGCTTCGCTTTGCGCAGTCACAGGAGCGCTGAGGACAGATATAGGTAGCAGATGCTACTTGACATCGCAGTGCAAGGGAACAACTGCCCTAAGGTTAGCGTGAGATAGTACAACGCTAAAATGCAATACAGTACCGCGAGGCAAGAAAACATCTATTATAGGAAGAACGTGAGAGGCTGTAAACACAGAATGCAGTACAGCACCGAAATGCAAGAAATCAACTGCCAGAGGAAGAACGGGAGAGGATATAACAACAGAATGCAGCACAGCACCGAAATGCAAGAGAGCCACTGCCAGAGGAAGAACGGGAGAGGATATACCAACAGAATGCAGTACAGCACCGAAATGCAAGAGAGCAACTGCCAGAAGAAGAACGGGAGAGGATATAACAACAGAATGCAGTACAGCACCGAAATGCAAGAGAGCAGCTGTCAGAGGAAGAACGGGAGAGGACATAACAACAGAATGCAGTACAGCACCGAAATGCAAGAGAGCAACTGCCAGAGGAAGAACGGGAGAGAATACAAGGAGAGGATTCAGTACAGCGCAGGAGAGCACGCCGAGTGAATCAACGACTGGCTTTTAACATGGCTCGGCAGCGCGACGTAGATGCATATCTACAGGTTCCTGTAGACCTTGCACGTCATAATTGCGGCCCGATGGAAGTACGTTACTGACACTGCAACGCTTTTATGTTTCTAGGCGAACGAACAAGAGGGACGCTCAACAATCCTAACTTTGAAATCTGCTGCAAATCAGGAGCGATCAGAATCGTCAATATTCCTGAGTTGCCTTAGGAGCTCTCTGGTCTCTACACTACTGACACGCCAGTAGGCTACGTATTTCAAATGCCATATTAGAAGGTTCAACCGTGCAATGGCATGTGTTCGATGAAAGTAGATGATGCTACAACATTAGGAGGAATTTCAACTTATAGAATCTACGAAATTGTTCACAGGTTAATTGGTGGTCCTCGGAATCAATTAGGAACTCTCCCGTCCTGCTTACAAACATATTTCTGTGATGATGTAAAGCAAATACGGCATATACAGAAAGAATGCCTCTCAATACGGCAAACCCACTTTTTGATGCAAGCATATTTAGAATAATTCATTCTGCTACGATATCTGCTGGGAACACTTACAATCTTTTCTATCGGTGTAGGAATAAATATCCGCATGGTATGTCACCCTCGCCTAAAATTGACGGTTTGTCCGCATTTCTCCGTTTTCGCTCTCTTTAGACCGTACTGTCGGAAAATCCGAACTAATTTCGGGTTTAACATAGGGTAGGTTAGGCGAGGCAAGGTCTGTTTTTTTTTCATTTTCAAATTTCGGTACTGTCAATTTTAGTCAATGGTGGAAAGGGGTTAGGTAACATTCCTACTGGCGTATCGGTTGGTTTACACGCCAATAAAAAACCTGATGCGGAACATCCCAGAAGATATTATCTACCAACTGTGAATGTAATTGCAATATTGATACCAGATAATGTCGAGAATGACACCAATCATTCGGAAATATGGTTACAACAAAATTCAGATAATAAGGTGCACAGAATCCTAAGTAACTTTCAAGTGACTCGCATCGATCACACAATCCAATGATGCACCCCTGTTTCTTCCCCTCTGGCTTAGATGGCTGGCATCTTGGATTGATGAATGCAAATGGAACCTGTCAGATTTCAATACTCCAGTTTCACACCAATCACATTATGAACAGAGCTGGGCATAGATACTCAAAAATGTATCTAGATACTAGATACACCCTTAAAATGTATCTAGATACAGATACTAGATACAACTTTACAAATGTATCTAGATACAGATACTAGATACTTAAAAGTATCTATAGATACAATTCTAGATACTTTTATTTTTACAGCTGAATTTAATAGTTTTACTAGTTCATATGGTTAATTCAGGTGGATACAATTCTGTTCCTTTATAATAGTGTTGTATAGTAGATTAGTAATTACAATAATAATGACTGTTGCACATTTACTTCCGGTAATGAGGCTAAATAGTTGATCACATTTGTTTGTGATAAAATATCATATCTCTAAAAGAAAAAAGGACAATGTCATTGAAGTTTCATAGTTAATATGTATATTGACTTTTCTGCAATAACATTCATATGCAAAGTATAATTTAGGTTGTATATTTTGGTGGATGTTACCCCAATTCCAAGTAAATTTTTAATAGGCTCTAAAAATTAATAAATGACACAAGTTTTTTCCGTTGAACTATTTAATCCCACTAAGAAAGTTGGAATACAGGTAAACAAACTAAAACAGTGTTGAAAAAATATATAAACCATTCCGGACATTAAGGTTATCACATCTGATAAATGTGGCTGAAGGAGGTTTTACTCATAGTCACAGAAATCATTTTATTTAAAAAATATGAGCCGTTCAAACATTGCATCTGAAATTGAGGCTCTTCGGGGTGCCAGGGTTAAACCTCCAAGTGAAAGTCTCTCTACAGGTGCAGACGAAGGTAACGTGGTGTTGTATTTGAGGAATACATTTTTAACAGCCTTGTGATGCTTTAAGATTTCTAAATCAAATTTAGGATCTTGCAAAAATGATAGTAGTATCATTTCGAATGAAGTACGAGTCCTTTTTCGCTTGGAGAACTGGTAGAATTCATCATGATCAGATGATGCACTGTTCTCTCCTGAATGTATAATTTAATATTATCTAAAAAGTATCTAAAAAAGTATCTAGATACAGGCAAAAAGTATCTAGATACTACATCTAGATACAACATTTGAAAAGTATCTAGATACAGCATTTAGAAAAAGTATCTGCCCAGCTCTGATTATGAAGACAGCGGAATCTATAAACATATTGCTTTTGGGGCGTCGGTTGTTCCAACAATATTGCGTTGACCAGTTTGCCAAATTGCAGTTATGCCGCATGCAATACATTCATTCGTCAGAATAAAGCTACTTTAAGATCTGACCTATACTGGAAGATGCCATCTTTGCTGGTGACGCTGACCGCACCAAGGAGCTTCAATAGAGAAGGAGGGAGCCTTGTGGCCCAATTACAGACTTGCCAGCGAGTCAACCAGATCTCTTATGGCTGTGAGACGCTCATTGGTGGAAAAGACGGGGAAGCAGCAGACGAACCGAGTTACTGATATGCGATTGGTGCTTACGCGACTGGCTGCAACCATAAGAGACTCTTTACTGATATGCGATTGGTGCATACGACAACTGGCTGACAGCCTTAAGAGACTCTTGAGCTTCAACGGGCTAGGCTACTGGCTCCCTCCTTCTCTATACAAGCTCCTTGGACCGCACAGGCCGCAGATGTATATTGCCAGCTTCATTCTAAGGAAGTCCTCGATACTTGGCTAACCACTATCAGGATGTTATGGCTATCGTTTGAAAGTTTGGGACACCTACTCTATTTCTAACCCATAGACTGCAACAGTACTTGACTTTTAGGTCCAAAAGTGGCCTCTGACGCTGACGGCCAATATGGGAAAAACGGGATTTTCTCATGAGCTATTATGAACATGTCCAGACACGGTTATGGGGTCTAGCGCCCAAGTGCTTCCTCCCAGTATCCAAGATACCTTCTACGCAAGAAAAATGTTCGGTACTTTGGAATTTTTTCTTTAGTATTAGTTAGGGGAATAGAATAGCTCTTTAGAAAGTCAATTTTTTTCCGTTGCCGACTTTTGGCCTCCAGCGTTAGACCTAAGAGTCAAGTACTGTTGCGGTCTATGTCTGACCTTTACATGCAACCCAAAGTAGCAGGAAATTGTTGGTGAACATTCTCGTTGCCATACAGCAACAGACCGACCAGATATCACAGCAAGAGTGTTTAAGCTGAAGCAGCAGCATAGGTATATTGCAAGACATCAAGTCTGGAATTCCTGGTAAAGTTATTGCTCATGTCAGTACGATCGAATTCCAGAACAGAATTACTGCATTGCCATTACTTATCTATAATATTATATAATATAATAATAATAATGTTCCTTCTTCGTTCCTTCGTTCCTTCCTTCGTGTGTTACGCCTGAATTCAATGTTCAGCTCGCATTTGGCCTTCCATGCGAAATCCGGTATCTGTGCTACAGCTAACGCGAGAGGCAAATATATTGGCGATTTTCGTCGTTCATTCTTCATTGTTTTGCGCTTTATTGAGTTCAGGAAGCTGGCGTATCTGTGAT
>LQNS02278001.1:6736446-6761971 GCA_001587735.2 Parhyale hawaiensis
GGTTCATGTATGTTTATTCTGTCTTGTTCACTCTTTCTGACTCGCCTTGCATTTAGGTTTTTGAGGGCTCCAGACTCACTCACACACTGAAACACATTCCATGCTGCTGATGTTCTTCATTATGCTGTCGTCAATTTGGTGCTAAATTATCTTTCTTGTATACTTCGTAAATTTTATAGGCGGCTAGTTAGAGCTGCAATTAATTGCCGAAGCTTTGACCGGGTAACCGAGTTAGTCAATCTAATCAAATTGTCCATCCCTTTTGTGTGACTTATCAACGCAGACCATTGCAGCGTCAATTAGTGTCCCATTCATAATCCCTGTCCAGTTAATTAGTATTGTTGTATATTTTACGTGAACACTCATATATATACATGCACATACACTCACATGTAACACCCAACACAAATTTATCCCAATAACGCAGCCAGTGGTGCAAAATCTGTTGGCAGACTAAAGCTCAGACCTTTACAGACGGTAATCTCCCTTGCTTGCTGGTGTGGTGCGTCTCGTAAAGTAAATTGGGAGAGCGTGCTGGGTTTGTACGGATACTTAGTTCCAGTGGTTGTTGCCCAGCACTCTAAACTTTTACAGTGCCTAACTTCCATTTTGTTTTGGGTTATCCTGTCTGTTGATTGTGTGACCTGGAAAACCTTTAGAAAACTCTGGCTGAAGGGTTCTACGAGCATTCCGATTCCTCACGGAAGCTTGGGCAGTGCCCGTAGTGACAATGGGTGAGAAGCCTTCTGTATATAGGAGGTGCCAAGTGATGACATCAGTGACGACTCAATTGATGAAAGCACGCAGCACCTAACACATAGCCAAACAGTCAAGAATGAATTGCGTGATATCTAAAAGACGATTAACTTCTTGAAAACATATGAACCTGCTAAGAAGGGACCAGGAAGGACACGACGAACGGGCAACACTGATCTCCCATTGATGATGGTATGACAAGCTTCGGCAAGAAGTTAATTGAATGCCTAGAGAGAATTCATTCTGTGAACTGCAGCTCATCTCAGGGTCTCCTTCGGCTCGAAGTTTGTCAGGAATAAGGTGCTCCAGATCATCAAGGGTGAGATACCTCGCGATTTCTACGCAAGTGAGTACCTTACCAAACTTAGAGCGAAGCTCCACTATAAGTTGAGGCAGCTAAGAAATGGCAATGAGTTGCTTAAATCCGTATATACTTTCAATGGTACTGTCTTTGCACGGAAATTCGGAGTGACACGAGTGATACCCATCAATTCCGTTAACGACTTTAACAAGCTCCATTCATCATTCACCATATCCTAGACTTGAGGTTACGGACTCAGATCAAATATCACAGCCTAGATTTACTCTTATGATGAAGCTATCGATATCCCAGCACCTGATTGTAAAAATAGTTCTCTTGATAATTTCATGTCGATGCGAATGCCGTCGAGTTCATTATCTGTTATCCGTGTTAACTTCCGTAGTATGCGTAGGAATTTTCCACTGCTTCAAGCTTTGCTCTCCATTACCAATGCAGTGTTTGATGACATCACTGTCGTGGAAATTTGGCTTACTGGTGATATTGATATAGCTTTTGATTTGGATGGCTACAGTAAATATAGCTTGTACCGCAACAATATCGGAGGGTGGGATATCCATATATGTTCGTAACATCTGGTTAGTTAACAGACTGAGTGATCATTCGCTTGTTGGTGATGAGTGCAAGCTATTGACCCTGAAAGTTAAGAAGGACCAAATAAATTTTGCTCTTTCTTGTTTTATAGACCTCCCAGATTACCGATACTGTTCATAATAATAATAATTTTCTTGTACAATTCATCTCCAAGATTCCGAGAGATACTCCATCGATCTCATGCGGAGATTTCAACCCAAGTCTGCTTAATCCTCTGGAACTTGGGTCAGTTCACGAGTTTTCATCAACCATGACTGGATTTGGTTATTTCCCTATTATCGCTCTGCCGACAATGTCCATACAACGTACTCGTTATTGGATCATGTGTGGTCCAACACAACAGTGGGTGGAATTCAGCAAGCAGGTGTGACTGATGTTGAATTATCTGACCACATGCCAGTTTATGAAGTTATTACTACCATGCAACGTACTGAGGAACAGTATTTATACTGGAACCTCAATAACGAAAACCCACAAAATTATTTTCTAAACCGTGTATCGAGATTGCCGTGCCCTGTTTATTGTGAGGGAGATCCATGTATAGGGTTGGCGTTATTGCTAGAACAATTGTATAATGCCTATTACTCGGCTTTTCCTCTGGGGCGACTGAAGTAACTCTAAACGTGCTACAGCAAGGTGGATCACCAAAGATGTTAAACACCTCATTAATAAGAAGCATAAATTGTTTGGTATGTATCGGAGAGGAATAATACTTAAGCGTTCATATACTGTACTTCGAAATGTCCTAGGGGCCGTAATTAGGTTACTAAAGCGAATGCATTATTTCAATGAAATAAATAGCGCGGCAAATAATCCACAAAAGACCTGAAATGATAAACGAGTTACTTTCTCAAAGCAAGCCTCGTTCTGTACGTGAGGTGGAAACAGATCGTGATTAATAAATGGTGATCAGTTACCAAGTCATTTTAATGATTATTGCACCTCTATGGCAGATAATCTAGAGCAATTATTAATACGTAACAATGTGCAATATGAAATTCTTAGCCCTCTATTCGATTTCGAATTTGATTTTACTCCAGTTATTAGTGATGAAATTTTAACCGTTGTAGATAAAATGAAATCCAAGTGCTATAACACGAATGAAATATAACCAAGGTTTTTATAACTTGTACTTCCTTATATCGTGGAATATATAATATGTCTGCTATTTTTAATTATCGTTTCACGCTAGGAATGTATCCCGATGTCCTAAAGATTGCCAGAGTCATTTCCGTACATAAAGGAGGTAGTGTAAACACCGTCTCTAACTTCCGGCCAGTTTAAACTGCTTCAATTTTTAATAAAATCTTCCAAAGCATCCATAGAAGAATGACTCAGCATTGTATAATACATGATATTTTAAGTGATACTCAACATGGTTTTAGGCAAGGAAAAACACAACTCTTGCAATCTTTAATCTCGTATCGAATGTTATGCCTGCACTTTTTGATAACTTTTACAGTGTGTTTGTTTTTAGATTTACAAAAGGCTTTCGACACTGTTGAGAGGGAAATTTTAACGAAAGAACTTGTTAACTATTGTTTTAGAGGTATGGCTAACAATCTATTGAAAAGCTACGTCACAAGTTGAAAGCAGTATGTTGTCATCGATGGCTCGAATTCCAGGATTAATGATGTCGGCGTAGGGGTACTCCAAGGATCTGTCCTAGGACCCTTGCTTTTCAATATTTTTATCAGTGATATTGCTTTTATTCCTGACGCAAACGTAATTTTATTTGTTGATGACGCAGTATTTTATGTAAACAACAGGTCATTGGAAGATACAGTTCAGAAAATGTAAAGACTTATTGAGAAACTTGTGATATGGCTCTCTTCTAACAGATTAACTCTCACTGTAACTAAAACTAAGCTTATGCTTTTTAGTCCCTATAGGAATTTACTTTTACCTAATGTTCTATTAAATGGCACAATCATAGAAAGGGTAAACTCTTTTAAATATTTAGGAATAGTTATTGACAATGAATTGAGACTTTCTAGTCGTGTTACCTATCTGCACAGTAAATTGAGCAAAGAAAAAGGAGCCATATACGCAGTGTCAAAGTTCTTACCTAAGAAAGCTTTAGTAGCTTTGTATTATGCTTTATTGTATTCGCAAATGAAGTATGGTATTGTTAAATGGGGAGGAGCAAGCAATATCATTGTGAAGCATATCTCGACAATAATGAACGAAACTCTTAGAATAAAATTGCGACTGAAGCGTGACCTCAGTAACATACCAGTAACGTCAACCAATACCATGTACCACACTCTGCATCTCCTGAAATTCACTGACGTACGCAAATATTTTGTTATCAAATTTTTGCATAAGGCTGTATCCGTTAAGTCAAACGCATTTGCGACTCATTTCAGCTCGCTTCTCTCCGTTAACCCGTACAATACCAGAAACGATAGGTTCAATTTACTGGCTGTTCGATTGGACATTCAGAAACGTTTTACACTTTTTCAATGTGTTCAAGCCAATAATGGTCTCCTTAATGACCTTGTGCAACGTTTTAAACTTGCTTTTAGAAATTATTGTGTAGGAATGTACCTTGATTAATGTAGACTTGTGCCTTTTAAGCTCACATAACTTTCAATGGGTTTGTTCTCCAATTCTCTGCCAGTTTAAACTGATGTACAATACATTTACTTCATGTTGTGCTTTGTATATTTTTAATGAAATTTGAGAATAATACAAGAATAAAGGAACCTACAAGGTTCTCGGAGGGGGTGCACCTCTATATATGTATTCGTGTATGTGGGCAGCAAATCATTCCGTAAACATGTTTCGTTGATAGAAAGATGACACGATATTTTGACCTTCTTCTTTTCTAGCCTTTCGAGGGTTCTGAACTTTAGTTCTGTACTGAGGGAACAGGTGCTGAGAGCGGTAAAAGACAGCCATTTGCTTAAAATCATGGTGACGTTTCGGGTTAACGTAACCCATAATCATACCAGTGTAAAAGCAAGACTGACGCTCGAGAGGTGACACCCGGTCTTATACAAAAGTTGAAGAAATACTTGAAGACGCATTCAAATTTAAAACGATTGAAAAGAATCCAACAGAAGACTTGAAACGCGAAGTAAACAAGCACATAACCTGTTGCAATGCAGCAACAGATGGACTCAAGCTTCCGAAACTAGTCGGCCACTACGAGCCAGGTTACATTTACGCCAATCCGAAAATTCATAAGAAAATTATTGACCCACCCATGAGACCAATAGTATCTCAAATTGGAACCCCTACAGCAGAATTGGTCAAGAAACTTAACAGCATCATAGTCAACTACTTGCCATGAAAATACATGGTAGACTCAACTTTTGAATTTCTAGAACTAACTAAACACCTCAAGTTTCTAGAGGGTTACCAGCTAGCGAGCTTTGATGCTGAGAGCCTATTCACCAATGTGCCAGTCAACACAACGATTGATATCATCATCAAAAATGTTTACGAACACCCAACATTGCCTCCGCCAAAAATACCCAAGAAATCGATGGAAAAACTCCTTGAACTCTGCACGACTGGGATCCCGTTTCGCAGTGTAGATGGCCGCCTATTCTTGCAGACGGATGGAGTAATGATGGGCAGCAGCTTGGGTCCGACTTTCGCGAATTACTATTTGTGAGACTTGGAAAATTGGATATTCTCTCAGTACCCAGAACATTACCCGATCATCTACGCTAGGTACATGGATGATATATTTCTGCTTCTACCAGCCAACTATAACCTTCAACTTCTCCACTAACTGTTTGAAGCTCACTCTGTACTTAAATTTACCGTTGAAAATGAAAAGAACAACAGACTTGCCTTCTTGGACGTGCTACTCAAGAAGCAAGGACCATCACTCCATACATCAGTATATACAAAAGCAACAAACAGTGGAGAATGCATTAACTTCAGGAGCATCTGTCCCGAGCGCTACAAAGTTGCAGTAATAAACACATTTCTTAACAGAGCCTATGCAATATCAAGTGACTGGAAAGCATTTCATAGTGAAGTACAACGCAGCAAGAACTTCTGACGAACAACAATTTTCCAATGAGCATCATCGACAAAGAGATACAGAAATTCCTGGAAAAAAGCAATCCATCAGCACCACGAAGGAAGACACTGACAACCAATATTTGAACTTCTCTTTCCAATCTCAAACGACCTTTAATTACAAACTAGAAGAAAAACATCTAAACAACATCGTAAAGAAAAACGTAATAGCGACTAGCCAGGAGAAAAAGATAAAGCTCATCATCTACTATAAGATTCTGAAACTCAAAAAAAAACTTCTCATCAGCAGCAACATCCACCGCCACCTAAGCGAGTTTAACTGCGTGTACCAATACACCTGCAATCTAAGAGAGTGTAACTCTTCAGCAAAATACATCGGGTACACGGAGCAAACACTCGCAGACAGATTTCGACAGTATAGGTCCGTCCAGCAGCACCTCAAGAGTGTCCACAACAAGCAGCGAGTATCACCTCAAACCATCCTGCAATCTGTCTCCATACTCAGAAGGGCCACCACCAAGCAGAATCTCCTCATTTTAGAAGCGCTGTTTATGAAGGAGCAGAGTCCAAGCCTCAGCAACCAAGAAGAAGGCTGGGATCGAATTTTGCAAATATTCTGAAATTGAATGTACAAAAAATGTATGCCTGTACCTTACTAGCATCACAAAAGTTTTTCTGCAACAGATAGTACAAATATTGCTAACTTTTAGTAGCTGTTCGAGACTGCAGATTGATATGTTTAGGGTGCGTTTGTTCGACGGTCTATTAGGTAAAACCATTTATTCTTTCTCGAATATTCCATGTGCCAAATTATTGTTCATTTTATTCAGACACGGATAGGCAATTTTAATAGATAACCAGTAAATACAGTTGTACTCTCTTTAGCGTATACCATTGGGAGTTTGCCGTAGATAAGTTTTAGAAGATTTTATTCATATTGTGCAATTGTCAACTACTATTAAATTGCTAACTGGCAACTCACCGGAAGCTATAAGACCGGGTGTCACCTCTCGAGCGTCAGTCAATGCTTTTACACTGGTATGATTATGGGTTACGTTAACCCGAAATGTCACCATGGACATTAAAACCATTTTAATCAAATGGCTGTCTTTTACCGCTCTCAGAACTTGTTCCTTCAGTACAAAACCAAAGTTCAGAATCCTCGGAAGACTAGAAAAGAAGAAGGTCAAAATATCGTGTTACTTTCTTTCAAAGAAACATGGCTACATATATATATATATATATAATTGAAGAATTAGATGAGAAGTAAGTCATTCAACTTAAATTCCGTTACCGACGACGCCCATTTCGCTATACCTCAGCTCATTAAGTGGACGGCTAAAAGTTGATGATAAACATATTACCGAAAGATTCCTGAAAATTTCTCAGGTTATCATGGGCAGGTGCAACCATGATTTCGAATAACGAAAGCTATTAATGATATTTTCTCTTAAAAAAATGCTTTTTCGTTTTTCATTTTTTAGACAACGTTCGTCCTTTTCACCTCAGCTACCATGCTTAGTAAAGACGCACAGAAGTACCGAAAGGGACAGATCACAGACTGTACTTGGTTCAATAGGTGGCACATATGCACGGGAAACTCCATAATAGTTACGAATCCTACAGCTGGCTTGAACATAATAAACTATAGTCCAAAGTTCGGATCAGAAGTGCAGTGTGATAATGAAAGATTTTTTACGATGTTGAAGAACACAGACTAAGGAAAACACGGACGAGCAGTTCTTTGGTATTTTTATAACAAAATTTTATCAGAGTAATGACGTCACATTCATCATTCCGTTGATTTCATAATCAGTTGGTGTACAGCAGAGCTAGGATTCGGTATTTTCTTTTTTTTTTTTTTTTTTTTTTTGTGCCGTTGGNTTTTTTTTTTTTTTTTTTTTTTTTTTTTTTTGTGCCGTTGGTATCGTTATTCGGTAGATGAAAACGGGTCATTCGGTTCGATATTTCGGAAGATTTCCAAAAAATCTCCCGAATGATTCGGTATTTTGGTTGGGTATTATTAATAAAACTTCGCACCCGGGCGCTTTCCGACAGCAAGCTTAACCCAAAAGAAGCACTTTGCAACACCGGGAAGCCCGAAATGCGGCTAAAGGAAATCCAACAAAAAAAAAACAGATGCAACTGCATGCCAACACGACCAAAAGCCGATGCCGGCAATGAGTTTCAAACCTCAACAGACGAAGCACCAACCGAACAGGTTAGTTCAGCAGCAAACCTTCTCCAATGTGAAAAAGTGCGCACCGACAGCAGCATGTTTATTTCTCTTTGAAACTTTGAGAGCCGGGACGGAAGACTGAAACCAATGCCTCTTATTATTGTGTACATTATAAAACATACAGAATTCGGCTACCCCTTTCCTGTGTGAGAGGTTCACCAGATCATTACCTGCGTACAGCTTGCTGGCTGAACTAACAAGTCGGTCCAACAGACGTTAAGTGACTCAACAGATGAAGCTCAGACCGGTGTGCAATATTCCAACACTGGGAGCAAAAAAGCATCAAAGCTTCTACGGACATTCTCACTGTAACCAAACACAGAAATCACCTTACGCGGGATCCCAATCTTACAGAAAGCACTTACCACCAGTCGTCTAATATGCATCTCAAAAGTAAGATTCTCATCACAGACAACACCAAGAATCTCGAAGGAGCTAGACTCCTGAAACAAGGTGTCCAGACGTGGATGCTGCGGTACAAGTGTCTGAGGCCGACTGATAATCATCGACTTGGTCTTACTGGCATTCAGTTTCATGCTCCAGGCCGAGAACCAGGCACTAATGCGTGACCAATCCATATTCGGAGACTGGGCGACAGCATTACTCATGCGGGGAGCAGGTATCACTGCTATCAAAGAGGAATGGTCGGCATAGTTGATCATCGTGTTTTCCAGCGAAGATAACATGTCACTAGAATATAGAACGAGCAAGAGCGGGTCCTGCACGCTACCCTGAGGGACGCCAGACTCCACTGCGACTGAAGCACTCAAAACGCTGTCAGTAGACACACTCTGCGTTCGCTCAGAAACAAAATCACGAATAATTGACAGAACCCTACCACCCACACCAAACGACTCAAGCTTGTATAATAGACCCTGGTGGTCGACCTTGTCAAACGCCGAGCTAAAATCCAACTGTAAAAGGCGTGCTTCAGACTCACAGTCCAGCGCAGACTGTAAATGTTGTGACACCGACAACGATGCGTCACAACTAAACAAAACAAATATCATTTTTTATCTCGTATACAGGGTAAAATGGATACACCTATTGAGGTTTTCTTGTTGCCTTAATTCTAGAATTTTGAAGATCCAGTAGTGTGAAGAGCAGGAGAAGCAGTCCGTGCTGAGAGTCAGCTCCCCGCAGTGTAAATCCGTAGCGTGTCGTCCGGGGAATCGAACCCGGGCCTCCGTTGATGCGATGTCGAACCGTTGTCACTTCACCACAACAGCCCAAACCAGTGCTGTACGCAAACTGACCAAAAGCAGCAAACCCGTAACCTTAGCAAAACGACCAAGCTGACAAGGTACCAATTTCTCCAACACTTTCGATAAAAAGGGTGTCAGGGTAATAGGTCGGTAGCTGGCTTCTTGGGGCGACACTGGACTTTTGGGAATAGGAGTATAATACTCCCAGTAGACAACAACGGGGAAAACTATGCCCTGGAGTTGGGGCTTTGGAATTCAACTCCCGTCCTGCTCGTGGCGTGAGAGACGACCAACGCAGGGTCGATTCCAGGCGACTAAACCAGAATTCCTTCTCTTTGGCCACCTGCTGCTGCTTGGAAGGCGTATGAGCTTTAGAAGGTGGGTTATGGGAACCTACATGCGAGGAAATGCGTATGAAAGGCGGATGAGCTGCATGGAGCCAACGACAACGAGAGAGAAGATCAACTGGCTGTTGCCATAGCCGTGTGTCCGACATTCCATAGTCAGCTCCTCTCCCTACCTCTCGATGTCACAATCGAGACTCTTTTTTTTCTCGTTTCTTCTCTTCTTCATTTTCTCCTTTCTTCTACTTTTTTCTCCTGTTTCCTTTTCTTTTGTGCCAATCCCGTGCTGTGAGCGGCAGGGCCATGGGAAGTTGGTGGAGGCACCCTCATGTCCACCGTGAATTTCGTATCCCATAACCTGGCAAACCACTGGGTTGTGCTAGCCTTACTCGGTACGCAGCTCTGCTGAGTGGACCATTCTTCTGCCTCTGCTTATCTTCTGTGTATAGGATTTATTTCTTTCACTTTTATATATCTGTGAGAAAGTGAGACCAAAATAGCTGTCCGTAACATTTATTAAAAGTTTACTACCAACCATTGAACTATACTTATACCTAATTTATACTTTTACTTAGGAGAAGGACGATGCCAAGAGGAAACCCGCTCTGAGTATCCGGTTTCAATTTGAAAATATAGAGGGACTCCAAAATTCGAAGGTTAGACATGTATGAAGTAGTCGCTAGGATTTTAAATTCTCTATAGAAACTGGAACAATGCACTGTTCGGCATGTGTTCGTACAGAGGATTGGGAAGGAGAACAAAGAGGAACACCTGTCCTAAAACTGCACCCCACATGCTCAGCGACCCTTGTCATAAGGGTACGGCAGGTAGAGCCCACGTACCGTGATTCACAACGTGAACAACAAAATTGGTACACAGGGGACGCTCGCATTGCAGCAGTTTATCTTTATAACGTAGTACTAGTAGTAATAGAAGTAAACTTTTAATAAATGTTACGGACAGCTATTTTGGTCCTACTTTTTATTTTGAGGGTTCGCAGCGTCTGTATATTTCTGTATGCTTCTTTAAATTTCTGTACACTTCCGTTTACATCTTCATTTCTCTCTTGCTTTTTGGTGACGTTGAGAGTAACTCGGGACCGACTCTGGCTCGGAGGTGTCGTGTCCTTTATTGCAATATCAGAGGACTGCATGCGAACCTCGCGGATCTTGGCTCTGTGTCCCGTGGCGTAACATATCGTGTGCTGTTCAAAAACGTTGGTTACGAGTCGGACGCACTACACGGAGCTTGCCCTGGCAGGTTTTCAGTCCCCTTTTCGCAGGCGATCGGGATCGGGGCCTGGATACCGTGGCATGGCCGTCTATGGCCGGGGATGGGGGGTTTTGCGCTTACCGGCAAGCAGTGCTTGAATGTATCTGTCATGAGTTCGTCGTTGTGAGGGTGTCTGGCCGTCTGAATAATCTTTTTGTATTTTCCTTATATCTGTCGCAAAAATGTTAGAATCTGAGAGCTCATTTGAAGTAAAGTAATTTTAATCATAAAATTCAATGTAACTATATTAAATGGCCAATTCTCATGCCTGGCAACATCTATATTCCGGAAGTGACTAAGCGCGCAAAGTGTTGCGAGGTTACCAAGCACGTTACGCTATAGTCCGGACTGTTTTTAAAAGTGCTCCACAGTGAAAATGAAGTTCGTTAAAGCGTGCATCATTATTCGAAAGCCCGCTTATCGAATCTAAAACCCATCTTATACAAGCTTTGAAGGTAAGCATGCGGAATGGTTATTGTTGTTTGCCTTTTGTTTTTCTTTAATTGTTATTGTTTTGCCACATATCGGAGCCCCACAACTGATGATTCTCTGTATGACTGTTTGCTGACGGCAATGGCCTCGATCCGCAGTACGGATCCTAAATCAGCGTTTGTTTTTGAGGGAGATTTCAATGCACACCACAGGGACTGGCTGGGATCGATGTCACCGACTGATGGCCATGGTGTGGCTGCGTTGGACTTTTTCACCTTATCTAGTTGCGTGCAGCTAAGCAGTTCGTGGGTCCACGCATGGTGCAGGTAATTGTCTTAACCTTGTCATTACTGATGTCCTGTACTTAATGACTATGTCACGTGGACCTGAACCAGATGGTTTCTGTGGTAGACACCAGGAGTGGTGGTGTTGGCGCCAGATTATCTGCAGTGAGCATCCTATCTCTGTGCTTAATGACTTGACTGTGTCTGTTTTGGAAAGGTTTGTCCTGAAGAGGACTATCCTTGTGAGGTCTCGAGACAAGCCATGGTTTGATGACCGGTGTATGTTAGCTTTCGAAGCTAAACAAGCGGCTTATCGGGCATAGCGGTGTTCACGTGACCACACTGTGGCTGACCTATGTTGATCGTGGAGCTGAGGCTAAGCGTGTTAATGTGAGGGCACAGCATCGTCAGAGGCAGCATTCCAGGGAGTCGTTCAGTATTGACCATACAAATCGTTGGTGGATTGAGCTAAAGGTTTCAGTTTTGGGGGCTGAACCTTCGTTGCCGCCCCTTGTATCATTGCTGATCCCTTTGCTAGGGCGGAGCTCCTGTCGGCTCACTTTGACGAAAAGCAGAGCAGAGACATGTTATCATTACCTCATGGATGTCACCTCGAACCTCGTTTAATTTCTTTGGCGTTCAGATCTGCTAAAATCAAGGTGCTGCTTGAAGGCCTTGATCCTTATGGAGGAGTGGACCCGGTGGGCATGTTTCCTCTGTTTTATAAGCAGCTTGCTGGCGTTCTTGCCCCTAAGCTAGTAGCGATCTTCCGGGGCCTGATACGGCTAGGAAATTTTTCCCGTTGTTGGCGCGCTGGGAATATTACTCCTACTCCCAAAGGTCCAGCTTCGCTCCATGTAGCCAACTAACGACCCATTACGCTGACGCCCATTTTGACGAATGTGTTCTAGAAATTACTAGCTTGTAAGCTTCGTCGTTTTGCTGAGGTCACGGGTTTGCTAACTGCCAGTCAGCTTGCGTACAGAGCTGGTTTGGGTTGTTGTGATGTATTGTTGTCAGTGTCACACCATTTACAACCTGCGCTGGATTGTGGGTCTGAGGCACGCCATTTACAGTTGAACTTAAGCGCGGCGTTTGACAGGGTCAACCAAAAGGGTTTATTATACAAGCTTGAGTCGTATGGTGAGGGTGGTAGGGTTCTGTCAATCATTCGCAGTTTTATTGCTGAGCGAACGCAGGGTATGTCTGCTGACGGCGTTTTGAGCGCCTCAGTCACGGTGGAGTCTGGCGTCCCCTAGGGTAGCGTACTTTACCCGCTGTAATTCCTCCTGTATACTAGTGTTATGTTCTCTTCTCTGGAAAACACATTGATCAACTATGCTGGGGATTAAACTTTGATAGCGGTGATACCTGCACCACCCATGCGTAATGCTGTCGCCCAGTCTCTGAATATGGATTTGTCAAGCATTAGTGCATGGTGTTCGGCTGGGGGTATGAAGCTGAATGCCAGTAAGACCAAGTCGATGATTATCAGTCGTCCTCGGACACTTACACAGCAGCATCCACATCTGAACACCTTGCTTCAGGAGTCTAGCGCCTTGGAGATTCTTGTTGTTGTCTTGGATGAAAAGTTTACCTTTGAGCCGCTTATTTGGGGTCTGGAGTCACGTGCTTCCAGTAAGATTGGGCTTTTTGCGTAGGGTGAATTCTGTGTTTGGTGACAGTGCGGATGTCCGCAGATGTTTTTATGCTTTTTTACTGCCTGTTTTAGGTATTGCTCACCGGTCTGGGCTTCAGCTGCTGGCAGTCACTTTCGTCTGTAGGACTGCCTTGTTACTTCAGCCAGTATACTGTGCCGGGGTAATGATTTGGTGAGCCTGTCCAAGAGGAGAAGGGTTGCCAAGCTCTGTATGTTTTATAAAGTGTACAACATTGAGAGGCATTGGTTGTATTCTACTGTCCCTGACCTCAAGGTGTTTAGGAGAGAAAACACGTGCTGCGGTAGGTGCGCACACTTTCACGCGGGATTATGTTAGATGTCATACTAATCAATTCGGTCGGTGCTTCGTACCCTGGTCTGTTGGGGTTGGGAATTTTTTGCCGACATTGGCTTTCGGTCGTGTTGGCCTGCAGGCGTTTAAGACAGCTGTTAATGGCTTTTTGTTGGATTTTAGCAGCGTTTCGGGCTTCCTGGTGTTGCAAAGTGCTTATTAGGGTTGTGCTACCTGTCCGTGTTGGCCTCTGCGTGAAGTTTTAATAATAATTATAACAAGAGCACTCTGAGAACGCATACCTCAGCCAAGCGAGGCAACGGCTCTGAAACCATATTTTCTTTCTATGAACTCCAAAATCTGATCATTTGTGCCTTTTGTTAGTAATAACAGCTTCTGCAATTTTCTTGAAGATCTGTTCATAACTTATTGAGTTATACTGCCAACAAACGCTATGACAAACATGAGTCAAACATAGAAACGAACAAACCAATCTGCACCAAAATTAAATATATATGTCTTTTAACATTACTAACAACCCCTATAAATTTAATAAATATCCATTTACCATTTTTTGAGTTATTGTGCTAACAAGCATAAAATTAAAAACAGAGACAAACGAACAAACCAACGAATCATTACCAAAATTTGGCCGTTTACTATTTGTTATATACCTGGCAACTCATTTTAATTTCATAAAAATCCATCAATAACATGTTGATTTATGGCATTGAGAAAAATGAAACATACAAGCAAACAAACAAACGGATGGACATATCTTCACCAAAAGTTAATCATCTGTTCCTCCTAACATACCTAACAATTCCTGTAAATTTCGTCCGAATCGGTTCATAACATCTTAAGTTATCTTGGTGGCAGACAGACCAATAAACAGACAGACAAACAAACATGACGAAAACAGAACCTTCTTGGTGGAGGTAATAAATTTCCTAGCCGTATCAGGCGCCGGAGGATCACTGCTAGCTTAGGGGCAAGAACTCCGGCAAACTGCTTAGCAAACAGAGGAAACATGCCCACCTGGTCACACCTCCATAATAATCAAGGCCCTCAAGCAGCACCTTGACTGTAGCAGATCTGACAGAAATTAAACGAGGTTTAGGGTGACATCCATGAGGCAATGACAACTCATCTCCGCCTTGCTTTCCGTCAAAGTGAGCCGACAAGAGCTCCGCCCTAGCCAAGACATCTGCAATGATACCAAGATCTTGACCAACAAGGGGCGGCAACGAAGGTTCAACCCTCAAAAACTAACCCTTTATCTCACTCCACCAACGATGTTTATGATCAATACTCAATAACGACTCCCTGGAACGCTGCCTCTGACGATGCTGTGCCCTCTCATAAACACGCTTAGCCTCGGCCCTACGATCAACATAGGTCAGCCACAACGTGCGGTCTCGCGAATGCCGCCAAGCCCGATAAACCGCTTGTTTAGCGTCGAAAGCTAGCCGACACTGGTTTTCAAACCACGGTTTGTCCCGGGACCTCACAAGAATGATCCTCTTCGGGACAAACCTTTAAAAAACAGGCACAGTCGAATCAGTAAACACAGATAATTTAGCGTCAACGCTCGTACTGCTCCAGTAATAGCCTCCCAGTTAGCCCTGCCTTTAGCGAACACCACTCTCCTGGTGTCTACCATAGGAACCAATTGGTTCAAGTCCAGGGACATTACAATGCGTGAGTGGTCAGTAGTACCAATAGGGGGGCCCACTGACACAGTCATGCTCAATGTAGCTTCTGAGATACATGGTCAAATGTGGAAACACTTCATGTTCTAAATCTCGCTTCGCTTTCGAATCTAGCTTGGTTCCTTTTGACATGATGATGATGATGATGATTCTTCCGAGTGTGGTAGATGAATAGCTGTATCTTTGATAGAGTTTTAAATTCTTCTATCATGAGCTCTGGTCACATATTTTTTAGCTGAAATCCTTCTAAGCAGTTCGAGAAGTTCAGTCTTGGTTGGCGTTTTCGTTTCTATTGTGCATAATCACTTTCGCTTCTGCTTTCTTTGGCTGAATCTTTTCGTAGCAGTTGATAATTCACCATGAGCAGACTCCCTTATACATTGAATTTACATTGCAGCTAAAGTTCGACGCTTGAGGTTCAACTATCTGTTGGATCCAGGATACGGTAAGCCCAGAGCATTTCCGGTGAATTCTTTGGACTGAAATAGGTATATTTTCTTGGTACTGCTCAACGTTTGATCAAAACCTAACTGTTATTCGTGCCTTATTCAGCAGGGGGGGGGGATATTTTGCTCTTGAAAAACTCATGGCTGTACTACTAGCATTTCATAAATGGAAGATCAGGCTTGCACGAATTAGATTTATTTAACAGTAAAACCTATACTGAGAATCGGAAGAAGAAAAAATTAATCACAAAATACTGCCGTCATATTTGACGGCTGGGCCCTGTAGTATGCTATTATTGCAGAGGCTGTTAGAAATTCACAACAAGTTGTTAATCACAGGTCTATAAATTTCTCAAATTTGTTTATATCTGTTGGAACATTTTTGATTAAATTTGGAAAAAGTTGTTTCCAGAAGCGTCTTTGTTTTGTCTGTTAACTTTGCTATCTATCTATCTATTTATATTATACTAAAAGTCTGTGAACCGGTCTTGCTTGTTTATTTGTGTCTTGTTTGCTCACAGTTTCTTTACTTTTAGAAGGGAAGAAATTCGAGGTATTGGGGGCAGTCGCATTCTTGTCTTGCTTGACATAGCTTTTTCGCATTTAGCGGGAAGAAATTCGAGGTACTGGGGGGGGGGCAGTCACTTTCTTTCCATGCATTAGGTCTTTAATTAGATTGTATTTGTGATATGGAAGTTAAACTGAGCTGGGCCTCAAGAACGGGCATGATCAATTCATCGGTTCCATGGGCAATACAACTGATATACGTAACATATAATGATTTGACTTTGCTTACAGCCTGGGTGTTGAATATTCGTTAGAGAAGCAAAGAATCTGTTGATAGTAAACCGAACAGGCCGCTCCTTGACGGGCAAAAGAGGACGGCCGAATAGCGGGTGGTCTATGCCCAGCTAAATAACACCTGCTTTTAATGTTAAAGCGAAGATGGTCGCAATGACGACCCAACGGGTCACGGGCCGTCTAGTTGAATTTAAAAGTTTAACCAGTTAATTGAATGATCAGTGTCTTGTACATGTGGATATATCAAACAATTGAATTATTAGCTCTAAACGCTTGTTTGATGTAATACGATTTTTGTGCTGATGTTTCGACCGGTCTCACCAATGTACATTTAATCACAATTTTAACAACTTAGTTTGTAAACTACTCCACCCAAATCCAGTGACTTTTTTATGTCTTTAAGTTAACATCATTTATTTGAGCATTTGACCAGCAAAGGCAGAGCCATCAAGACCGTTCAAAACTTCTCCATGTGATGAAAAAAAAGAAAGCTAATACTGGCTTGTACGCTGTAAGGCATCGTATGGTTCCAAGGTAAACTCATGAAGAGCACCAGTTCGACGAGTATCCCTCATTCTACCAAATGGCTCCTTCAGAAAATCCGCCAGAGGATGACTAGTGCCATTAAATATTTTGTAGAGAAAGCAGACCCCACCAACTCTACGACGATGCGCCAGATCACAAGGCACAACACCATCCAGCATGAACGCACATCGCCGAACCACTCTGTCAAGCAAACTCAGAGGACAATCAGCTGCAGAACCCCAGACTAAGGAGCAGTATTCCAGAAGGGGGAGGACATAGCAATTAAAGCAGCGACGTGTCAACTCTACCGAACCAAACACCCTTCAAGCACGTCGCATAAGACCGATTTTCTGCGATACTCGTGAAACAACCGAACGGATGTGGGGCACAAACGTCAACTTTGAATCAAAATTGACACCCAAGAGTATCGGGTCATTAACCACCGGAAGTGACACACCATCCAGTATGAGTGCGGGAAAAGCAGGTCTCACTGTACGTAACCTAAACACGAACATGGTCTTAGTCTTGCCTGCATTTAGCCTCATACCCCACCTAGAACACCACGAATCAATCACTTCCAAATCACGCTGAATGGATTCTGAAACCTCCAACCTATTACTAGGATTCTCGCAAACAGCCAGCAAAGAAACATCATCAGCGTATCCAACATTTGCATTATGAACAAGATCAAACATGTCCCCTCCATATACGATGGATAACAAAGGGCGCAGAACACTACTTTGTTAGACACCAAAACCACATCCAAAAACTCACTACCTACTCTTCTCATCAACAACTACACATTGGCGGCTACCAGATAAAAACTTACTTATAACTGCGAAAATTGAACCACCAATACCCAACATTCTTAGCTTATGGAGCAACCCAAGGTGATTCGCGCGATCAGAAACAGCACTGCTTCTCAAGAAAGCGATCCAACCTCGTCGCAACCAACCTCTGGCAAACTTTAGACAAAACAGGTGTGATCGACATGGGTCTATAGTCAGAGATTCGACATGAGACAGAGCCCTTCGGAACGGGCGTTTCGTGAGCATTACGCTAGCATTCCGGAAAAGCTCCCAGCCGTAACATCCAATAGAACACCGAAGCGAGCGGGGCTGAGAGCACACCAGCCACCCTCCAAAGAAAGAGAAGAAACTTACCCGATGGATAAGTGCCCTCGGCCGCATGAGTCTGAACCCTAGACATTCTGGGTGATGGTAAGTGATGGTGATCGTGTACTCGCGATGCCGGTACGTGTGTGCAGTGCCGTCTGCCGTGACAGTTTTGACAGTTTATGTTTTGCAAGCACGGTGAGAGGGTTGCTCTGCTCTCTAAGCAAGCAATATGGCTGCAGACTATGGATGGGACTTTCAGTGGCCAGATGCCTACAAACAAAGTTTACGTTATGGCAATAAAGCATGTAGATTAGCGAATTTTAAGTCTATAAGTTGAAATTTCAATGCGTATCATTAATACCTGATAATGCTCTCGTGGGACTTATGACAACAAAGTGGTAAACACCTTCCCTGTTATATAGTTATGTGTTCCATATTACTGAGTTCTGTTGTTATAGCGTACAACCTCTTCCCTTAGAAATTGCGCTTATTAGGTTATAAATAAAATATAAAAGCCAAGTTAGTGTCTTTCAGTGCTTTAGGAGTTAAAACCTATGAATCGCTACCAAGAGTAAATGCTTACTCAAGTACGATGGCAACACTGTGTAATGCTATTCATACAGTGCAGTGTTACTATCATGCATTATGACTTTTGGCGTTGACTGTAGGTACCTAATGCTTATATTACCCTAAATAATTTTATTGCGTAACTATATACTATACATGGTATATAATAAATGAGTTCATCTGAATCTTTGAGTATCACAGTTTTTAAAATTAAATTTCCAATATGATCTTAAACCTATGTAGTCCTACTCGTTCCCGTGAAAAGTAACGTATAATTGTTCGTTTTTTTTTATTACTGAAAATCCCAAATTAAAGTATTGATAACATTTCTACAAAACAAACCCCGATACCTAGTAAACCACATCTGCTAAAGCGTCAAGTTAAAGTAATAACATTTTCTGTAAGGTATAACACTCAATGCAGAGTGTTATGATATGTATAGTCTACATGCTTTGTTGCCATAACGTAAAATATGATTATAAGCATCTTGTCACTGAAAATCCCATCCATCCACCAGAAAACTCAGCACTACTTACAATTGTTCGTAGGGCTCTCTGTTGCGTAACATATAAACTGTAGGGTACTTGTTGGCACACACGCACCGCGCGTACACGATCACCATCACTTACCATCACCCAGAATGTCCAGGGTTCAGATCGTGCCCCCCGGTCAAAGGGCCCAGGTCAAGAAGAATTGGATTGTTTGATTGAAAATCTAAATATCTCCCAGTGTGAGCTGGCTTACGATGGATAGAGAATTTAAGAATATGATTTTCTTCATATTTTATAAGGGGATCTAGGAAATCTATGATGTTTACTTCCTTTTTCTCTGTGAATTGTATATTTTCATTAGTGTTGTTGAAGAATCTATGGATTTACTTCAGCAAATTTTTTGGTATTAAGGAAAGGCTATCATCTACGTATCTTTTCCAGAAAACTGTTGAAATTGGAGATCTATTGAAAATTTACCCTTGAACGTGCTGCATGGTGGCTCCAGTAATTACGGTAGAGACACTACATACAATTGCTATTCCTTTAACTTGTTTGACTATAGTATTATTCCGTTAAAAAAAGTAGAATTCAGGCAAAGGTCTAGTAGATCTAAAATTTCGTTTTTAGAAAGAAGGGTGTTGTTTTTCGATTTATCGTTCTTGCTGAGGAGTTATTCAACGCTAGCGCGAGCCAATTCTTGTGATATTGGAGAGAAGAGAGCTTCAACATCAAATGATACGAAAATATGTTCTTCTGATAGTATAAAATCAGTAAGTTATTCTACAATCATTTAGGTGTTTCTTAGCTTCTGGTCTGCCTTCTCCGTCATCGGATTAATATTTGAAGCTAAGATCTCTGGTGATGATCTGTGCAGCCATTGCTTTGTTTATCTTCTTTCTTGATAACATAACTCACAAAATCATGGAAGGATTTCCAAGAAGTTTGCACGATTCGTTGCGAGTGTTGAAAGAGAGTAAAAACAACTTCCAACGGCTGCAGAAAATGCAACTCTCTTCATCAGCGTTTATCTGTCGAGAAGTGGGTGTGCGCTCGAACGTAGACTTATTTTCCTTCAACATGAGAGCTAACGTGAGAAAATCCACGTTGTTTTTAATAGTTTTTGAACTATTTGAAGCTATCAGGCCGTTAGACGTACCAAAATTTTGGTACCTCTATCGAGACACCGGCCTCTTTTAAAAAAAAAAAAAGAGTGTTGGCCATCTAATAGCCCATTTCGAAATATATAGGTACGTGTGTGTGTGTGTGTGTGTGTTAAGTAGTATCTGTATAGATAGGTGTTTAAAGTAAAAATTTCTTATTAATCACCTCCTCACGGAAAACAAAATAAAAATATTAAGTAATACTGGACAGGCGTCTTATTTAAAATACCGAAGATATTATAGAATTTCATAAAAAGTTACTTATACAATGGGAATTAATTTAATATCAAAATCTCAAAATCTATCAACCGTAAAATATGCGCGTCTCAAGAAGTAGGTTGCATCGTAGACAGCAGTGTTGTTCTTTAAGTAATACTATTAATTTCAGTGAAAAATTAGACCAAGAAAAAAAGTTTATTTTGACTAAAATTAAACAATATTGCTTTAAGAACCAGACTGCGTTCTTTGACGCAACCTACTGCTAGAGACGCACATATTTTCGGGTGACAGAAATTTGAATTTCAACATTACAAAAATTTCCTTTGATTTTCTTCTTTCTTTGATAACCAGCGAATCTCTAGTTCAGCAAAAATGAGACACCAACAGCTAGGAGATTCAACAATTAATAACTTGCTATGAAATTACTTAACTGTCCGGAATCTGACATGAGACGCCTGCCCTATGGTTCCCAAGCTTTTCACTTTAGGTTTATAAATATATGCAAATACTGTATTTAAGTAAATGAAAGGATGATATAATATTATCACCATAACTGCTCAAATACAGTACACTTAATGTACATATTTCCATATCCAAATGTGTATCCACAAATTACTAAAAACACATACAGATATATATAGTATATAAATCTTACGCCTGTAATACGTGTGGGTGCTGTAAACATACCCAAACATGATAATTGATGAGCCGTGGCGAAATATGGCATTTTATTGGATGAACGAAACCACTAATGACAAGTTAGAATGTAATTCATGGGGGCGAAATATCCAGCAACTAGCTGCCCTACATTACGGAAGACAAAAAAAAATCTACATGCTCCATCTAATAGCGACCATATGCATGTAAGTAAAAGACGTAATTCCGCCTTAATTTATGGCTATGAGAAGATTAAAGCACTTATAAGGGCTAGAAAAATAATCGAACTATGAAGCTTTGTGCGAAAATTTTATTATTTCATCTGCAGGATATCGTTTCGTAGTTACAGCAGTCACAAAAAAGTTACTAGACTTTTCAGCATTGTTTCCCTTATATCTATTTGTGCACATCGAAATTCACATTTATGAGTATGCAGCGTTCTTAGTTTTGCGCTAAACTTGCTGGTGCTGAAATTTTATAGAGACCGCTTAAGTCACTTTCATGCTATTGATTGGCTAAATTGTTAAAGAAATTCGTTGATGCTGACTCTTAATTAAGCTCAACCTCCTCGGGAACAATAAAAGTAAGTTTGGTGCTTTTGTGCGAGCGAGCGGTGGTTTTCGAAGAAAATCATCTATAATGTTAATAGCTAGCTTCGTTCCTTCCTTCGTGTGTTACGCCTGAATTCAATGTTCAGCTCTCATTTGGCCTTACATGCGAAATCCGGTATCTGTGCTACAGCTAACGCGAGAGGCAAATATATTGGCGATTTTCGTCATTCATTCTTCATTGTTTTGCGCTTCATTGTGTTCGGAAAGCTGGCGTGTCTGTGATACTGCTGGTGACTAATCTCTGGCCGCAGGCCAGGTTTTTTTTAATTGCTTATAAGCCCGAAATTTCTAGGAATAAATCTTGGGGAACCTGTACCATGGTTTGCTGCCAAAGGAATTCCACGGGACCAATTAGACGGAGGGACTTATAAATATAATCCACGGGTCCACTTAGACATATGCAGCTTCAGTAAATATTATCAGCAAAAGGCCGGTCGTATAAGATATCAGACATCGAATCTCGGTGTTGTTTGTGATGTTGAAGGGGAATTGCCACGGTACAATGCGAAGGTTTCACTGATCTATCTGAAGCGCCTTAAGCCAGACCGTGAACGTTTCACGGGTTCTGCTAGCTTATAGGCCTATAAATATTCCACGGGTCCAATGATACGCTGAGGTCAGCAGTTCTGTACAGCTAGGCAAGGTCTGTTTAATAATTTTATGCCCCTGGGCTCTTCTGAATGAACGGGTTGGGACCTGAAAAATTTCCATGTGCTAGCAAAATTCAAGGAGGGGGGGGGGTGGGGACAGCGAGACACAAAAGCTAGGCCCTAAGCAGTACATTTTTTCAATGCCTCATTTCCAGTGAAGGGTGCGTGTAACGTTTTGGGGAGGGAGTGTGTCTCCACGATCCTCTCCTGCCTACTCCACTGCAGGGAATGATAGATATTATTATCAACCAAGGGGATGGACATAATTACATCACACACCAAGTCCCAGTGTTGAAGAACAAGTGTGCTAAAACATGAAAGTTTCACGGGTCTGTCTAAAAGGCCTTGCAGAGCCATGAAAGTTTCACAGGTCCGGCTAGTATTAATGATTATTGGGTGAATTTTTTTACGCCCGGGTCCACTGTCGCATTAAACAAAGCATAATAATGATGGGCTATTGATCAGCATCCACGGGTCCCGAAATAGTGAGAAAAATCGAATACGGGACAAAAAATTGAACTGCGTAAGATTAGGAAGGGCTAAATTACCTGTAGTAAGCTGTGGAAGAGAGAGCTTAGAAAAGGTGTTCAAACACATTGGAGAACAAAAAATGCAAAGAGCACCGTCATGTGTCTGTCTTTATCAAGACGCAAGTGCGAATTCTTTGCTGACGGAAATAACTTTTGATTAATTTTACAGGTCAAATATATATACATACTAGAAAAGGTTGGGCGAGATGTAAGGTAGACGGACTGCGTACCGAAAGACAGGAGTAAGCGACGGACGTGTGCTCAGAGGGGTTGATTCAAGTTGGAAGCACTGCCTCAGGTTAAACTCTGGTAAATGAAAACATTTACCAACTGTACAATATCCATAGGTCCCGTAGACTACAGATACCTCCATAGAAGAACAACTATCCCTTTATGAGGTTAACTACCCCTTGGAAGGATAGCTACGCACTGGGAGAACAACTACCCCCAGGAGATAAATGCACCTGGGAAGTTAACTACCCTCAGAAGAACAACTAACTACTGGGAGGGCAACTACGAAATTGCACTAATAAACACGATAAAATTAGATGTGCAACTAATTACATTAATATCCAGTAACAAGCATACCGGTATCAGCAAGTTTTCCAAACACTTTAAATAAAGTTAGTAAACCGTGAATATTTTTTCGTGTCCAGCTAGTTAATATTAAAAGAATAAACATAATTAAAATATTGCGAAGCCTGACTTACGGTCAGTAATGTAACAGGGAAATAAGATGGACTGTCTTACAGAGTAATGTATTCAGAACGGACTCATTGTTAGACACAGTTTAGGAAATATTCTGTCGCTGGTCTGCAATAGGCGGGTAGGTAAGGCGGCAAAAAGACTCTGTGAACATCCTAAATATTTTGTTGATTATCGCCCGCAAACAAAGTGAGAGAGGTGATAATGTTTTCTTTGAAGCTTTAAGTATATATATTTGTACATATATTTGTCTGTCCACCCACTAAGTGGTCGAAGGAGTTGAGCAATGTTCATTATTTTTCGCATGGAGTTTGGTGGGCTGACCTAGATGTGATCCATGCCAAAAAAAAAAACTAGACCAAACTGGCCATAAAAATGACAGCATTGAATTTTCCTCCACCTCGGCAGATCGTCTGGCGCCCCGAGGCCTCTCATTTATCCTATGTTATTATTAAGAGCGCAGGTGAGCCCGCAGCGGAAGCCTTGTTTTCCTATGTTATTTTTGAAGAGCATATCTCTGGGAAGGAATGGGGCTGTGCCCTGAGCTTCTTTGATCAGAAATGACTTTGTTGAATTTGCACCCTTCCGCGAGTGATGGTTTTACACCACCGAGGCGTTCTAGTTTAGATTTTATTCGACTTGTCAATAACTCACTGCGAAATTTGGGCCGGTAATTAAGGCGTAAAAGGCAGTGAATAACCGCCACTAGTCTTCATAAAGTTATTACACCTAAAACCTTCGGAGCTAACTGAGCTATGTATGTTTGCTGGAGAGCTTCCAGCACATCTCGAAGGTTGACGGACTGGCCTGAAATTAAGCTTCAGGACGCAACAAAAGCTCATCACAGGGACGAGATGAGACAATAAAGCGAGGCTTTGTGACCGCCTGCCGTGCACAGGCGCACTACGGCTCAGTCTATTTCTAGGGCTGGAAGAGTCGCGGGTTTTTTCTTGCGGCGCCTCGAGGCCGCAGTTCAGTCACCTTCTCCTTTGTTTCCTTATGAGTGCGTCTCAGCGCACTCTCTGCGCTACACGCCGTACACCCAGGCACCACAGCATCAGCGACACTGAAGTATGTGTGCGCACACAGGCACCACTGTATCAGCGACACTGAAGTATGTGCGCACCCAGACACCACTGTATCAGCGACACTGAAGTATGTGCGCACCCAGGCACCACTGTATCAGCGACACAGAAGTATGTGTGCGCACCCAGGCACCACAGCATCAGCGACACTGAAGTATGTGTGCGCACCCAGGCACCACTGTATCAGCGACACTGAAGTATGTGTGCGCACCCAGGCACCACAGCATCAGCGACACTGAAGTATGTGCGCACCCAGGCACCACTGTATCAGCGACACTGAAGTATGTGTGCGCACCCAGGCACCACAGCATCAGCGACACTGAAGTATGTGTGCGCACCCAGGCACCACTGTATCAGCGACACTGAAGTATGTGCGCACCCAGGCACCACTGTATCAGCTACACTGAAGTATGTGCGCACCCAGGCACCACTGCATCAGCGACACTGAAGTATGTGCGCACCCAGACACCACTGTATCAGCGACACTGAAGTATGTGTGCGCATCCAGGCACCACTGTATCAGCGACACTGAAGTATGTGCGCACCCAGGCACCACTATATCAGCGACACTGAAGTATGTGTGCGCACCCAGGCACCACTGTATCAGCGACACTGAAGTATGTGCGCACCCAAGCACCACTGCATCAGCGACACTGAAGTATGTGTGCGCACCCAGGCACCACAAAATCAGCGACAATGAAGTATGTGCGCACTCAGGCACCACTGTATCAGCGACACTGAAGTATGTGTGCGCACCCAGGCACCACTGTATCAGCGACACTGAAGTATGTGCGCACCCAGGCACCACTGTATCAGCGACACTGAAGTATGTGCGCACCCAGGCACCAC
>LQNS02278001.1:6798321-6815449 GCA_001587735.2 Parhyale hawaiensis
CATGGGAACAGCAAGTCGGGAAAGAAGAGGAAAAACAGATGGAGGAAAGATCAGTATAAGTAACTGGTGAGAAGGAAGCAAAATGTGCACGAAAGACAGACAAGACGATTGTGATGACGACCCAACGGGTCACGGGTCGTCTAGTATCGGACTAGATAATGCTATAATCTCATACTAATTGCTCAAGTTACCACACACACAGAAATTAATGCATCCAACTGACACACAGTAAGTTAAGGGAAGCACCCACGTCAGCACACGAAAGAGGATGGGACTGAAATGATTGAGGCCTATTGGGAGAGCCTATTGCAGTTACGGCGGAATTGCCCGTTGCTGCGCTGTGGAGATTGCGACCGAATACCTTTAACGCTGCGAAATCTAAGGTATTACTATTGAGCTTAGGCTTGTGTTTATGGATGAGCAGGGCTTCAGCTGTTTGAATATGCTCTCGGTGGGCTACATGATACAAATTTTTAGTGTTTGGATAAAGATCATCGGTACGAGGGCTACAGTTATGGGTATTTCCAAAGTGAGCAAATATGGAACCCTGGTATTTGTGGCCATCCAGTCTACACTTTAAAGTTCTCCTCGTCAGTTCGATGTAGTGGTAACCGAGAGACTTGCATTCTCCCTTGGAACATTTAAATTGGTACACCACATCAGACTTACCGAGGTTAGAAGTTACTGGTCGAGAAATGTTACGTACGATATAGTTGCTAGCTTTCTTATTTTTATAAGGACACGCAAGTGAATTCTGTCGTCAGGCGTTACAGGTTTAACATACGAATACACGATCTCTTTCAGAATACGTTCATCTACTTTGTAGTTTTCATGCATTTGATTTTCATTGAACAGTGTTATTTGGCGAGAACTGTTTGCTCTATCAGACTGGTATTGATTTAATTTCTTGTTGAGAAAAACGTTAACTTTAGAATCTATTAAAGAGTTAGGAAAGTTCTTGTTGATCAGTAGTCTTTTAATTCTCAATACCTCTGTATGGAACGATTGCCAGCTGTTTAGAAGAGTAGAAATTCCACCAGTTTTATATCTATTAAGAGCATCACAGTCATAATTAATAGTTTCGCCTGAGGAGGTTGGTTTAGTATAGACCAAAGTACAGAAATGTTCATCTCATGAATGCACCAAAATGTCAAAAAAAGGCAACTTTCCGTCTACACTTTGCTCACTGGTAAATTGAAGTACAGACCCTGCTTCCATCCCCTCTCCGACTGCATCAAGCGAACTTGTATCGTTGACCTCTAGGAATGTATCGTCTACATAACGACAGTGTAAATTTGGCCTAACAGAAAGTTGATTTAAGACTCGATTCTCGACATGACACGTATAAAAATTGGCGAAGGCTGGGGCCAGGGGTGAGCCCATAGCTACACTGTCCACTTGGCGATACAGCGAGCCGTCCACATTTGCTCACTTTAGAAATACCCATAACTATAGCCCTAGTAGCGATGATATTTATCCAAACATGTAGCCCACCGAGAGCATATTCAAATAGCTGAAGTACTGCTCATCCATAAACACAAGCCTAAGCTCAATAGTAATACCTTAGACTTCGAAGCGTTAAAGTTATTTGGTCGCAATCTCCACAGCGCAGCAACGGGCAATACCGCCGTATCTGCAATAGGCTCTCCCAATAGGCCTAAGTCATTTCAGTCCCATCCTCCTTCGTGTGCTGACGTGGGTGCTTCCCTTAACTTACTGTGTGTCAGCTGGATGCATTGATTTCTGTGTGCGTGTCTAGCGACTCTAGTATTCAGATGGTAACTTGAGCAGTTAGTATGAGATTATAGCATTATCTAGTCTGATATAAATACAAAAACCTTTAGATCCAGATTATAAATAGTAGTTTTGGTAGTCTTAAGTGTATTGACGATTTTCTCCTTTTGTTTCAGCCTGATGATGACGCTTGTGCGTTGAAACGTAGCATATAAATTTTTATTCATAGAGGTAAATGACTTTTTATTGACATTATCACGTATTGAAATAAAGAATTTTAGAGTTGTTGAGAAATTAGAAATAAAGTTAATGCCTTAATAGTACTACACGAGGAGGACTTTGAATAGTGAAACGATTAATTTAGGTCAGGCGAGCGCAGGGCGGACTTGATAGAACACAGAAATTAAGGCAAAGTAAAGCAGGGTGAGCAGCAGGTAACCAGCACTTCCAGACGTTAACAGCAGGCATTAGGCCCCAATTTTATAGCTTCGTTTGACTTCCCTACCATTGCTGCAACAGGCCACGACAGCGTTCGTCATACGCAGGTTTCACTCCACTACTGACGCTCTCCTGAGTCTTGTGGTGCCCCGAACTTCAATAGATACGACATGCGGGATTCCGTGCCCTCTAGCGGAGGAGGCAAACGGTTTGCAGCTCTTTCATTGAGTAGCGCTTTGGTTCGAGAAATTGAGTTTCTTCACTTTGTTACTCGGTGCCAACACTCGCTGCTTCAATTAATTTAGGTAATTTAATCATAAAGTTAATTTTGTTTTCTCCTTAAAGAGTAATTTTGCGATAGTTTAAAATAATTTATATGATAGTACAATAGTTTTTTTTAGGCTAGTCGCAATGAATCTAACACGTCACCCGCTCTAGGGTCCTGAGGGAACTAGTTCTCGCCGGATCCACGCACCTCGTAATCAGAGCGTATCGCGGTAGAAGTTCAAATAATAATTTAAGTCTCAATCAACGTAATTCGCGTAATGGCGAATTGCCACAATGAGCGGCAAGAACTCCACTGACTGCAACAGGATGATTTTAAGACTCCACTTCTTTTGACTGCCACAAGGGGCTACAAGAACTGAAAGGACAGCACTTAAAATGCTTTTAAGCCGGAATTCTGGTAATGTAACAACGGAACTCTTGCTGGTCCGCTGTGGTTTTTTAGAATGAACTACTATCGCAAAATTACCGAGAGTAAGTTACTATCACGTTAATGGAGGCTGAACATAGCCTCCTATTAAAGCATACATATTCAAGTTAAAACTCACCTCTCAAAGAGAGGAAAAATGTTACAGATATCCTTTCTTTGTCCTGCGGTGAAGATCTTGAAGCGTCTGCTCCTCCCGCTTCCTCTGGAGTCCTTGGAAGTGTCTGACTCCGTCGGACAGCGTACTTTTCCAAAGCCTTTGATACAGTCTTCGACCACCACCACCTGCTTACTAAAATCATGCAATCAGGCTTACCTCACAGCCTCATTAGGTGGATTTCTGCCAACCTACTTGCACGCCGTGCCTCCTGCCTATGGGCTGGTAAAAGGTCGCCTTTCCGTCCCTTGCACGTAGGAGTTATCCAGGGTTGTGTGATCTCGCCGCTCCTCTTTAATTACTATGTCAACAACTTCCCGCAGGTTGGTGACGTCACTTCCTCTTACGCAGACGACTTTACCCTCCTATCTAAGGCTACTCGCGTCCGGGAGGCAGCAACGAGTCTATCACACCATGCCTCGATAATTGAGATGTGACCTGGAGAGAGAACCTTAGCCGTCTCCCACTCCAAAACCCATTCCACATTGCTTACGTCAGACTTTTACCAATCCTGGACGGGCTCAGCAATCAAGATGGATGCGTTGGACCTCACCCTGAAGCGCAACGCGAAACCGTTGGGCGTAGTGTTTGACCCACACCTTACTTTTGCTGCTCACTAAAGTATGTTCGCGACAGATGCTGCTCCGGCCTGCGGATTCTTGCCGCGCCGGCCGGTGCTAGGTGGGGGCAACAGAAAGAGACTTTACTATTGACTTTTCGGGCCCTCATCAGGAGCGTCATTCCTTACGCCGCCCCGGTTTGGTTCCCTAATGTCTCTAGAACCGTCGCGCCGTGAGTAAGCTTCAGGCAGTATAGAATACAGCCCTGCGTATAGTCACCGGATCCCACCGCATGGCTTCAGCGCATCACCTCCACCAAGAGACCTTGACCCTACCAGTTGGAGACAGTCTGGGGTCGCTGTCGAAGCAGTATCTCCTCAGCGCATGGAGGGTACATCATCCTGCCTATGGCACTATCACGGCCCTTCAGGCCCTCGCTGTATCCGTCGCACTCTCCAATCAAAGTTCAAAACGGACATCGCTTCCCATCTCACAGATGGGATTCTCCCTCCCGAGCAGTACCGCGCTGCCCTGAGTGCCTTACACACCTCTGCTGTCGCAATGGCAGCTGCTGCATATCCCCCTAGTAGGGTTCTGAGCTATCAATGCCTTTCTCTCTATGCGGAGAAGTCTCTACTCCACAGATCCTTCCGAACTACCCTCTCCCAGCTACGCTCTGGCCACTGCTCGGTCTTAGAGGATTACAAGTTCCGAGTGGGACGGATTGCTGATCTCGCTTGTTAACTGTGCGGACTGGACGAACAATCTGTTCGTCACCTATGCACGTGCTCTAGTCACCCCACCGATCTTTCAGTAAGCAGTCTCTGGCTGGACCTGCTTGGGGCTGCGCGTTTCCTTGCTTCTCTTCCTCTCTTCGACTTTCTCCCCCTCTGCCTAGGCCCCCTCTGGAGCCTCTTCCCTGAGCTGGCAATGGTGGATCCTGGCGATGGCAACCAACAACAACACTAGAGTTCTATGAACTTTGCTTGCTTGTTTCTTATTTGACACAACTTCTTCCCGTTTAGATGGGAAAATTTCAAGCCTTGGTGGTGGAGGTGCGCCCTGGGAATTTTTTGAGTCTGCAATGAAATCCATGTCATCGTTCAGCAGTCAGATCGCGACGGATAATCATGGAGTGTGGTAATGTGGATACCGACCACTGCATAGCTACGTCGAGTGCACGAAGGAATTGAAATTTTAGTCGCCTGTCCATTATGGTCACAGTTCATTTACAGAAGATAGTTGTGTCAAATTTGGGTGTATGCGCTGCCCTCCTAAACTTCCAGGTTTGTGACGTCAAAATTGTGTCACGCCATTGTGGAAATATCAAAGATTCCACCCTGAAACACTGGCGTAACGCAATTGTGACGTCACAAACCTGAAAATTTAGGGGCGTACCCAGTCGGAAATTATGGTTGTTGTTACAGTAGAATATAGTGGTGTATGAGAGATGAAAGTCTATTATGGATGATGAAACAATATGGTAGATATGTCGACCATAACATAACGTTGATTTTAGTATATTTAGGTCGATATTGGTAAAGGCAATATTGGTTGTTTAAAGTTGGGCAGGAAACGAAGGTCTATGGTAGTACATGGATGCTTGACGACTATATATGGTAGATGGTTGTACAAGAATGTTCAGAGACTATATATGGTAGAGCATATGCTAGAGCATAACTATGGTAGCTTATCAAACCGATTTCCGTTCGTACGATCATGAATGGAATTCCTCCCATTATACGGGACAGAATATGTATGGATTGCCATAGATTTTAATAATATGGCTAGAATTCCCAACATTATCGACCAAAATAATATTGTATGACTATAAATTTGCATGTGACACATCTAAAAATTCATATCATAGTGCAAAAATTCTGCATATTTTCAGCCTTTTCTTTCCTGTCGATGAAATGTAAAAATTGCAGGGTATATATGGACACTAACGGCCTTAACGTTATTTTTATCTATTGTTTAACGATTTTTTTACGCTTAGCCACTTAAGCGTAGTTACCCATTACTTTCATTTTTATTTGTTGTATCCCTTGCAGAATAGTATTACAATCCTGGATCAAATATTGACATCCATTTTTGTGTTCCTTCAGTTTATATCTGTAGAGATTCATCAAGAAATTATTCCCGTTAGCTTTATGTGGAAGATGTAAAGTTTTATGAGATATTTAACCTTTCGTACTCGTGCCCTAAAAACGGGTAGGCCTGAAAATTTTCACCCGAGTGGTGACTTCCTCTAAACTGGATAGAGTAGCTCTGTACCGACTTAGAGTTAAAGAAGTTATATATAAACGTGCGTTAACTGCACCGACTGGTTCAAGCTCCTGCTCTAGCATCGTTCTGAAGTTTAGAGCCTTAGACCATTCTGAGCTGCAGGCCTTACACGTATGTAATAACTAAACTATTTTTTTATAAGCAACTAATCATCAGCAAACAAAGCAGGCATCGGCTGCATAATATGTCAACAGTGAAAAAAGTTTATCTTGGTAGAATATAGTATCATTCGATGAACACAGTCGATTTTGGTTGTGAATGGTGTTTTTTACGGTTCACTATGGTAGATCATGGTTGTGCAGCTAAGGCCTTAATAGTTGTAATTAGGTATTTATGATTGGGAATTATGGTTGATAATATGGTCGAAGGTTGTGACATATCTCTACCATACTGCACACCATAATTGGTTGAATATGAAAGATATTTCGATGATAAACAACTTGAGTCTCGACCATAATCATGGTTGTTTTACTATAATCACAACCATAATTTCCGACTGGGTATAGCGCATACACTCAAATTTGACATAACTATCTTCTGTAAATGAACAGTGGTATGGTCTAAAGTGGAAATATTGCGCGCGTTTGATGGATTTGCGCGATCCATCGATCGCGNTTTACTATAATCACAACCATAATTTCCGACTGGGTATAGCGCATACACTCAAATTTGACATAACTATCTTCTGTAAATGAACAGTGGTATGGTCTAAAGTGGAAATATTGCGCGCGTTTGATGGATTTGCGCGATCCAAGCTAGCGCGTTTAGGTAGTTTGCGCGTGTTGTCTTTATGACGTAAAAAAATTAGAACGAAGCGACACGTTTGATCGAAGCATGAAAAGTATACTAGTACGAAGAAGAAGACTCGTACCATCAACGTTCCGCCATAGAAACTGGGAGTTTTAGATCCCGTAGGGCATCGGCTATATTATCACAATCCTATCCTTTTGCTAAATATCTTCGTTGCAGTTGTAAAAGCTCAGTGTCTCTCCTCAGTTTGAAGTTTTCGTTGATTGGTGCATAATCCATTCCGCTTATGCGTTCATTAGCTGAATCGTAACGTAGCAGTTCAATCATCACGCTGAGCAGAAGCCTTTTTATATTGAATTTACATGTCTCTACGCAAATGCGAAGCAACGGAATGAACGACTCAGCCCCGACTTACAAGTCACTTTTCGAGCAAAATAAAGCCTTTATTTTCGAAATACCCTGTTGTGTGTATAATGGGATCTGGGGAGCATAATCCATTACTCAACCATATTGTAAGTGCGGCGCTTTGGGTACAATAACTGCAACAACTGAACGAAGCAATTTTTGGTGCAAAACACCGAACTGGAAAAAATCATTTTCTTCACTTCTACAGCGTGAAAACGCCCACCCTTACAGCAACAACACGACTAACGCTGAAATTCAGGAACTTGGATGGGAAGTGTTACTTCATCCTCAGTGCTCACCACAGCTATCACCTTCAGATTTTCATCAATTTCTATTGCTCTCAAATGCATGGTGCCGTGTATCGTACAATGATGACGTGGAATTTAGAACGTGGGTGGATGATATCTTAGCTCAAACTGGGGTATTCTATTCACTGAGGTAACGAGAAACTTATTGAAAGGTTGGAGGAATAATTAACAACATCTTATATTATATTGCTGACTAATGTTTTAAAAAACTATACATACCTTACCTTGGTCATTCTTTCGGACGAGTTTCAGGTGACGTTATCCACGTCGCCAATTTTGTGAAGAGCTGATGCTACAGTCCGTGACCATCGGGATAGTTAGTAGCGAGTTTCCTCACAATGCACATAGCCACATATTATTAACATTCTCACAAAACATTGTAAGAGTCATTTATAAATACGCCCTCCATTTGCCCCAGTTGCTCTTTGAAGTCTCCCTCGGAAACTATCTGTTTATCTGGCACTTTCAGTAGATACGCGTCCGGTGAGTTTTTTAAATTTCGTAGTCTTTGTACCGGTGGTATTTAGAATGTGATGTGGTATTTTGTTGAATAACCTTTACCCCAGACAACGAAACTATTAGAATACTTCGTGGCTATTGCATCACCACCATTTTTAATGGGAATTCGTACTTCACAAGTGCGACCAATACGATTCGAGTGTCTGGCCAGAATCCGCCAATTCACATTGACATTTACCAAACATATATGATCGTAAAGCGCTGGAATTTCTGTTGAAATTGAGTAAATTTGAAGATGAGTGTATCTTTCGGGATAGTTTAAAGCTTGTATGCATGAATTTTAGCCGTGAACAATCTCTGTAGAGCCTCAAGGCGCTTTAGGTCTTTCCTTTGCTCGTTAACCACAGAGGTGAACAGTATTCTTTCCTTGGCAGTACCAGCTGTTTCCATAAAGTGAGCATTGTGTCTGCCTCTCTTGAAGAGAAAGTTCAAAGTACCCATCCGCTCCATTTCTTGCCTACGGTAACAACTCGAGCCACGTATTCTTCATAAGTGGCACTGTGGCATTATCCTGCATTCTCACCCCAAGGTCACTTAAAATTTGCTTTCTCTCAATTCCGTTCCCATCTCTCGTGCTGAGATTTGCGAATTCAGAGTCCGTTAGGTAGTTTATAGTTAAATCAGTTCATGGGATTTCAGAACTTTGGATTTTGTCACTAAAGACTTTTTGATATTGACAGTTTAGTATTTCGCTTGTTTCCTGGTCATCATCAACAATAGCTTCTGTATCACTCACTAGTGGCCCGATTTTCGATCTTACCATAGAATGATGTGATGCACAAGCGAAAAGTTATTTGCTATTTGTTTCTTTTATTATTTTACGATGACTTGTTTTTTTTCTTATTTTTCTTCATCGTATGATCGTACGAGCTGACGTTCTATCTCATGTACCATCTTTTTGCACTCAGCTTGTCGTTGTAGTAGCCTCGTTGATTGCTTGTATATGATCAGTTTTGCTCGTTTCTTAAGTAGTATTTTTCTAAATTTGTGGTGTCGACTTTTATTCATTTTGTATTTCGCCACACTTATGGACTTCATGCTCTCTGTATTGAATTATTTTGAAGTACGTCCCAGTTTACTGACTGCAGCTCTGCATTTAAGCCGTCTCAGTTTATCCCTTTATCACGCACGTTCAGTGCCGTTCAAGTTACGAAAACCGGTGAGGCAGTTTCTTCGCCAATTTTCTTGCGTTCTATATGAATCGCATTCGCCAAGCTGAGTCGGTATTTCAACTAGTCTATGATCAGATCGATAACGTTGTATCACGGAATTCGACAGTCTTAATCAATTGTGCTGTATTTACAAAGAGAAGATCTAAGACATTTTCTCAGATTGTGCTATGTAACATTAAAAAAATGCTCAAGACTTATCCCTTTGCCCAATAGATCAAATCTAAACAAAATATATGTTGATCCTCGAAGAACTCAAATCTGATGTACAGGAAGACTGTTGAATTCATTCTATGAAAGTCTGAGTAATATGACAAAGCCTGTTGTACGAGTGGTACTGAATGCACCAGGCCGACACCACACTTCAGTTCAGTTAACGATTTTCGTGAAGTTCCATGGATAACCTACCTTTATACCTTGATGATACTTCGGACGAGGTCCAGGTCGCGTTATGCACGCTACCTATCTTGCGCAGAGGTGATGCTGCAGTCCGTGACCATGGCGGGATGGCTAACAGCGAGTAATTCCCACAGTTCACGTAGCCGCTTGCTACAGGTTTGTCTGGCACTTTCTGTAAGTATGCATCCAGTAACTCTTTAAATTTCGCAGTCTCTGTACCGGTGACATTTCGGATGTGACGTGGCATTTTGTCGAATAATCTCGCCCCCCCGAACCGCGAAACTATTAGAATACTTTATGACCATTGCGTCACCACCAGTTTTGATCGGAATTCACACTTCATAAGTGCGACTAATACGGTCTGAGTGTCTGGCCTGGATGCGTCCATTGACGTTGACAGTAATTCCTTCTACAATTTTCCAGGCATATTTGATCGTAAAGCGCTCGAATCTCTTTTGAATGGAATACATTTGAAGTTGAGTAAGTCTTTCGTGATAGTTTAAATCTTGCATGCCCCAGATTTTGACAATGAACGATCGATCGATAGCCTCGAGGCTCTTTAGGTCTTTCCGTTTGCTTGGCATTTAAAGAGGTGAACAGTATTCAATCGTCGGTAGTATTAGTTGTTTCCATAAGGTGAGTATTGTGTCTGCCTCTCGTGAAGAAAAAGTTCGAAGCACCCACCTGCTGCACTTCTTGCCTATAGTAACAACTCGAGCCACATAATCTTCAAAAGTTGCATTATCTTATATTCTCACCCCAAGATCTCTTAAAATTTGCTTTTCTCGATTTCGAACCATCTCTCGTCTTGTAGGACGTAGATTCAGTAAGGGAGTTCTTTCTGTACCGTAATAGTTCAAATTTTTATTCGTTGAAGGTCATGTTGTTAACCGATGTCCAGTGAGAGATGTTGTTTCGATCTAGTTGCACATTCCGTACGTCTGCCATTGATTGTAGCGCTGCTAATATCCATGTGTCATTAGCGAATGATGACGCCCCATATCATTTCTCATGATGAGGAAGAGTATTGGAACAAGCACGGTGCCTTGTGGGACTCCACTGAGTACAGGCTGTTGTTTGGACACTTTATTATTTACTAGCTGGACACGTGAAACTTTGACGGCTTTGCAAGGCCTTCCAGACAGACCTATGAAACTTTCATGTTTTAGTATAGTTACACCACACTTATTGTTCAACACAGTGACTCGATGTGTGATATATTAAATCCATCCTTTTGGTTGATAATAATATCCATAATTCCCTGCCGTGGAGTAGCCAGGGGAGGATTGTAGGGACACACTCCCTCCCCAAAAAGTTACACGCTCCCTTCACTGGATATGAGGCCTTGAAAAAATGTACGGCTTAGGGCCAAGCTTTTGTGTGTCGCTGTCCCCCCAACCCCTTGAATTTTGCTAGCACTCCTAGGGCCCACCCCTTATGGAAATTTTCCAGGTCTCAACCCGTTCATTCAGAAAAGCCCAGGGGCATAAAAACTATTAAAAAAAACCTTGCCCAGCTGCACAGAACTGCTGATCTCAGCGTATCATTGGACCCGTGGAATATTTATAGGCCTATAAGCTAGCGGCACCCGTGAAACGTTCACGGTCTGGCTTAATTAAGGCGCTTCAGATAGATCAGTTAAACCTTCGCATTGTTCCATGGCAATTCCCCTTCAATATCACAAACAACACCGAGATTCGATGTATGATATCTTATACGACCGGCCTATTGCTTAAGTAGTCCTTTGCGAAATTTATGGTGTCGACTTCTATTAAATTTTCTTTTTGCCAGGCTAAAGTACTTCATGCACTTTTCCAATAAAATGTTTTCAGATGTCTCATCGATGCTTTCACTTTCAATTGAGTTATTTAGAAATACGTCCCAGTTTACTGACTGCAGTTCTGCATTCAAACCGTCCCAATTTATCCCTTTATCGTGCACGTTCAAGTCCCGTAGACTGGAAATGGAGTTTATTTGCGAATTTTTTTATAGACTATGAGAATCGCATTCGGCAAACTGAGTCGTTATTTCAATAAGCCTATGATCAGATAATGTTGTATCCTGGATTTTTCTTCATCTCTAGTGGCCGTTGATTTTCTGGATAGTACAAAGCTTCCAGTTTCATCTGGTAAGTTTGTCGTAAGCCATTTTAAGAAAGGGAAGTTGAAATCACCAGTTATATACAAATGATACTTACTCGGAATTTCTTTGCAATGCATGTTGATTACTTGTAACATTTCGGTCAATTTTTCGGTGGTACACTTTGGCGGTCGATAGCACACGACGCATATCAATCTAAGTTTTTCAATATTGACAATAATACAATCACACACTCCATTCCAGAATTTCTGTTTTGTATGTGAACCAATGATCTCTTACGTATAATGCAACACCACCACACTTCCTATTTTTGCGATCACTTCTATGTAATACATAGTTTTCTATTTGAATATCTGCATCGTAGACTGTATCATCTACAGTAGATGAGTCTTAGTAACGGCAAGGAGTTTAGAGTACCTGCAGTTCCATTTGCTTTCTGCAGTTTTTCCTTAACAGGCCTCGTATGTTTATAACATGGCCTTTGATAAGTATTTTATCTTTATTTGATTTCAGAACCTGGTGTTCATCCCGATCTGCTGTGATAGTATGGCTGTTTACGTTTTCAATTGATGACGTGTTCCAGGATCCTACCTCCACATTTGTGTAGGATTTTCCACTCTTGGTAGATTCCAAGGTACTCCTGGCCCTCCATGCTGCACCTTTTCCATATAGGTCTCCATGGACGAGATCTTTTCGTACAGTGTCTGTAAAAAATTTAACATATTTTGCAAATCTCTTCTCACACCTTGATTGTAAAAGGTAAAGTAAAGTCAACTTGACCGTACCCCCAACTGGGAAACCCGCATGCACTGGTTTGTGCTGCAGATATAGACCAACAGGCCCCAGAGGAGTATACGGCTGCAGTCGACCACAGAATTCTAGAGCTATGGTGTCAGTGGCGGAAGATTCCATGCGACAATATCTGCGACCCCCCAACCCTCCCCACTGCTGAGGAAGGTCAGTAACCTGCAGCACTATGCAGACCGGATGCTGACCGATCACATCAAGCGCGCTAAGAAAATACCTAGCTGGGAACTGGGCACGAACGAACGACCTTGAGAGTCGAAGTCAGACGCCTTAGTCTGCCGCTACTGCGGGTATACGCGCATATCACCATTATTCGCGGTAATATCTCTTTCCAAATTGTATTGGTGGTTATTTTCTCCGTACTTGTTACTTTCTATGCGATTTGAGTTTTGCCACGGTCTCCCCGAATTTTCCCCTCGTTGAGCGTTGGTGTGCCTAAGGTGGTCAGTGGGAGCCGCTCGAATGGTTCCTTTCAGATGTATTTCAGGACATGTGGCATCAAAACACGTGTCATTTCTGAATGATTCTTGGCACAACCATGGGTGAAAGAGATCGCATTCTCTCATGCGGCTGCAACCTTGCCTGCCGTATTTCATGAACCTAGGGCACCTCATTGGGTGGAAAAATTTGCACCCTCTGCCTGAAATTCCATATTTACATTGGTTTTTGGCACAGTACTTGCAGATTCTGGGTTTCTTTTCGCCTTTGAATTTCAAGTCTTATCCAGAGCTACTTCTTTTCTTTATAGAGTTCCGTGCTATTTAAAAAATGTTTGTTTTCACGTCATGATCGCCCGTTTCCGCATATTTCTGTAGTTGTTCTCCTCCTGCAGCTTTCGGGCTTTCGCCCTCTGATTCCTTTGTATCAAATATTATACATTTTTCTCTTTGCGTTGGAACTTGTAAGCATCTGTCACAATTGAAAATGAAGCTTTTGGGAAATCTATTAAACATGTCTATCATGCCCGGACGTAACTTTGTTTAAGCAGCACAGTAAATGTATTCACATTTTGTGCAAGCAACTTTCTGTGTAGTATTTGTAGTAGGTTCTCTACACCAGGAGGAAATCCAATGTTGCTTCTCAGTGGATCTTTCATTAACTGAGCACCCATGCTCAGACGGGCACACTGGTGCGTGGTACCTTCCGCCCTGGTTCAGACCAAGACAAGACGCATGGAAGTTATTCTCTTCGCACAGCACACACTGAATAATTTTAGATTGCTTTTGTATCAGACACAAAGTACACTCACTTAAACCACGAGTTTTTTGAGCTCACATACATTTCTGTATGATTTACACTGCAAAACAATTTAGCTTCCAAACAAGGTTAAAACTTTCGGTACAAATCCTTGCCAAATGTTCAAGATCCAAAAAGGTTTACTGATTGTCCTTCCTTATGCTACGCGTCACTTTCGTGCATAACGTGTTTGCCAAATCCATCTGCAGGGAAGTAAAGCACATGGCATATACAAGCTCTGTGAATTTCAAAAAGCACTGCCGCACCATTTTAAAAACAAACCCTTAATTATATAATAAGAGCTTGAGAAACAGCACAACGAGCACGTCATTAATCGCCAAGGAGACCCAGTTGAAATGACATAGAAACAACAATACATATGTACCTTAGATGTAATTATACAATTGCAATGGTTAAGACAGCTTATGCCATAACCGCTACGCAGGACGCAGTAAAATAGAAATATGTCACAAGGTCTTAAACCAATGACTTATAACAGTCAAATCAACAAACGTTATCACTAGTCATATTATTGCTCCACAATCATTGTCTGGCATGCTGGCTACTCTACTTTTGGAATGTATTTAGCTATTTCACAAACATCGAAACTTTCTGTCTCATTACGATGTCATTGTACGATGAGAAAAAAATTTGAAACTATTTCCTCTAATGTATCTGTCACATGTAACATAGCTAAATACTAAGCAGTCGAACAGGAAACAAAAATCCATGACAAGACCCATAATAGCAGCTTAGACGTAAATACGAGAAACGAATTTAGGAGAAAGTTCTAGAGGAATCTGCCTCTACTGTCGGTGTTGAATGACTTTCTGATGGCTAAGAAACTATTTTAAGTTACGATTGGCAGTGCTGTAACTACGAGTCATTGAATTTCATCGAGGTACAGTATTACTGATGGGTTTTGACTCTTAATTGGAGAGGCACTCCAAGAGCGTAGACCTCCGCTAAGCTAAAAAAAAATCAAATTCTTGCTAATTCCAGGCTTCTCTTTTTGCTCATTACCAAAATTAATAATATGTTCCTAGTAATATTCCTTGTAATGATCTGTTCCCTGTAATGTTACTTGTAATGATCTGTTCCTTGTAATACTAACAGGACTTATTGTAAATTTTATGAAGATCTATCGGTAGCTATCTGAGCTACGTTCCACAGAATAAAACAGAGAGCTGAACAAACTGCTCAACAGATCTTCACCAAACGTTAATAATTTTTTTCCCCGCTGTCATGCCTAACAGTTCTCTTAAATTCCATGCATGATCCATTCACAACTCTTTTACCTATGTTGCTGGCGGACATATGGACAAACAAAAAAATAGACGCCGACTAAAACATAACATAGTGAGTAGAGGTAATTTAAGAGTTGTGAAATATGCCTGAACTTCTGTGTCCTTTGATGACAAAGATGCACGTAGTGACGTGCGCTGCAGAGCACAGCACTGCTTCGCATGATTGCCAGACAATTGTACAGAAGTAAAGTTTGATATTTTGCCGCACTGCACTGAGTGTATCTTGTATCTACTTTTACCTTGCTTACAGTCAAGTTTGCGCACATAGCCAGCAGACGCAGATAAATATCGATAATAACTTTAGTTTACTGTGTGGTGAATTTCTTCAACATTTGTTGGCGCCGTTTGCCAAAAGTCTGCTGTCCACGGAACAAAACTCCGAAACGTTTCCCTCTGCTCTTCAGGTTCCGTTTCTGCGGGCACGATTTTGACTTGGCTATCACTTCAAAGTGTAAACTGTTGTTGTAAATTGTTACCGCCAGTGCAGTTTCCACTATGGCAACTCTCAGTTGCACAGTTTCGCATATCTATCTTAATTTCGAGCTTGGCATTGAAGCGATGTATATTATACAACCACTTTAAATTTCCAGTCACGGTTACAGAAACGGTTCGGATTTTGAGCTCTCATTGGCAACGAGAACTTTTTGGGGCATTTTTTCGGCGAATCAATTCATTGTCAGCCCAAAACGTTGATCTGATTACAAATGGGACAGATCTGCTTAATGCGCCCGCTAATTATGCATCCCTACTCAGAACATTTAGTACCACCACCAAGGAAGTTATGTTTTCGTCGAGATGGCCTGTTTGTCTGGCTGTATGAATGTCTGTTTGTTTGTCTGTCATCAAGATAACTCAAAAAGTTATGTACGGATTTTTACGAAATTTGCATGAGTTGTTACGTGTATCACTAAAAGTAAATGACCAAGTTTTGTGACGATCTGTTTATTCGTGTGTTTATTTGTCTCTGTGTTTTGTTTTACGCTTGTTAGCACAGTAACTGGAAAAATTATGGACGGAACTTTATGAAGTTCGCAGAAATTGTTAGTAATGTTGTAAGACATTACTGACTAAATTTTGTGATGATCGGTTTTCTGTTTGTGCGTTAGACTAATGTTTGTCAGAATGTTTGTTAACAGTATAACTCAAATTGAGAACGTATCTTAAAGAAAACTACAGAAGTTGTTGTAACTGTCAAGAGGCACAAATGATTACACTTTGGTCTTGATACAAAGGAAATCATAGTTTCAGAACCAAGTTGAATTTTTTATTACCGTTGCCTTGCTTGGCAGAGGTATGCGCTCTCAAAGTGCTCCAGTATTCTCTATACTTGCGTATGACACAGGTCCTCATTCCTTCTTCCATAAAGTTTGATTATACAATACTGCGTCAGACTCCATGCGTCGCAGTTCATCCCGAAAAAAACTAGGCGTAACTGCAATTTCGCTCCACAAAAGTACGACCAAACTACACATTTCCTGGAGAGTTCAATATTTCTAAGAAATAAACCGTGAGACACGCAAGGTTCGCTCGCTAAGCGGATAAAATCGAAATAAGTTTGAAGTTTGCAGTAGCATCGTCTACAGCGGATCCTGTTAGAGTTGTCCATAACCAGCCGAATCTGCCAAAGAACTTTTGTTGGCCAATACTTACAAGAAGAGAATTTGCTTATTGCAATTAAATTAGTTCAACACAATCTTTCTGTTTTGATTGAAGAAAATAGAAATAGCGAATATTTATGCAAAGATTGTTAATTTTTGTGTGTGTTGCCATGTTATTCACAGTTGAGTAAATAAAATTTATTTACTTATGATCGTGAAAAGGCTGCATCTACAAAGTAATGATTTCAATGACACACCGCTTCTTCGCTCCTCGACGATTTTGTTCTTAAGACTATCTTCCCTTTTGTTGTGTAACTTGTGTAGGTGTTCTACTCAATTTGTTCATAACGAGAACAGAAGAAACAGATCTTTGAAGTCGAAAGGAAGTGAAAATCCGTATTCACACCATCGCTAAGAGGTACTTCAGCAGTTGTCAAACTAAAATTTTGAGCTTAATTAGCAAAACAACGGCCCCTCTGCCGGTGAATCTATGAATTTCTCCGGTATTAATCAATAGTGATGGGAGGGCGTGGAGACCGACAATAGTGATGGGAGGGCGTGGAGACCGACAATAGTGATGGGAGGGCGTGGAGACCGACAATAGTGATGGGAGGGCGTGGAGACCGACAATAGTGATGGG
>LQNS02278001.1:6841200-6862779 GCA_001587735.2 Parhyale hawaiensis
CGAGAGATTAGTCTACAGCCGTATCACAGATACGCCAGCTTCTCGAACTGAATAAAGCTCGAATTTCCTTCTATCTATTAATGATGAAGAGCGTGACACAAAAGGTAAGTAGGTAGCTAGGTAGGTACTAGCGTATTAATATATAGATTTACCATTAACTATGCAACAAATATAAAAATTAGAACTTGGTTAACTGATCAAAATAAAAATAATTTATATATAAGAGGTGAAGCAGTCACCGTTCGATTGATTTTAAAAATACAAATATAGAAAAAGATATTTTTTTAACTTTTTGTTTCACAAAAAAAACATATTGATTGGATTCCACCAATCATGCATGAAATACCTCAAATTTGTTTATATCACCTGGTATTCCATGCAATCGAGTAACGAACTTTGCAACTTAGTTGTACACTCGTTCGTATAGCTTACAATAATTTTTGCACCCTTTCAAGCAGCCTAGCTATCATTAATTAAACTAATTTAACTACTAAAGTTTGGTATACAGTTCAAAGTCTCTACATCATTACATATAATGAAAAGATATCTTGGTCGTTTCACTATCATTTGAAACTCTATACAAGACTCGTTTCACATACTAAGCCGTGGTATAACATGGTTTCTTGTTAAATTTTCAACCAAGATATTGCACAACCATTATTATTATTAGTAAATTACACTAGACTGGCGAAGTGAGAACGGAGAAACTCCAAGAGCTTGACAAACTCTCACGCAACCAGCCCAGTAAGCAAACAAAAACAGGAAAGAGAAGATCCGAGATCACAGAATAGCTCTGTGTAGAGACCGTTTAATGCTGCCGATACCAGCACCAGCAAAGACAGAGCCATCAAGATCATTCTAAGCATCCACACATGATGGAAAAAAATACTGGCTCGTATCGCATCGTACCTGTTCCAAGGCAAACTCACGAAGAGCACCAGTACCCCGAGTATACCTCCCCTAAACAAATGCTTCCGGAAGAAAATCAGACAGTGGATGATTAGGACAATTATGTGTGTTACCCAGAAAGCAGACCCCATCAACTCTGTAACTATGCGCCACATCACAAGGCACAACACCATGCTCTATAAAAGACCTTACGTACCTAATGCCTTGGGAAAGAGACTCGTCGATAGGATCAGCGTTGCGGTAGATCGTGCCGAGAAGGCGACCCAAGAAGCTGCCAATTCCTTTTTCTGTAAGATAGGCAAATATTAAGGTAAGTCTTAGAAGTAATCATTCCGTGATTCATTCATTCATGATTTGATGTATTATAAGCGATTTAATAAAGTGGATTTCAAACACATACTTTTGTGAAACAATATATGATATTATTGCTACTGCTCCAACGGACGTCAGCTGTAACATGCTGAGTCATCATGCAGTCTCTACAATATAGTGTACAGCAACTAATGCGGCTCATACGATGTACTGGAGTCTTAGTTACTGAATTACAACAAACTCCAGTGCCATAAGAGTGGAAAGAAATACTGCTTGTGCAAATATTTTGAGCAAGCGCACTGGTTGGCACATCAACTACCCTTCCTCCTAGTTAACTCATCGTATGCTTACAACAGCTAAATGTATAATTACAGAAGTCCTTTAATTTTTTATCCTTTCGGCTGTATGCACATAGTCTGCATCTATATTGATTACTTATTTTATACATATAGCATTGACCAAGTTCGTAAAATAAATATAGGTGTCGACAAATATCATTAAAACTTAACGTTTCTGGAAAATATCTTCCATCATCAGAAGATTTAAAATATCAAGTCAAGAGGATAGAAAAGGAGTAATTTTATTAGAGTGGGGCCGGACAGATGTTGCTAGGGGGAGACCTAAAAGGTGAATGGCTGGAGTACGCTTGGGGGGATCTTAATATAGAGAGCTGTACAGTCAGATGATATGGGATGTGAAGAGAACGGAGTATGTAGAGTCGGGGAAAAACGTCAGTCGTAGATCGTGATGAGTGGTACAGCTGTGGCCATTATATTGAGGCCGGGTTTTGTATTATGGATGTACAGCGATTCTAGAGTTGTGAGTTCTACTGGGTTGGAAAAGTCGATAATAGCGAAGTCTTTCCTGCTAATTGCTTGGTTGTTTTGTTCTGCATGAAGACGGGGAGCTGAATGTGTAAGTTTTGAAAGTAGTAAACCGGTTCTGCTTGATATACCTAAATGTTAGTCCACGCGGGCTTTGTAATGTTGCCCAGTGCTGCTGATGTGCAGAGCAGCTCGGGCAAGAAAATTTTAGACAACACTGGACAAGAGATTTGTGCGAGGTTTGTCTTTGAATTCAAATAGGATCCTATGGTAGATATGTTTTTATTGGAGAACCTGCAGTTTATGTGCGGGCAGGCTTCGGAGAGGAAAGCTTTCAAGGAGTTGACTTCATCGACGGTAGTTTTGCTGTAGTATGGGAGGGAATGGAAAAAGTCAAGTTTACGAACCGTAGGTTTAGCTATACCGGGATCGAATAGTTTGTCAAGAAATAGTTTGCAGTAGTGATCTAGGAAGTGGTGTGGGTAGAGGTTATTCCTGAAACAGGTTCGAAGAAATCTATTTCGTTGAAAAATGCTGGGTATGGGAAGGATGAGTGATATGCCCTAAACAGTAGAGTTTTTATAGCATTTATTTTAAATTGATCGTAGCAGTGAGTGAAGAAGCTGGTTCCAAGGCCTGAAAACGCACATAAACTTCAGGTTCTCTTACAAAAACACATTTACCATAGGATCCTATTTTAAATTCGAAGACAAATCTCCCATAAATCTTTGTCCAGTGTTGTCTACAAATTTTCTTGCTCGAGCTGCTCTGCTTTGTACATCGGCAGCACTGGACAACATTACAAAACCCGCGTGGACCAACATTCAGGTATATCAAGCAGAACAGTTTAACCACTTGGAAAACCTACGCATTCAGTTCCCCGTCTTCATGCAGAACAAAACCACCATCCTATTATAAGGAAATACTTCTCTATTATCGATTTTTCCAACCCAATGGAACTCACACAACTAGAATCGCTATATATTCATAATACAAAACGCAGGCTCAATTTAATGACCACAGCTGTATCATTCGTCACGATCTACAATTGACGTTTTTTCCTCCGACTGTACATGCTCCATTCCCTTCACATCCCAATTCATCTGACTGTACAGCTCTCTGCATTAGGACCACCCCCCTCCCCAAGCGTACTACAGTCACTCGCCTTTTAGGTCTCCCCCTAGCAACAATTGTCCGGCCCCACTCTAGTTCTAATGTAATTACTCCTTTTAGATCCTTTTGACTTCATATTTTAAATCTTCTGATGATAGCATTGCCCATTTACAGCTATTAATATCAGAGCGTCAGCTTTCCCAACGAGCTTTTCTTGGTATCTCAGATACTCGAGGTGCTATGGCGTAAGTGCAGATACCCGAGGTACCATGGCGTAAGTTCCGATACCCTAGATATCATGACGTAAATTCGATATAGCGGGTAATATTCCATGAGTCGTTACCCACCTCCGTCACACGGCCAGATAAGTGAAGGATAGAAAAGATGAATCTTGACCGAATGTATGCAGTGCTAACCGCTGGACACTGACAAAATACGCCCCAAACAGAAGAAAAATTCAACTAGTGGGACCCGTGGAAATTCCACGGTTGCTTAATGTCTGTACATCTAAAATGTACCAGACCCACGCTACGCTTGGAAGTTTCCTAAAGTGGTGGCAATAATGATAGCACATTTTAAAATTTTGTAATAAGTTACAAAATACTGCATCAATATAGTTGAAATTTTCACTATATAATGTTACTTTAACTAGTTATCGATTCCTTATAATCATTATTGTATTCGTTGTCTTTTCAAAATTTTACCACGAAAATAATAGTTTGTGAGTGCAAATCGGGTGGATATAAAGATAGCACATATGGAAAAAATTGTGCTTTAGAAAACAATGAAAGCAAAAAAGCATAATTCTTAATATTTACAAGCGTTGCCTTTTGATTGCAACACCTATACACATCGGTTATTCGTAGAATTAATTAAATTAGCGAGCATTTCTTCAGGGATAGCCTCCAAGCTTTGGTTTATGGTCTGCCACAAGCTTTCTTTATCCTGAAATTGTCTCCCATTGGCGTAAATATGCCGTGAGAGTATCCCCCATAAATTCTCAATTGGGTTTAGATCGGGTGACTTAGCAGGCCAAGCTAAAGTGGCGATATTATGGGCATCAAGCCAATTTGTGGTCAACCTCGCTGTGTGAATGGCTGCATTATCTTGCTGAAACACCGCTTCTCGCTGATGTTTATCAGTTTGAAATGGGAGAAGACTAGTTTCTAAGACCTCTTTGTACTTCTGAGCATTCTGTCTACCTTCCATCATCACCAAATTCGCTCCCCAGATCATAAGGGATCCGCCCCGAAAAGGTCGTTTGCTGAAAACTTTGTCCTTTCTAAGATCATGCCAGTAGTATTGAGAACCGTCTGGTCAGTCTAGGTTAAACTTTTTTTCATCGGAAAAAATAACATTAGACCAATTTTCATGGTTCCATTGCACTTTTTCTCGAACCCATTCTTCGTGTTTTGCCTTGTGTGCTTTCGTGAGTGCTGGTGCAGTTTTTCCCTTCTTATAACTGAAGTTCTTAGAAGAACCCAGGATCTGTCACACATTTTCGGTGTAACATTTAATTACAGGGATGTTTGCAGGCTTTTTGACCCCTCTCCTGTCAGAGACCCAGGAGAAGTCGCCGGCGCACTATAGGCTCAATTTTGAAAGGCGGCCAGGAGACTTCTTTTTTCCGAATTCTTCTGGGTTCTTCAAAAGGTTAGTTAACACCTTTCTAGATCTGCTAACCTTCCTAGAAATGTCAGATATAGGTAGTGTATCCTTCTTCATTTATTGCGCTTATTTGACCCTTTTCCTTTTCAGATAACCCACACTGTCTCCACGTGCTAAGAAAGGGGGGAATTTCCAAATATAGAGGTTACAAGGTGGGGAGCAACTGTCCAATATGGCGACGCCGGTTTGTTTTGATATTCTTCTTCTCTAATCTGGATGTAGTAACGCGGAATTTTTTTTTTTTTTCAAGTTGTACTATCTTTATTTCCACTGAAATTCCAACACAAATTTATACTTTTCATCATACAAGTTTAATCAAATAGTTCATAGGGAAACTATGATAAGAAATAGGTAACTAGTTGAAATAAGGTTTTTATGTCAAAATTTCACATGATATGGCGTAGTATTTTTCAAGTTATCAAAATATTCTGAATTGTGCTATCATTATTGCCACCACTTTAGGTTTAAGCTAATGGGGCTCTTCTAACATAACCCACCCCGTCTACGTTAATACCCATCGCTACACCCAGGTGACTTCTTTCAAACTCTTAAACGTCCGTTTACCCTAATATATATCGTCTAAGCTAGCGCCAGTCGTGAATCCCAATGCTCGATATGTATCGTAAAACATGCCATAGAACGTATCTCTCCTCATCGAATCTAACGAACATCGTTCAACTTAACGCTTCACATCTAACACACCGCTCATCCTCTAACCGAACAACTCTCATCTAAACTAACGAACCTGCACAGTAAAACATCTAAAACAATGCACCTCATCAAACCCAACTTACATCATCTAACTAAACGCTCGTCATGAAACATTACTCAATCTAACCTAACGCTCCTGAGCCCAGCCTTCTCCCCAAGTTGGCATTGGTAGACCCTGATGATGGCAACGAACAACAACTTAACGCTCCTTATCTAACCTGACGCTTCTCATCAAACCTAACGCTCTTCATCCACACTAACACTCCTCATCTATCAAGCGCACCTCATCTAACCAAATACCCGTCATCCAACCCGGGTCTATCAAACCTAATACTCCTCATCTAAACTAATGCTCCTCACCTGAGTTAATGCTTCTCATTTAATCCTTCACTCCTCATCTATCTCAATACTGCTGCTTTAGCCCAGTGCTCCTCATTCAACCTATCACTGCTCGTCCATTGTAGCCAAGCAATTAATTAAGCTAACGCTCCTTGCCCACCATAATACTTCTCATCCAATAAAGGAGCCTCATTTAACCTAACACTCATCTAACGCTGCCCTATCAATCCTAACATTCTTTACCTAAATTAACGCTCTTACCCGACCTAACACTCTTCATTCAACGCAACACTTTTCACCTAGCATAAAACTCCTTATCTAACTTCTGTTCCTCATCCTACCTAACGCTCATCATCCAACATAACGTTCTTCACTCCTTCTAACGTTCTTATTTGACCTAATGCTCCTCATCTAATCCAAGACTCACGGCTCACTGTACAGGAGCTGACATCCAGCTCCTCCACGCAGCTCTGTTCAATTGCGTTTTAGACTTCTCCCAATAACACCCATGCTCCCCTGAATCATTAGATAATAACGGAAAAGAAAATTTTTATTCTTATGAGCTGTAGGTTATTTTCTTATTTTTTTCTGGTGATGGGATTCCTAGTCCCGAAACATTACATTTTAAATTAAGTCGACTTTCATTTAGTATTAGGTTTTTGCCTTAGTATAAGTTATATCTCATTTACCGCTCCTCAGCTAACCTTACATTCCACATCTAACCATACTATCTTCATCTAACCCAACCCTTTTCGACGAACCTTACGCACTTAACATAGGTGCCTCGCATTCATATGTTTTCAATCATATTAGCTCCCTTTCCATTACTGCATTTCTCTAATCTGCCTATACTTTCAATGTCCCGTAAATTTTCGCTTTTCTGTCACTTTTTCTCACCAATTCGACAGCGATACCCTCTGAAATTTCTCGGTAATCACTCATTACCTCCTCCAATGAGCTAATATTTTTCATTAGAATTTGTATCTTTGTCTGTCTATCACCAAGCTAGTTCAAAAAGTTATGGAGCATCTATGAATTTTGCAGGGAATATTATTTTTGTATGTTAGAAAGTACCGATGATTATCTTTTGGTGAAGATCTGTCTAACCGTTTGTTTGTCCGTCGATTTTTCTAGGAAAGATTACTCAATCAGTTATGAACTGATCTTCATGAAATTTACAGGAATTGTTGGGAATGTTGCTAAGAGCAATAAGCCAAATTGTTGTGATGATTTGTCCGTCCGTTTTCTGTTTGTCTCTATGTTTTTTTACGGCTGTCAGAACATAACTCAAAAAGTTATGTATGAAACTTCATGAAATTTACAGGAATTGTTTGAAATGTTCGAATGTACAAGTAATCAAAGTTTAGTGGTGATCAGTTTGTTCATTTGGTGTTTGACTATGTTCGTTTTAGTAAATATCAAAGCTTATCTCAAAAAGTTACGAACAGATATTCACGAAAATGTCAGCTGATGATAAAAAAGAAATCCTGATTTAAAGACGAATTTGAAATTTTTGATAACATTGCATTGCTTGGCAGAGGAATTGGCTCTCATAGTTCTCTGGTTATTTTTTAGTGTTCCAGCGCTGCTAACCTAAAAGCACCAGGAGATGAGCTTCACAATTGCTGAACATCGAAAGTTTTTCTCTCCCTGACATGGAGAAAATTCATTGCAATCAGCAACGGTCAAGCTCATTCAATCGATTTGGTATTATGGATACGGTAGGATATCCTATAGATCCAATGGTTTGTTGCTCCGTTAATGCGGTCTCGTCAACCATTGAATTTAAGTTGGAAGAATAGTTGGTACAATGAAATTATCTGTGGGCAAAGTGAGCAAAATATAGACGAAAAGTTGCCTTTTTTTTGACATTTTGGTGCATTCATCAGATGAACATTTCTGCGCTTCGGTTTATACTAAGCCAACCTCTTTAGGTGAAACTATTAATTATGACTGTGATGCACCTGTTAGATATATAACTGGTGTAATTTCTACTCTTCTAAATAGGGCTCACAAAGTATGCAATAGCTGGCAATCGTTCCATACAGAGGTATTGAGAATTAAAAGACTACTGATCAACAACAACTTCCCTAACTCTTTAATAGATTCTCAACAAGAAATTAAATCAATACCAGTCTGATAGAGCAAACAGTTCTCGCCAAATAACACTGTAAAATGAAAATCAAATGCATGAAAACTATAAAGTAGACGAACGTATTCTGAAAGAGATCGTGTATTCGTATGTTAAACCTGTAACGCCTGACCACAGAATTCAGTCGTGTGTCTTTATAAAAATAAGAAAGCTAGCAACTATATCGTACGTAACATTTCTCGACCAGTAATTTCTAACCTCGGTAAGTCTGATGTGGTGTACCAATTTGAATGTTCCAAGGGAGAATGCATGTCTCTCGGTTACCACTACATCGGACTGACGAGGAGAACTCTAAAGTGTAGACTGGATGGCCACAAATACCAGGGTTCCATATTTGCTCACTTTGGAAATACCCATAACTGCAGCCCTAATAGCGATGATCTTTATCCAAACACTAAAATTTTGTATCATATAGCCCACCGAAAGCATATTCAAATAGCTGAAGCACTGCTCATCCATAAACACAATCCTAAGCTCAATAGTAATACCTTAGATTTCGCAGCGTTAAAGGTATTTGGTCGCAATCTCCACAGCGCAGCAACGGGCAATACCGCCGAAACTGCAATAGGCTCTCCCAATAGGCCTCAATCATTTCAGTCCCATCCTCTTTCGTGTGCTGACGTGGGTGCTTCCCTTAACTTACTGTGTGTCAGTTGGATGCATTAATTTCTGTGTATCTAGTGACTCTAGTGTTCAGATGGTCACTTGAGCAATTAGTATGAGATTATAGTATTATCTAGTCAGATATAAATACAAAAACCTTATATCAAGATTATAAATAGCAGCTGTGGTAGTCTGAAAGGTGTTGACGATTTTCTCTTTTTGTTTCAGCCTGATGAGGCTCGTGCGTAGAAACGTAGCGTATAAATTATAATTCAAGGAGGTAAATGACTTTTTATTGACTTTATCACGCATTGAAATGAAGAATTGTGGGAAGAAACTATGAATCAAGATGCATGGGAGTGCTAATGGAAGCTTCAGATAACTTCAGTGCTGCGTTTTCAACTTCGGGAATGTAAGAAGTGCCTTGAAGCATAAAGTCGCCATATACTGTATGTACTTTGCCATAGATTCGATATATGGAGAAGGGAATACTCGTACAAATCAGACTCAGCCTTCGATATCGTCATTGTTTGAATTTTAACTGTCGCTGATTAATATACGCTTGTCATCACCTGCAACCTGGCATATTTTCTAACAATCAGTTTTCAACGAAGCTTGACAGGATGATCACAGCCTCTAAACGGGACTAATCACCGCCCATTAGTTTAGTTAAAGCGTGACAACAAATGAACAAACAAACAACTAAATAAACAAACTAGAGCGCTCTGAGAGCGCACACCTCCGCCAAGCGAAGCAACGGTAACAAAAAATTCAAATTGGCTCTGAAACCATAAATTTCTTTGTATATTCTCCAAAATCTAATCATTTGTGCTTTTGATAGTAATAACAGCTTGTGCAATTTTCTTGAAAATTCATTCTTAACTTTTTGAATTATACTGCTAACAAATGTTATGACAAACTTGAGTCAGACATACAAACGAACGAACCAATCTGGACCAAAATTCAATCAATTATGTCTTGTAACAATACTAACAACCCATATGAATTTCATAAAGATCCATTTCATTATTTTTTGAGTTGTGCTAACAAGCATAAAAATACAAACAGTGACAAACAAACGAAGAAACGGATCATTACTAAAATCTGGTCATCTACTCTTTGTTATATCCCTAGCAACTGATGCCAATTTCATCAAAATCCATCCATTACTTTTTGAGTTATGGCATTGAGAAAAATGAGGCAGACAAACAAACAAACAAACGGACGGACATATCTTCACCAAAAGGTAAACATCTGTTTCTCCTAACATACCTAATAATCCCTGTAAATTTCGTCCAAATCGGTTCATGAGTTTTTGAGATATCTTGGTGACAGACAATTGAACAGACAGAGAGACAAACACGACGGAGGTAACAAAGAAACAGATAAATACCCATCGGTCTTTACTATATTGTGCATATGCGTTGACCAGGCAATAAATACCAACTCACACCTGACCAACTTTTCAGTAAATGATTTTGTTGTTAAGGGTCGCGGATTTTCTCTGAATTTTCAATTTTCTGTTAATTTTCTTTGACATAGCTGCTTTCTCTAGTTTACCTTTTACCCGCTACATTGCTTTGATATAACAGTTTTATGTCCTAATTTCTTTGTACATGGACAGCTAATAACAAACGGATGTAGATAGTAGTAGTCCAATAGTATTTTTGCAAGAAAATTTATGAGTTGGTCGGCATGGTTACGCTTAGGAACGTTCGTAGATAGGATACCGGTATTTGAAATGTAGCTCCAACAACGCCAAACTTCGATAATTTCATACAATACAGACTGAAAACCAGGAAGAGCTACAAATAGCTGTGTCGTGTGTAAGTTTACCAGAAAAAGTATTGCTTTTAAGTAATAGCTCAGACCCGTATCATGATGCATATGAAGCACTGTGAAAGGAAGTGTGAACCAATTTCAACGTCAAAAAGCAAATGTTCTGCATATGACCTATAAGCAGTAGCAGCTTGAAATATGAAAGCTTAACTCCCGCTCTTGCCAGCCAAAATAGTTCTTCAACACACCTGGATTTCCAACATCTAATACTGAGAGCGTAAAAGTCGTACTAACGCTGCAACGAAAAAACTAAGGAAGGAACTTAGGGACGAACAGGCAGAATTAAATACCATATATACTGGTGTACTCATGTGTCGAAAATGATAGTAAAGAATAAACATCGGCTTCTCTCCAGTGTCGTGTCCGCTTCCATGGTACTGTATTTTAAATGTTAATAGGATCATTGAATCCACTCAGCTTCTATGACCAGTGGACCAGGGCTTGAAGATTTCACGCAGTAGTATATGTTTGCTTAGTATAGGTCGGTGCGGAAGGACTAGGAAGAACCGGATTGGAGGCCTTGGACCTGTGTCACATAGTTGCGTCTTCCATCTCTGTTGGTTCTGAGGTTTTCTCTGCTGTCCTAGGGGGGGGGGGGAAAGCCCGCTGATGTGGCATCACGGATAGGCGCCGGCAATTACGGTGTGCGATGGGCTACGTGGTAGTTGCGTATGTGTTTCACTCTAGCGTTTGTGAATTCCCAAGTGTCTTCAGGCGTCATTGTGGCCGTCAGGATAGGCTGCGGAGGACGAGGACGTTGAGGCGGTGCTGAAGTGTCGAAGAGGGTTGACCTTTGGAGCGACACGGATGCAGCACGACCGCTGCAGCAAAGGTAAAAACAGTATTTTTCTGTGTGGGCTCAACCGGTGGTGGTGGTGGGGCCGGTGAATGATCAGAATGCCTTCACGAGTTATCGTTATGCCTTTTGGGGAAATGCTCGGAGCAGCTGGCAAGACGACCAGTCGTCGGTAGCCCGTTGTTCGTGCGCTGTTTAACAATGCTGGTTGCGGTGTCTAGTACTCCGGAAGCGAGCGGACTGTGGTCTGTCCGCAGGTGGTGAAAGGACGACGCCTCAGGCGGGACGGCCATTGTTGACAACGGACTTCAGGACTTCTCGTGAAAGGAAGCACTGTCGTGTGGTCATGGGGTTGCAAGGCACTGTTTTGGTGTCACTGCACTTGTAATGACGGAGTTGGGAACCTTTGCGTTGACGGGCTCCTGGGTGGCGATGCCATCGACCACATAGGGGGCGTGACTGTCATCAGGGACTCTGACTCAAAGTATTCGGTTATCTGGGGGAAACTCCAGCCACCCGACTGTTGCAGGATGCCCGGGATTGGGTACGGCTGCACTGAGATGGAGCCAGCTTGGTGACGAGGTCGAGGCCGGTTGGTGCTCTTGCACTCATTGAAATAAGCGAGCCTGACTTTCTTTGTCACGTTTGCTACTGGCCGTTGGACCGTCAAGTGGCGGTGGATTGAGGAGGGTGACAGACTCGGGTCGCGGAACACAAGTTCGCTCTAGCGCCTGGCGTGCGCGAGAGATACGAAACCGAGATTCAGATTTGGATCTCGGATGGATGGTTGGGGAAGTAGGATGGACCCGTGCAAGGCATCATCCCATTGTTGGCCGTTCTTCAACCGACTAAGGTTAAAGTTCGTCCGGTTATGGACTACCGTGAGCTGAACGACTTTGTCGAGTGTCACACAGGTGACGAAACTATCGCGGTGTGCGACGAGAAGATTCTGAAGTGGCGTCAGCTGCGCGGTGAGTTGAATGTTGTCGACCTTAAGTCGGCGTACTTGCAAGTTCAGGTTTCTAAGGACCTGTGGAAGTATCAGGTCGTGAAGAAAAAAAGCGTCCTTATGTTTTGACATGGTTGGGATTCGGCCTTTCCTGTGCACCTCGAGTTATGACTGTTATTTTTGGCAAACTCCTGTCGATGGACGACCGCATTCGGCAGGGGACGGACCACTCGATGAAATTGTGGTTCAGGAGTCCGTGGTTAGCGCTGTGAAGCTCCGGGAGCACCTGGCTTAGTACGGGCTAGAAACAAAGGAGCCTGAGAGTCTCGACGGGGGACGTTTGTTGGGAGTCTCTTAAGAAAGACTCCCAAGGGCATCTTGAGATGTCGAGGGGAACGGCGCTGTCTGAGGCAGGTCCTGTGGAAGCCGGGTTGACAAAGAGATGACTGTTCTCCCTGTGTGGCCTACTAGATGGTCACTCCCGGGTGGCCGGGTGATTGCGACCGCACTGCAGTTTTTTGAAGCGATATAATTGAAACCGAAAAAGAAGAGCATCTGTTCATATCGATACCAAAAATGCAGAGTTATTTCAAAACAGCTAATAAGAGAGTATGCCTGACAGCGAGTGACTCTGTTACCTGTATTCAGTTGACAGAGCAAGTATCGGTATGACATAAATACAGACGAATCAAATTATCGTTAGGTTTTGCTAGCTAATTGTATGAATTCTCTATAGCTAAAACACAGTAGTCATTTCTTAGCAGAAATGCAATACAGCAGGAACTACTGTAATTAGCATAATATAGTTTCGGAAAAATATAATTTTCATGCAATATTCTTGGCAATATGCTTTTGTTAAAATGTTACGTACCAAGACGGTTTATGCTGGCTTGCGTTCTAGAAGCTTCGAAGTTTCGTTCAAACACTGTGGGCTCGCGTCCCTCCTGGCTGGTAGGTTCGCTGGAATTGCCCCTCGCCAGCGGCTCAGTCGAGCGCTCGCTGTGTCGCCGTGCCGATTGGGATGCAAACAGCGACCTGCCCAGGGACCTCGCCAGGTTGTTAGCTGCAGTTACTCTTTCGACGGACTCATGGCTGTTGCTGCTGTCAGAAGGTCGGGGAGTGAACAGTCTCAATAGTCCTCTGAGGCCAGAGTCGGGATCCCTGATGCGGGTTATTGTGGATGCTCTGACCACCTCTGGCCTGCTGTTGAATTGCTCTAAGGACTGACTCACAGGCTGTACATAGGGCCTGCTGGCGATAGCTTCTGAAGAAGCAAAGATGTTATCTGAACTGATCGGACTCGCGTCTGCATCGCTTTGTGTACTGGCTCTTCTGCGGTCAGTATTTACGCTGTTTTCTCTTGGGTCGGGCTGACCGAGACGGAAAAAGTTACGCAGTCGTTGCCTTCGCCTTTCTCGACGTTCTCGTAAGCGCTCCAAGAACCTCTGCTCTGCAGAGGACCGACGTTGTGCAGGAGACTGTCGTTCCAGAGACGCGCGAGCACTCACGGACTTTCCTGGACTGCCAACTTCTCCGTTGAAGCGTTCAACAGTTACTCCGCTGGTACTGTTGGGACTCAATCCGTTGAGCATCACCCGTGCTGGGGCTGTTACGATCACAGCAACATTCTGTAACAGATACACACATGATAATCTTCTAAGTCAAATAGTAGGAAATTTCTGTAAATATTCAGAAATAATAAACAACTACAGATGATACTACATAATTACAAAAAGCAAAGATTCCTTCTTACACTTTTTAAAATCTAGTTTTGATAGCTGATATTACTCAACTGAATAAAACTGGATGTAATTAGTTTAATTTTTATTAAAAAGAGCTAGGGAAAGTTTCAGGAAATGTACAGAGTTGCGCCAAAATATATATGTTCCAATCAATTAAAAGAGTATGAAAAATTGGCGAATATTCTTTTCTACCGAGCTGGTATCGAGAATGCCCTAATTTTCTCCCATCTAACAGTGAGAGCGCATTGGTCGCACTAAGGCAAGAATTAAGGAACTAAAGATCGTTGGAAGGAACAAGCAGAATTACAATATAATAGTACCCATGAGTGTTATTGCAGAAACTTCATACCCAACATCAAATAACTGTAGTAGACAAAATATTTACCCGTCTCTACAATTTATAATTATCAAACGATCGCGTCAGATAGTGAAATAGGCATAATTAGGTCATTCATTAATGAGATAAAAATAACTAGTGCTAGCAAAGGCTATTGTTGTTGTAAGCCAGTAATCGGTATTTCTATACAGATACATATAACTGAAGAAAGGGAATGCTATGCACATTACGATAACCGGCTTTTTTGCATGTGCCACTCGGTTCACAGCATCTGCTGCAGTGTCTAGGGAAAATACAACTTGTAAACAGGCAAGTGCAGCAGAGGCTCACCCTGCCTATTGTGTCTGCATCTTGTATGACGCCGTCCACATGGTCGGCAACTCTGTTGATGGTCCGTGGCAAGCTATCGATGATGTCCACCACAGCCAGCCCCGCACCGTCCACAAACCGCGTCAGCACTTCGATGGCCTGGGATGTGAGGGAGTCCACGACCCCCATCGTCTCCGACTGCAGGAATCTGCAATAAAATTTGTTATTTCGTTGCCTTATTCACGGAATGACTTATGTTCTCTCAGAGAGACAGTGAAACTCCCAGAGAAAGTACGAGATTTCCTCTAAAACTCGCTGAAACATTTTGACATTATCAATCCTTGAGACTACGAGACACTCAGTAAATAATAACATGCATATTTGATTAGCGTGTGCTCACCTGACCCCTCACGCCCCTGCAGGGAAGTTAAGGAGACATAGTCCTAGTCCAGCTTCTGGTTTTGTTTCCGTTACATAAGACACGCACTGAAGTCGGTTCGTTTGTCTTATGTCCCTATGCCTGTCTCTATGAAGGATGCCGAGGCTACGGAAAGTAAGTGAAAATATTTGATATCATAGAGCTCCTTCAGCGAATTCAAACTTAATATCCATTGGCATGTAGTGGAAAGATTAAGTCATAGACCACAATATATCTTGACTGGCCACTGAAATCGGGCCTGGAGGCCGATTTACGTAAGCGTTAAATGAGTTCTAATAATCACAGAGACCTTAAACAAAGATTAATTTCTTCGTCGTAACGTAAGGGATGTATTGTAGAGCAGTGAATCTAACTTCATTAACGTATATCTTCAGTAGTCCATTAATATCATACCCTCGGACACCAAGCATAAATGGAAATTCATCATAATTTCCAGGAATATTAAACTTTATTCGAAAAAATTGGAAAATTAATACATTAATACATGTTAAGCACTGTGCCAGCCTGGCTATATACTTGTACGGACCGAGTGACCAGCGGGACCAGTGACCACACCGTACCTCGCTTAATAAGGGAAGCGTAGACGTCAGTTATGAGAGGCAATAAAAAGGGTCACAATAAAACACAGTTCAAGCCAGTGATTCTAAACTCAACTGATGATTTGGATCAAGAGCTTGAGCCACAAGAAACTCGTGGTGTAAATTAGTGTACCTTGTGCCTGACATCAAAGCTAAGTAAAATGATCCAGTGTGTGCTGTGTGAAGAGAATAACTTTCATTTGTCGTGTCTTGCTCTTAACCAGAGCGGACTGTGTGCCCATCTGGGCATGGGTGCTCAGTTAATGAAAGATCCACTGGAAAGCAACATGGGATTTGTACCGTGTGTAGAGGATCTACTACAAATGCTACACCGAAAGTTGTTTGCACAAAATGTGAATTTCTTTTCTGTGCTCCTTGTGCAAAATTACGTCCGGGCATGATAGACATGTTTAACAGATTTCCCAAGAGCTTCATGTGGAATTGTGAAAGATGCTTACAAGTTTGAACACAAAACCGAAAATGCGTACCATCTGATACAAAGGAATCAGTGGGTGAAAGCCCGAAAACTGCAAGAGAAGAACCACTTCAGAAATATGCGAAACCGGCGATCATGATGTGAAAGAAATGAGTTATGAAATAGCACAGAGCACTGTGCAGAAAAGAAGTAGCTCTGGAGGGGACTGGATATCCAAAAACGAAAAGAAACCAAGAATCTGCAAGTACTGTGCCAAAAACCCATGTAAATATGGAATTTCAGGCAGAGGATGCAAATTTTTCCGCCCAAAGAGGTGCCCTAGGTTCATGAAACATGGCAGACAAGGTTGCAACTCAAAACGAGAATGCAACTTCTTTCATCGCTGGTTGTGCCAAGAATCATTCAGAAACGGCACGTGTTTTGATACCACATGTCCTGAAATACATCTGAAAGGAACCATTCGAGCGGCTCCCACTGCCCATCATAGACACAACCACGCTGAACGAGGGGAAAATTCGGGGAGACCATGGCAAAAGTCAAATCGCATAGAAACTCACAAGTACGGAGAAAATAACCACCAGTACAATGAGGAAAAAGATATTACCACAAATGACCGTGATAAGAGTGTGTACATTAAAGATGTGAGGAGAGATTTACAAAATATGCAAAAATTTTTACAAACACTGTTCGAAAAAATCTCGTCCATGGAGACTTATATGGAAAAAATGCAGCATGGGGGGCCAAGAGCACCTTGGATTCCACCGAGAGTAGAAAATCCTACACAACTGTGGGGGTAGGATCCTGGAACAACTCATCAACTGAAAACTCAAACAGCCAAAAACTGAATGAGCATCAGGAACTGAAATCAAATAAAGATGAAATACTTAGCAAAATCCACGTCATAAACATACGAGGCCTGTTAACAAAAAATTGCAGAAAACATATGGTACTGCAAGATATAATAAATGATGCAGGTTCTAAACTGATTGCCGTTACTGAGACCCATCTAGATGATACAGTCAACGATGCAGAAGTCAAAATAGAGAACTATGGATTGCATAGAAGTGACCGCAAAGATAGGAAGTGTAGTCGTGTTGCATTATACGTAAGAGATCACCTTGGTTCACATACAAAGCAAAATTTCTCTAATGAAATCTGTGATTGTATTGTTGTTAATATTGAAAAACTTAGATTGACGTGCGTGGTGTGCTATCCACCGCCAAAATGTACTGCCGAAAAATTTACCGAAATGTTGCAAGTGATCAACACACATTGCAAAGAAGTCCAATATTGTATAAAACTATATATAACTGGTGATTTCAACTTCCCCTTCTTAAAACGTCTAACGACAGACTTACCAGATGAAACTGGAAGCTTCGTACTATCAAGAACATCATTGGCCACTAGAGATGAAAAAGATCAGGCTCTCTCTCTAGTACACATGATGGAAGAATTTTCACTGACCCAAATGATCTCGTCACCTACGAGAAATAAAAATGTCTTAGATCTTTTCTTCGTCAATAACGCACAATTGATTAAGAATATTGAAATCCATGATACAACATTATCTGAACATGGGCTTGATGAAATAACGATTCAGCTTGGTGAACGAGATTCCAGTAGACCGTAGAAAAATTCTCAAATAAACTCCATCTCCAATCTACGGACTTGAACGTACACGATAAAGGAATAAATTGGGACGGCTTGGATGCAGAACTGCAGTCAGTAAACTGGAACTTACTTCTAAATAACTCAATAGAAATTGAAAGCATCAATGAGACATTCGAAAACATTTTATTTGAAAAGTGCATGAAGTACCTTAGCCCGGTACAAAAATATTCATAAAAGTCGACACCACAAATTCCGTAAAAGACTACTTAAGAAACGAGCAAAACTTATCAAATGCCAGCAATCGACAAAATCAATACAACGCAAATCCGAGTGCAAAAGCAAGCTAGATGATATAGAACGTCAGCTTGCAAGATCACACGATGAAGAAAAACAAGAAAAAGAAAAGAAAGCCATTGAAGAAATTAAAAGCAATAGCAAATATTTTTTTTGCCTGTGTATCGCACCATTCCTCGATAAAATCAAAATCGGGCCGCTGGTGAATGATACAGGATCTATTGTTGAGGATGACCAGGAAATGAGCGAAATACTAAGCCGTCAATATCAAAAAGTCGTTAGTGACAAAATTCAGAATCCTGAAATCCCAAGAATTGATTTAACTACAAACTACCTAACGGACTTCGAGTTCACAAAACTAAGCATTGAACTAGCCATTGATGAAGTTACAGCAACAGTGCAACGGGATCAGACGATGTGCCTGCAAAAATCCTTACGATGTGCAAGCTAAGCATCTCTTACCCCCTATACCTTATGTGGCGGAAATCAATGGATGATGGAGAAATTCCACTCATCTACAAGCACGCGATTATTTCACCTATTCCTAAAGCTGGAAATAGCATGGATCCAGCGAACTATAGACCTGTCTCCCTAACTAGCCACGTAGTGAAGACGCTTGAAAGGGTCTTTAGGAAACACCTTTTACATCATTTAGAAAGCAATATATAAGCTACTTACATCATATCAACATGGCTTCCGCCATAAACGTTCAACCACTTCGCAGCTGCTTCAGCATTATGACTCTATTCTCGACCTACTATGCCAAGGCAAAAGTGTGGACGTAATATATTTAGATTATGCCAAAGCATGCGATAAAGTAGACCATGGAATACCGCTACTCAAACACTTCAACATGGGAATCCGTGGAAAAACGGATCATTACCAAAATTTGGTCGTTTACTCTTTGTTATATACTCAACAACTCATGTTAATTTCATAAAAATCCATCTACAACTTTTTGAATTATAGCATTGGGAAAAATGAGACAGACAAACATACAAACAAACGGATGGTCATATCTTCACCAAAAGTTAATCATCTGTTCCTCCTAACATGCCTAACAATCCCTGTAAATTTCGTCTAAATCGGTTCAGAACTTTTTGAGTTATCTTGGTGACAGACAAAGGGAGAGACACGAAGAGAGCATAACATTCTTGACGAAGGGAAATATCAGGAGCTTGATTACAATGGGGGAGAAGGTAAGCTGTATACGCTTAGTGACTGATTTGTTGCTAATCATCCCCAAGCGCTTTGCTATATCGTATTTCACGGTTAGCTATTTCCAGTATATCGCATGATCGCTTCATCACCAACGAAAGTAGACCATCGGTACATAAATTACGAGTTCAGTAATCTACACAATAATAGCTGTGAAGCGTTGACAATTAATTTCATGTCTTTGGTGACAATTATTGCTCAGTAAATATCTATAAATTGCTGGCCAAATTATCTATATAAGCGCAGGGCGACAGCATGGTAGAAAGTATCCAGCTTTCTAAAATCTTAAAGATAACTCAATTTCTCTCCAGCAGCCTACTATATAGCCAGTGAACTGAAAGAAATGGACAAGGTGATATGGGAAATTCGCCCTCATAAAAAAACAAAGAGCAAACTGCAGGATATGCAGCAAGCCCTCCGATGCACGAATACTCTATGCTGCCTTTGCTTCTACAGTATTTGGCCTGCCATCTCGTGCATTGTAAGCGAAACAACATCATCGTTCTTTGTTATCCTGTGGTGTTACGGACCGGTCAGCGATGTTCTCCAGGGGCCGGACGATGTTCTCCGTAGACTCTGTCTCGCGGGAAAGTTGCCCTCTGCGGCTGGGGACTGCCTTGCTGGCGGCCCCCCCCTTGTTGGCAGCGCCCCCCTCTGGCAATGGCCACACTGGGGACCACAGCAACGCCAGCAGCAGCAGGGGCAGCAGCGGGCACCAGTTCTGAGGTCCCATACCTGTAAAAATACCAGATGGTTAGATAAAATTTTCAATTCCAGAAAATTGGAGAGATAATGAAATTTCCCGGAAAAGGCTACTAAAATTTATATACGCAGCTGCTCGGCTACTAAGAATAGTTCCAAAATTATTTATGAAGAAACATTGCTCAGACCAAATAACACTCCAAAATTAATAAGCAACGTCTCTGCATTATAAATCTTGCCATAAATGATGCGTAAATCCAACGCGAGGTCCGGACTAACTTTGTTTTTAAAAATACTATCTAAAAACAAATCACAAATAACAACTGGAAAGTCGACTAATGAACTAAAATTTAACGTTTCGGGATTATCAATCTCCCATCATTAAAATTAAAAGATAAAGGGGGAGAGCTAAAACGATAATACTTACTTGTGGGAAGTACAGCCCCTCCCCGTGGGTAAAGGAGCCGAAAAAAGGTAATGAGCGTGCTACGCTTGGGAGGTCCTTATATAAGGATCGGGCGATATGGGATGCTGAGAGAAAAGAGCATGTACAGTCGGAGCAAAAATGTCAGTCATGGGGGGAGTCTAAACAGCTAATGAACAGAGCTGAGAGTAGGGGCCGGATATCAGCTCCTGTGCAGTCGGCAGATGTGGAGCTAGTCTTGGATAGTGTGAAGATGTACAGCTGAGGTCATAATGTTGAGGATATAAAAGGATTATAATGTTGTCAGTTTGATTGGATTAGAAGAATCAATGATTGAAAAGTCATTCTTGCTGATGGGATAGTTGTTTTGCTAAGCATATAGGCGGGGAGCTGAATGTGAAGGTTTTGCAAATGGTAAATCGGTTCGGCTGAATACACCTAAATGTTGGTCAATGCGGGCTTTGAAATGTTGTCCAGTGCTACCAATGTACGAGGCGTTGCATCCTTTGCATTTGAAACGGTAGATAACGCCTGACAGGAGCGGTGTGGGTGGTTTGTCTTTAAATTTAAAGTATGAGCCTATGGTAAATGTGTTTTTGTACAAAAATTTAAAGTTTATGTGTGGGTAGGCATCAGAAAGGAATGTTTCCAATGAGTTTGCTGCACTGACAGAGGCTTTGTTATAGTACGGGAGCGATGGAAAGAAATCTAATTTACGGACGGAGGGTTTGCTAATGCCGGGATCGAACAGCTTGTCTAGGAACAATTTGCAGCAGTGGTCCAGGACATGGTGCGTTTTTTTTTTTTTTAAGCTCGGAGAAAGTCAACTTCGTTTGAGAAGGTAAGGTAGGAGGAGGACTAATGGTATGCCCGAAATAGTAGAGTTTTTATTGTATTGACTTGAAATTGATCGTAGCAGCGACTGAAAAACTTGTCCCGAGGCCTGAGAACGTGGGTTTTCTGCAAACCCCACTGACAAGCGTTGAGTCGTGGTTGGTTATTAAAACATCTAAGAAAGCTGAAGAATTATCTGACTGGTTTTCGGCAGTGAACTTGAAATTTTGTTGTTTACTATTTAAATAATCAAGAAATAAGGCAAACTGATCGTTGCTGCGGTCACTGAGCATCTTAATAACTTATTTGAAAGGCGCCTTGCGGAGAAAGACGAAGAGATAGGCAAGCTCTCAAGTGAAGTGGCAGTACTGCAGAGGCGATTAAATAAGTTGGAAGAGACTGTTGGTGACGCTGATGCCTATGAAAGACGAGATTCTCTG
>LQNS02278001.1:6956449-6985979 GCA_001587735.2 Parhyale hawaiensis
TTTTGTCCTGAACAGCCTCGAGGTACTGGCCGGACATCTTCATGCTCTTCCACTTGTTAGTTCGCTCGAGGCGTCGTCGCTCTTTGAATTGCTCAGCCGTTTCGGTCTCTTTCAGCAACTTTATTATTATTATTACTATTATTATTATTGTCTTGAGATGGCATTTTATTATGTATTGAAGAATGCGATGAGGAGCAAAAAGAAGAAATTCGGTTACCCACGACGTACGTTTCGCTCGAGTAGTTACTACAGTATTTCATGCGGTCCCCATCTCTCGTAAAAGTCGAGAGTTACATGTAGATAATTTTTTCATTACTCACCCTCGAACAGTAGTGAGCTTAACAATGTAATTGTTTGATCTAGGAGCACTTGATACTGTGCTGTACAGAGAGAAAAGCCGTACCTAGTATGCTGTAGTGGCAAAATTCCTGTAGTAAATGCCAACCATGGAAGTTGTATATACTCAGCTAACAAATTTTGAATAAAATATTTACCTTTCTTGACTGGTTGAAATGTCTCCCAGTTGTTACAAGCTTGTTAACGAAAACGTCACTCAGCTTGAATACCTAACTTTTTATCATTGCTAGCTGGTGAGATGGTCTGAGTAACACTCACCTGACCAATGTAAGGATTGCTTTGTAAGCACTATTATATCATACATATTCTACACTATTTAGTCAAGGCTTCTTTCGAAGTCTACTTCGAAACAAAACGTTCAGGACATTATAATAACTTTCTCGTCTCTATAACGATATATTGCTTGCTCGCAGAAAACTCTCTAGTTCTCGTCGCTTGTTGATCCTTGGACGAGGTCCAAGTAACGTTATGCATGCCACCCATCTTGTGCACAGGTGAGGCTTCAGTCCGTGACCAGCATGGCTAACCGCGAGTTATCCCCACTTTGCAAGTAGCCGCTCAGCTGGTTTAGCTGGCGTTTTCAGTAGGTAAGCGTCATGTGAATTTTTAAGTTTTGCAGTCTCTGTCACCTGTGACATTTCGCATCTGACGTAGCATTTTTGTGAATAATTTCGCGCCTCGGACCGTGAAACTATTAGGATACTTCATAGCTATTACATCACCACCAGTTTTGATCGGAATTCGTACTTCACAAGTGCAACCAATACGGTTTGAGTGTCTGGCCCGGATCCGCCCCTTGACTTGACTGTAATTCCTTCTAGAATTTTCAAACATATACAATCGTCAAGCGCTCGAATCTTTTGGAATTGAATACTTTTAAAGTTGAGGAAGTCTTCGTGATAGTTTAATTCTTATATGCCCGGGAGTTTAGCAGTGAACGATCTCTGGATAGCTTCGATGCACTCTAGGCTTTCCGTTTGCTCGGTATACAAAGAGGTGAACCGTATGCTATCCTCGGCAGTATCAGTTGTTTCCATAAAGTCAGCATTGTGTCTGCCTCTCGTGAAGAGAATGTTTGAAGCACCTATGCCTATGTGACATCTCGAGCCACGTGATCTTCAAAAGTGGCATTATCTTATATTCTCACCGCAAGGTCCCTTAAAATTTTCGTTCTTTCGATTATTACGTTCCCATCTATCGTCGAGTAGGACGTAGATTCAGTAAGGGAGGAGTTTTTCCCGTATCATAACAGTTCAAATGCTTGCTTAGTTGAAGGTCATGTTGTTTTCCGATGTCCAGTAAAAGACGTTGGTTAGATCTAGTAGCACATTCTGTATGTCCGCCATTGACTGTACCGCTGCTTATATCCGTGTCATCAGCGAACGTTGAGGGAACGGCAAGCTTGCATTGTGACCCTTATCATTTAGCATGATGAGGAAAGACAATGGACCGAGCACAGTACCTTGTGGGACTCCACTGAGTACTGGTTTTTGTTTGGGCACTTTATTCTGTTTGTCAGGAAAACTTCGATCCATTTAAGACATTTTCCACTGATGCCCACGTTGAAAAATTTGAGTAATTGTATTCCATGGTCTACTTTATGGAATACTTCTGCAAAATCTAAATATATATGAGTTACTTCGCTACGGACAACACCCTGACTACGAGTTTCCGCATGTCGATACTAGTGGTAATAATATTGTGAGACAGAGCTCGCTTAGAGATCTGGGTTCAGTGTCGCCAACTACTGACCTATTACGCTGACGCCGATTTTGTCGAAGGTGTTCAAGAAATTGGTGGCTTGTAAGCTTTATTATTTTACTGGGGCTACGGGTTCGCTGCCTGCTGGTGAGTTGCGTTCAGAACTGGTTTGGATTGTTGTGACGCATTATTGTGGGTGTCATGCCATTTACAGTCTACGCTGTATTGTAGGTTTGAGGCACGCCTTGTACTGGTGGACTTAACCGCGGCATTTGATAGGGTCAAGCGCAACGGTATGTTGTACAAGTTGGAGTCGTTTGGCGTGTGTGATAGGGTCGTGTCAATCGTTCGTGATTTTGTTTCTGGGCGAACGCAGAGTGGGTCTGTTGACGGTTTTATTGAGTGCCTCAGTCGCGATGGAGCTGACGTCCCCTAGGGTAGCGTACTTAGCGCGCTGCTGTTCGTTCTGTATACTAGTGACATTCTCTCTTTGCTAGAGAACGCGATGATCTACTATTCTGATGATTCCACTTTGATTGCAGTGATACCTGCCCTCAATATGCGTAATGTTGTCGCCCAGTCTCTGAATATGGACCTGTCGTACATTAGTGCATGGTGCTCGGCCTGGAGTGTGAAACTTTATCTATGATTGTCAGTCGGTCTGGACACCTTTACTGCAGCAGTCACATCTGAAGATAGATAACGCTTTACTTCAGGAGTCTAGTCCTTGGAAATTCTAGGTGTTGTCTTTCTTGAGAAGCTTATTCTTCAGCCGCATATTTGGCGACGAGTTACGTGCTTCCAATTAGATTGGGCTCCTGCGCAAGGTGAAGTCTGTGCTTGGTGACATTGAGTGAAGTTGTCCGCAGATGCTTTTATGCTTTTTGTTACCCGTGTTGCAGTACTGCTCACAGGTCTGAGCTTCAGCTGCTGATAGTCACTTACATCTGTTGGACCGACTTGTTAGTTCAGCCAGCAGGCTGTGCGCAGAAAGTGAGCTGTGGATCTGTCCCATAGGAGAGGGGTGGCCGGACTCTATATGTTTTATAAGGTGTACAAAGATGAGAGACATTGGTTTTATTCGTCTGTCACTGCCCTCGAGGTCTTTAGGAGGATTATACGTGCTGCGGTTGACGCGCAGTTTTTGACGTTGGAGAATGTTAGATGCCGATCTAGTCAGTTCAGTCGGTGCTCCGTGCCCTGGTCTGTTAAGGATTGTAATTTATTGTTGGCATCGGCTTATGGTCGTGTTGGCCCGCAAGCGTTTAAATCAGCTGTTAATGACTTTTTGTTGGATTTCTTTAGCAGCGTTTCGGTGTTGCAAAGGGCTTCAATTGGGTTGAGCTAGCTGCTCCCGGTGGCGGAACGTGAAGTTTGTACCGGTTCAACACCTCCATAAAGAGCAAGGCCCTCAAGCAGCACCCTGATAGTTCCAAATCTGAACGCCTAAGAGGTTAAACGAGTTCCAGGGTGACATCCATGAGGCAATGACAACACATCACTACCACCGGGACCAACAAAGGGTGGCAACGAAGGTTCAGCACCGACTACTGAACCATTTAGCTCACTTCACGAACGTTGTGGATGGTCAGTGCTGAAGAGTGATTTCCTGGAACGCTACCGCTGACGATGCTGTGCTCTCTCTCATACATACATACGCTTAGCCTCGGCCCTACGATCTACATACGTCTGTCACAATACGCAGCCACCGAACTCCGCCAAGCTCGATAAGCCGTTTGATTAGCTTCGAAAGCTAACCGACACTGATCTTCAAACCACGAGTTGTCCCGACACCTCACAAGAATAGTCCTCTTCGGGGCAAAGCTCTCCAGGAAAGACGCGGTCATGTCGTTAAGTTCAGAGATAGGATCCTCACTGCAAATAATCTGGCGCCAAGGTACCGCTCTTACTGCTCCAGTACTAGCATCCCTGTTAGCTGTGTTCTTAACAAATACCACTCTCCTGGTGTCTGTCACAGGACCAAACTGGTTCACGTCCAAGGACACAAGATGTGAGTGATTTGAAATGCCAATAGCCAGCTGGCCCAGTCACCAAGTCAGGGACATCATTCATTACGAGGTCGAGACAATTGACAGCAATATGTGTGGCTGGACCCACGGACTAGCAACGAAGCCTCACCATGGCCATCAGTCGGTGACACAAATCCCAACCAGCCACTGGTGCGCATTGACATCCTCCACAAAAACAAACACTGACTTAGGAACCGTACTCTGGATCGACGCCATCGCTGTCAACAAACAGCCAGACAGAGATTTAGTTGTAGGGCTCCGATTCAACGAGAATTATAAAAATTAGTCAGACCGCCACACACCCTAACAACTATGAACTCATGGCAGACGCATTCATACGCTGACTGTCAATAAGCGCAGAAACTACTCCGGACATAGACGGGATGAGAGAGATCGCATTCTCGCTTACTGCTGCAACCGTTTCTGCCGCATTTAATAAACCTATGCTACCTCTTTGGGTGGAAAAATTTGCACCCTTTACCTGAAGTTCCATATTTACATTGATTTTTGGACTAGTACTTACAGATTCTTTGTTCTTCTCATCTTTGGGTTTCCAGTCCTCTCTAGAGCTACTTCTTTTCCTCACAGTGTTTCGTGCTGCTTCATGAATGCTGCTTTCCACATCATCACCGTTATCCCGCATATTCTCGAAGTGGTTTTTCTCCTGCAGTTTTTGGGCTTGCCCCAATAGGATCCTCTGTATCAGGCGCTATGCGTTTTAGCCTTTTCATTGAAACTTGTAAGCATCTTTCACAATTCCACATTACACTCTTGGAAAATCTGTTGAACATTTCGATCATTCCCTGACGTAACTTTGTACAGGCAGCACAGAAAAGAAATGCACATTTTGTGCAAGTCATTTAACTCATTTTCATTGAATTAGGACCTCTGCACTAGGTTCATAGCCAATGCTGCTTCTCAGTGGATCGTTTATTAACTGAGCACCCATGGCCAGACGGGTAGACTGGCGCGTGATATTTACCGCTCTGATTTAGCAAAAGGTAAGACGCATGGAAGCTAGACACAAGGTACACTCCCTTAAGTCACCTTTCTCGTGTTTCACAATTTTCATTCAATTCACAACTTAAGCTCAAAACCATTGGGTTGAATCTTGTCTTATTACTGCCCTTGTTATCGCCTCCCTTGACTGGAGTCTACGCTCTCCCTATTAGGCAAACTACGCTCTGGTCGCGGGTAACGGTTACTTAGACTCGAGTTTATTGCCAGCACAATACACTAGGCCCAATTAGTGTATTGCTTTTGAGGCAAAGCTTTAGCTTTCTGATTTCATGATCTATAGCGAAGCACTCGACACTCAACAGCCGAACGGCACAAAGGCTCACAGGTAACTAGTAACATAACTTTAAGCTATGCAAAGTTAATTTGCTTAAATCAAAATTTCAGATTTTATATCCTCGAATGCATGTTCCAGTTTATCATCTGGTTTAAACACTTGGAATAATTTCATCAAAGTCACCTATGCAGGGAACCATTTGGTTGCAGGCGGTCAATAGACCTGACGACGTGCGAAATAAACTTCGACAATACTATTTCTAATTCTGGTTTTTCCTGAGTAAAAAGACTGTCACTCTCCTTGCTCAGGACTTTAGAACTGTAGGTGAATATAATGAGCTACATAGTTGGTAGCTGTCTAATGTCCTAGCAAGACTTCAGAAGTACGAATGACCTAGATTCTACAAGGTCATTTTAATGTCAAAATGTAAATTTTGGTTTCCATAAGACCCAGCAAGAATTTGCTCAACTGTTGTACAGATAACTCAATAATTCTAAGTAAAACTAACAGAGAAAATATACATTGTATGTACTTGCAACTCCTATACTACAAAAATGCACACATAATGTAATAGTTTGAGTTGGGAATAACCCATATTAGCTGCTGCTACTTTCCTATTACTCTTCAAGCACGTGCTTTTCTTAGTATATTTTTATGTTGAAAAATATAAAATTAATCGTTTTTGCCGTGTATTTACTAGAGTATTTACGAACATTTCAATGGACGCAAAGAGAAAAGTTACCCTTACTATGCGGCATTGGCTAAATTTGAGCCATAAATACTGATCATGAGTGTGTTAGATACGCAGTAAACTAAATAGTCGGAAAATGCTCCGCTGTTAATTGGTTGAAATGTTGCTGAGTTGTGCTTAAGAGACAAAAGAAAAGTACTGTTACTTCATTTTGGTTAAACACGCTTTTACCTGCTAAATGGTTATATTCTAATTGCCCCCACCTGTTATGACTGTTTCTTCACATGACAGTCAAATAAAAGAGTTTTTCCAGCTCTGGGTTTAAATGCGTTAGCACGTCCGTATCAAGAGCGCAATAGCGTGAAGGCTCTGAGACTCGCTCATTCTAAATTTAAACAAATGGCCGACACAACTAGTGACACCTGTTGAGCGAACGGACGCTGCGACTAACACATCACTAACTTTCTTGCCATAGACACACAGTTGTGTTTAAGAGGCACAACAACACATTGGCATGATTAGAGTTGAGAAACCTTCTTCATTTGACGGTCGTGTGCACGGAACTTTACACCATTTCCGCACTTCCGTATAATTGGGCTCTTCAGCTTCGTGGAAAGTTGTACCGTTAAATGAGCAGCCCAAAATATATTTTCCTTTACTGCTAGACGCTTAATGCACGAATTGATCAATTTTACCATGGGAGCTAGAGTGCGGTCCACGCCTAACAGCAGTGCAATTTTGAATTGTGCAATATTACCACTAAGCTTTCTATAGAGAAAAGCAAGTTTTAATACAGGAAACTGATTTATTTGACAGATTTTGGTTTCAGACCTACAAATTTTGACATAAGTTTTCAAAGCATAAAGGCCAGTTTGTTTTCTAATTCTAACAACCCCTTGTGCCAACGTAGGGTAGCACAAGGAAGAGGATGGGAGTCTATTTTAGATCGGCTTTTCTCTCGCACAGTGCGTACCTACGTGCCGTCCCACTTCATTACGGTCAGGACAGGCGATGAATGTCATGTCGTGTTGACACGTCTTGCCTAAATCAACACCAAAACGGAGCATCCAGGACTACTTGTATGATCTTCACAAGTTGGCAAACCTGCCGAGGGTTGCCACCGAAGCCGACACTAAGTATGGCGTCGCCTCAGGCAAGCATAATTGAGGGCAAGCCAGTGACGTAAGCAAGCACCCGCACCTGCTCAGCCAATAGGGTAACGATCAAAGGACGCCCATCTTCTGAACATGTATTTTGTGTTTCTGCAAGTGCATCTTCTGGGCTATTACAGCCAAACCAAGGCCTGCCGCAAACATTTATTACCTCCGCCAGGGAGATTATGTTTTCGTCTTGTTTGTCTGTCAGTCTCTTTGTATGTCGGTCACCAAGATAACTCAAAAAGTTATGAACCGATTTGGACGAAAATTACAGAGATTGTTAGGTATGTTAGGAGGAACAGATGATTAACTTTTGGTGAAGATATGTCCATCCGTTTGTTTGTTTGTTTGTCTGCCTCATTTTCCCAATGCCATAACTCAAAAAGTTATGAATGGATTTTTATGGAATTAACATGAGTTGTTAGGTATATTAGCAATAGTAAATAACCAAATTTTGGTAATGATTCGTTCGTTCGTCACTGTTTTTAATTTTATGCTTGTTAGCACAATAACTCAAAAAATAATGAATGGATCTTAATGAAATTTATAGGGGTTGTTAGTAATGTTAAAGGACATAAATGATTGAATTTTGGCGCAGATCGGTTTGTTCGTTTGTATGTTTGAGTCATGTTTGTCATAACGTTTGTTAGCAGTATAACTCGAAAAGTTATGAACGGATCTTGAAGAAAATTGCACAAGCTGTTATTACTTTCAAAAGACCCAAACGATCAGATTTTGAAGTTTATACAAGGAAAATTATAGTTTCAGAGACAATTCGAATTTTTTGCTACCGTTGCCTCGCTTGGCGGGGATATGCGCTCTCAGAGTGCTCGAGTTTATATATACTTACAGTTAGGATGTGTATCTAGATGTCGGTGGCACTGTTCGTTTCCAATAGAGCCGTTGGCATAGGATAATTAGCGTTTTTAATAGGAAAAACAGGATAGCCTCGCGCTACACTCTCGATTTATGACAAATAACGGGAAAGCTAGGAGGAGTAGAATCGGAAAAGTTCATTAGGAGTATTGCAGGGTTGAATCATGACTACGAAGAGCAATAAATTTGTCCATGCGATCCTTTGCCGTTGTTTTACGGCAGGAAACACCACTATCGTAACATGGTGTTAAAAGAATGAGATACACCTCTGTTGAAAAAATAGTTACAAAATTTCGTGGCATCAGGGTCTTGGATGTAGCTTTTGCCAGCCTCGGTCGGCTAATGCGAAAATAATTCCACAGTGCATTTTTTTTTTTTTTTGAAGACGCAAATTCAACTGCTTAGTGGTCGGTTACATGAACGTGAGATTCACTGCTTCTCTTTCCTTCATTTATGCTTATGGAATTCTACTTCGTCCGAAAAAGTGCTGACGAAAGTGCAATATACAACCCATGACGTACAAATAGCTTTCGTGTACTGGGAAATATCCATTGCGTATACTACTGATATTAAATTTCCTTACTAGCATTCCTCTTACATTAAATATAGAGATCTGTTACCAAGATGGTAGACTGGTACTTTCATTGTCATTCAGATTATTACTGTGAACTGTATCTAAATCATGACACAAGATTCAAGTTTGGCCGACTTTGATATACTTTATAACAGTAGCAAACGTTGTATTATGTTCAGGTTATTCATACAATAAGAACTCAAATGTAACGAGCAACGAAGTAACGGTCGTTACTGTTAAGAGTAATGGTAACGCCCCGTGCAATTTCATGGCAGTAACAAGTAACTGTAACGTCCCGGTAATTTTATGGAAGTAACGAGTAACGGTAACGACCTCCGATATCATGTAACGGTGCCCTTCACTGCTGGTCACTGAGTCACTCTGTAGCACTGCTTGCGTTAATGAATTGAACGAATAATAAATACTAAGTATTTAGCTGTATCAAGCGATGTTCGGTAAAAATATTGTACATACATATGGGACTAAAGATTAGTGAGAGAAACTAGACAAATAGAGGTGGTAGCAATAACCACGTGTTTTTCATGTTCCCACCCAATATTTGAGCTACTGGAAGCAAAATTTTCAGTTAAGCCATTTAGATGTCATACCTCGGCTGCCTGTTGGGGTTCAGCGCACATGTGTTTACGCTCATCAAAATTTGGTCAGTGCAATGAAATTGTTCTCTTTTTGCGGAGACGATTGGCGGAATTTCACATGCACGGGTTACCAGTACTTTAAATGGTTGGTGTAATAATAATAAAATCATTTATTTTTCTCGTAAGGTACTGTGGCTAACAAGATTAGGACACAGCGCCTGAGGTTTTCATGATTGAAACTAACTTAAGAATAATACTAAACACTTGCATCAGAGAGTTATACATAATTATGGTCTGCTGAGTCACTGGCACAATGCCTACACATTGTGAATGAGATGATAAGAGAAACGTAGGCTACACAGAGTTAAAGCAGAATAGGTTCCTTGGGAGTTTGAAGTACTGTTTGTAAAATACAGTTGACCAGAGAAAAGAGAATCGAGAGAAGAAATTTTCGATTTTTCTATTGAGAGCATGAATGGTAGCGTACAGAAAACAGTCGGCTAAGGCTGGGTGTAGCGAACTAGTTAACACAAGTTAGCACGGTTAAAGGTAATTCAAAGTAGGGAGAAAAGTGGGATGTGAAATTTAGATGATATAGGCCAGCTAGCCCTCTTCAAGAGTGAAAGAAAAAAGGACGTATATTCCAGGAAATGAAAATAAAGTCTAAAGACAATGCAGTTAGATTTACAGTGCACAATATGATATAAGAGAAGAGAGGAAATGTAGAACTAGACATACTATACAGCCTAACAAAAGAAATCGGAAAAAAGCGACAACAGTTGCCAGATTTTGTCTAAGATTCTCATTCTATCTTCGATTACCCAATTTGATTGCTAGCTATACGCCCGGGCAGATGGTGTCTCCAATGGTTCTTTCCACGGGTGGAGGTAGAAGCCTGGCGGTGTAGGTCGGCCACCTCGATCAGCGGCCTACCTCCTGAAACAGTGGGGGAAGTATTGGGAACCTACGTAACTTTGCAAAACTAGAATCGTATCGTCAGCAGGAGCTGCGGCAAGCTGCGACATCACCTGCGGAGAAAGCGATCGGGACCCTCGGGTTCGTGAGACTCAAATAGTATTTTGGCTGGGAAAGAAGCCCATCAGAATCCACCACTTTGAGGGCTGAATAAAAAATTTGGACTATAAAAGAAAAATACACGAAACAATTTCATATACACGATGCACATGTGGTGTAGCATACTATTTTTATTCCTCTTATGACAAAGACTGAATGAATTTACACATGAAGATAAATATAGTAAGTCTACAGACGCACAGTGACTCCGTGACTATGACAGACTGAATAAAATTGCACACCAAAAGAAACATAGTACATGTATAAATGGGATATTACACATCAAATAAAACATAGTACATTTACAAATTCCTTGTGTGGTACGCAACCGGTGTATTTAGGAGTGTTATTTGTTCGATGCGAAAAAAAATGTAGAGGATACTAGTCATTGACATTTCTATTGTAGACACCAGAGTATGCCTCCTTCATTTTCAGGATTTTAGCACAATTTATACTAGAGTATTTGCGCAATTATTGGGGCTGCTCGAAGTGTGACAACATCATACTGGTGAGCTGATTATATTCAGTCACATTCTGAATTGAAGCGGGTAGAATATTCCAAAGCAAAGCTCCAGAGATACAAAGAGCTTGTTGACCAGCTTTGGTGCTGCAGCAGCGCACTTGGAGATGCTCTCGCCGAAGAGATCGCCACTGATTTCACTGTTTCGAGTTAACTGCACAACCTCGGCATTTCTATAGAGCGCCATGCAGCGAACGGAAAACGTATTGGGCAGAAAACTTTCTGATTATCTTAAGCCCAGGCAAAATTTTACTCAGCAGCTGGTACAAATTTACTCATCGGTATTGAATTTTGCTAGTAACCAAAATATTCTGAGTAAACCTAATGTAGAAACAGTGAAGTGCAAGTGTTATAGCGACACCTACGTGCGTACTGCAACATTCGGAGCTGCGGGTAGCCTTTTTGCGTGAAGGTTGCACTCCCATTTCTCTGTGTCACATAGCTAGTATTCAAATTCACTAAAAAAATTGTATTAAGTATTTAAATTCAACTGAAAAATGTTTTACTATTAATAATATGCATGGACTGTATAGCGCTATCTCTGCATATGAATATAGCGTACATTTCAGAAGTTTCAGCAACAGCTCAACACGAAGATACATAATGAACCGAAACTCATACACTGGTACTGGATGAAAAACGTTATGCGTTGAACTAGTGAGACCAACGCAGATGGCAGCATAGCAGCTTGCTGTTGGAATATGAGGGAGATGAATATAGCAAAATAAGCAGAAAACCAATAGTTACTACAAACTTTAACTGTTTTTCGCCAGGTAATGTTGAAGAAGTATTACTAGTTTTGATATATAACAAATGCGATCAGTGAAATTCATTAAATGGCGGACATTTTTGAAGTGTCATCTCCAATTAAGACTCACGATTACAACCTATAAATGACAGTTCTTCACACACTAGCTATATGCTAACTCGGTGTTTCGTCTCTTCATTATATGATGCAGTTGAGAGATAATTAAATGTACTGACAGCGATTTTGTTAAGAACGTGACCTCGAATTTAGGTGCACGAGATACTACAGTGTGATGACCTCTACCGGGGGCTCAACTTGCAGGGCAGCCACGAGACCGAGGTGGAGATTACGCCATAAAGGTGGACCGGGCAGCAACAGCGGCGGCGGTGTCGTAAGAGCCAGCAGCGGGTCGGCTAAGTTTTTGCAGAAACGCCGCACTTCCACGACACAAATTTGCATATACAGCGAGATGAGGCAGGCGATGGGCTTTATTATAGAAATATGAGTACTTGTAGAAGCTGCCAACCTCTGAAAAGCTTTATATTAATGAATATTTATCAAGTCCCTATGGAAGGGATAAGCATGGGAGAGCAGTGAATATGACGAGCGTCCGCTAGGATGTGGCGTGTAGATAGAGCGAGGCAGTATAAGAGATGAGAGCTGGAGACACCGAGGCCACAACAGCAGTCGCGCCTTGCCTCTTCATTTCGAGTTCAGCAAAAAAATTTTGGCTTGAGTAAAAGGGAAGGTAAGGGTAGCTTGGCATGAGCTATTATTGTTTAGTAGTTTTGAACACATGTGACGTAATGGCCAGAAACAAGTCTACCGCCAACGCGTAGTTATACATACACTGGAGCGACTTAGCATTTAACAATCGATTTTTTGTCGCGTAGCGTAACATGCAAAGTAGCATCGCCCGTAGCTACTCGTAGATCTCAATTTCATGAAGCTGTACTAGTAGTAATCCAAGAATCCCTCCCGCCCGTTGAGAAATAGATGATATATCTATCGTATATTCTGTAAGAATGATGCCCACTCCTTCATATGTATAGGCCAACTGTGAATCTTCTCCCTTTGTTAGCTTTAAGAATGAAAACCTCAAGGTGCTGCACCCTTAATATTTTGGGCACTGCATCCAGACGAGAAAAATAAGTATTTTTATTACTGTTATCGAGGGGATTGCACAACCCAAAGTTTAGATTGGTTGAGCGATGTTGGGCTCTGCGCTCTGGCGCCGGGTCACATCCCGCAACCGAAGGCTCAGAGCACTTTGTGAATGATGTGTGCTGTTCCAAACAGAGCGCTCTTCTGGAGGGTCCCTGGGTGGAGATGGCCGCACTTCAGCTCTCGCAGGGCAGTCTTGAGATTCTTGGATATTGCCCCCAGAGCTCCTATGACCACTGGAACGACGTCCTCCTTCATCTGCCATAGTCTCTGGAGTTCGATGGCAAGGTCGCTGTATTTTTCCTTCTTCTCCGCTTCTTTGTCCACGATTCTGGAATCGAAGGTGATTGAGACATCGATCAGTTTGGCCGACTTCTCCTGTTTATCTTTTACGACGATGTCCGGTCGGTTGGCGTGAAGTACTCTGTAGGTTTCCATCCTCTTGTCCCAGTAGATCAGCACGGCTTCGTTTTCAACCACGGGCGCGGGTTCGTGCTTGTGCCACCTCTCACTGACCGGGAAGTTATGGATCCGCAGGAGGGTCCAGTGGAGGTGTCGAGCAACTTTATCTTGCCTGTACTATTATTGTTGTTATTGTTACCCCGTGAAAATTCTACGGCTTTCTACTTTTTTCTTTTGCAAGTACAATGAACTTAGGCAACGCTATTAAACACTATCTTAGTTTAAACCTAATGCACCTTGTTTGAGGTACAGTTCTTTAAGAGCCTCATCCACCTTGAAGTCGTGTGGCCACGTACGACTTTCGTCGACGTTATCAGCGTAGAACTAACGCAACTAATCCGGTTACCAGGCTGCAGCAACGGATACATTTTGCACATTATTAAAACTGTCCTAAAGAACTGCAGACAATTTAAAATTGCTGCAATTTTTACACTATCTTACTAACCGCCAGTAGTAAACTTTTGGCTGTTTCTCAAAGTACTGAGCGAGTTAGAATTTACAAGGATTTATTGTACACTTCAGTTTTTTAGGCTTTTGTTCAAATAAGTCAATCTATAGTCACGGACGCGGCTGATAACGCCAAAGAATGTCGTTCGTGGTCATCCGGTTTAATGCATGCAAGCTTCTCTATGACGCTCCTCTATTACTACACCACATGTGCATCGTGTATATGAAATTGTTTCGTGTATTTTTTCTTCAGTCCAAATTTTTTATTCAACCCTCTAAGTGGTGGATTCTGACGGGCTTCTTTCCCAGCCAAAATATCCTATGGGTCTCACGAACCCGAGGGTCCCAATTACTTTCTACGCAGGTGATGTCGCAGCTTGCCGCAGCTCCTGCTGACGAGGCTAGTTTTGCAAAGTTACGTAGGTTCCCAATACTTCCCCCACTGTTTCAGGAGGTAGGCTGCTGATCGAGGTGGCCGACCTACACCGCCAGGCTTTTACTTTCACCCGTGGGAAGAACCATTGGAGATACCATCTGCTCTGGCGTATAGCTGGCAATCAAATTGGGTAATCGAAGATCGAATGAAAATGTTAAACAAAATCTGGCGACTGTTGTCGCTTCTTTCCAATTTCTTTTGTTACACTGTAGAGTAAGTCTAGTTCTACATTTTCTCTCTTCTCTTATGATATCATATTGTGCACTGTAAATCTAACTGCATTGTCTTTAGACTTTTTTTTTTTTTCCTGGAATACATGTCCTTTTCTCTTTCACTCATGAAAAGGGCTAGCTGGCCTATATCTTCTAAATTTCACATCCCACTTTTCTCCCTATTTTGAAATACCTCTAACTGTGCTAACTAGTGTTAACTTTTTCGCTACACACAACCTTAGCCGACTGTTTTCTGTACGCTACCATTCATGCTCTCAATAGAAAAATCTAAAACTTCTTCTCTCGCTTCTCTTCTCTCTGGCCAACTGTATTTTACAAACAGTACTTCAAGCTCCCAAGAAACCTATTCTGCTTCAACTCTGTGTAGCCTACGTTTCTCTTATCATCTCATTCACAATGTGTAGGCATTGTGCCAGTGACTCTCAGCAGACCATAATTATGTATAACTCTCTGATGCAAGTGTTTAGTATTATTCTTAAGTTAGTTTTAATCATGAAAACCTCAGGCGCTGTGTCCTAATCTTGTTGGCCACAGTACCTTTGAGAACATTAAATGATTTCATTATTATCGAGGGGATTTCACGACCCAATAATTGGATCGGTTGAGCGATGTTGGGCTCTACGCTCTGGCGCCGGGTCACACCCCGCGACCTAAAGCTCAGAGCATTTTGCGAATGATGTGCGCTGTTCCGAGTAGAGCGCTCTTCTGGAGGGTTCCCGGGTGGAGATGGCCGCACTTGAGCTCTCGGAGCGCGGTCTTGAGATTCTTGGACATGGCCCCCAGAGCTCCGATGACCACTGGAACGACGTCGACCTTCATCTGCCAGTCTCTGCAGTTCGATGGCAAGGTCCCGGTACTTTTCCTTCTTCTCCACTTCCTTGTCGATGATTCTGGAGTCGAAGGGGATTGAGACGTCGATCAGTATGGCCGACTTCTCCTGTTTGTCCTTGACGACGATGTCCGGTCGGTTGGCGTGAAGTACTCGATCGGTTTCCGTCCTCTTGTCCCAGTAGATCTGCACGGCTTTGTTTTCAACTACGGGCGCGGGTTCGTGCTCGTACCACCTCTCACTGACCGGGAAGTTTTGGATCCGCAGGAGGGTCCAGTGAAGGTGTCGGGCAACTTTATTTTCCCTGCCACAATATGTTTGGGCATCACGCACCCAAGGGTCCCGAGTGCCTTCTCCGCAGGGGATGTAACATCTGGCCCCAGTTCCTGCTGACGAGGTTAGTTTTGTAAAGTTAGGTAGGTTCTCTATTTCCTTTTCTGTTCCGCGAGATGGGCTGTCGATCGAGATAGCGTACCTAGTCCGCGGAACTTCTCTCGTCTCTCTCGTGTGGAAGGCCGTGAAAGAGGTCGACCACTCGAGTGTCTCCTACTATGCTTTGCGCCTTGTTTATTGCCTGTAGTAGCGCGCGTAGGCCACGCGACAAATTATGTGGTATTTAAATACTACACACTCATCTCTGTTGGAACGCCTGAGTTGCGGCTACGGAGGTTAAACAAAGTTTATGACTTACTAATTATTACGGGCAACTTTATCGTGCCTGCGCTTGTACTCCTTTCGCGGCAGCACTCCGCATTCGCTTATCACGTGGTTGATGGTTTCATCCGAGCTCCTGCAGATTCTACAGGTACTAGGGACGTTTCTCCTGTCGATTTTCTTTTGGATATACCTGGTTCTGAGGGCTTGCTCTTGAGCTGCCAGGATGGTGCCTTCAGTTTCCCGTTTCAGCTCACCCCTCAGGAGCCAGTTCCATGAGTCGGGGACTGTTTTGTCCTGAACAGCCTCGAGGTACTGGCCGGACATCTTCATGCTCTTCCACTTGTTAGTTCGCTCGAGGCGTCGTCGCTGTTTGAATTGCTAAGCCATTTCGGTCTCCTTCATCAACTTCGCGTCGACCAAACAGCGTGCCCACGGGTCGTCGCTCTCTCTGAAGTGTTGGGAGAGAACGCGTTTTTCCGCTTCGACGCAGTCCTCGACGCTGATGAGGCCACGGCCCACCTCTCTTCTGTTGAGATAGAGTCTGTCGACGCACGATCTTGGGTGCAGTGCTCGAAAGATGGTCATGAGCTTCCTGGTCTTGATGTCCATGTCAGTGCAGTCCTTCTTTGTCCAGTTAATGATGCCAGCAGANGCCAGCAGAATATCGGACTACGGGGACGGCCCAGGTGTTGATGGCCTTGATGGTGTTGCCCCCATTGAGGTGTGACTTCAAGATAAGCCGGAGTCGGGTGAGGTACTCCTTCCGAATGGAATGCGCAGTAACCTCTCCCCGTTCGATGTTGAAGAATCCGCACTTACTGATACTTATTATTATTATTATTATTATTAATATTATTATTATTATTATTATTATTATAGCTCGTCTACTACAGCACATCTCGCATACTATTGCACACTTTGCGTACCTAACCACACCTGGCTTACCAAAACGCACGCACCTCGTCACACATTTCTTTACACTCACATCGTTTACAGTAACGTATCTTGTCTACTCCAATAATTATGTTCACTTCAACACACACCTTGCGTGCCCTACTATACGAGCACCTCATTTTATATATCGTCTCTAACGTAACCCAAAGCACATTGTCTTACTTAGCGCGCATTATTAGACCTACCACACTTGGCATTATCTGAAGCAAGTACTGTACGAGCATCCATGGGAGAGAGCAAATGATCTGATGATTATTATTAGCGTCTTACCTAACACACCTCGTCTTACCTAAAGCACCCACTGACCGCTGTAGACTAACCTGTGTACCTTGTATTCCTTTACACACTTTGTCTTACCTAATTAATATAATTAATTAATATTTATCTAGGCCAACCCGCTTCTAGTTATCTGCTGCGCCCCATACCCTTAACGTATCACAAATTAACTAGACATCGAGATTCAAAGAGTCTAAGACAGAAGAGAATTCCTTTAAACAAAAAAATAATGTTATGGCAAAATTATTGTACTGCATATCTTTCAATATATGCAGGGACAGCCGTAGCGTATTGGTAAATCCCTGCCTCTGGATCAGCAGGTTTTGGATTCTAATCCTGTAAGCATCACACGTTCACAGCACGAAGCTAGGGCACCCGATGAAGAAAAGGCCTAAGCTTCGGTAAAACTCCTGGCATTGGCCGGGCACCGTCCAATCCTGCATTTCTGTGATCATACGTGGGAGACGCTCGAGATTGTAAAGTAAAAGCGATTCATATTTTTCAATACATTCAGTCCACAGATTTTTCAGTTTCTAGTTGTGCTCACTTTTCCTGTGATTCGGAAAGCAGCGCCCCAAGTGGGAACTTCTAGTTTACCTTAGCCTTAACTAGGCTCTCTAGACGTCTCTCCTTTAGGTCCACTTCGCTTCGTTGTACTTTCATGCATCTAATGACATTGGTTTATTCTATTCTTTATTTTCTTTACCAACTATCTGATGATCCTGTGTGATAATACTTTCGTGCATGGGTTCCACGTTTATGGACATACTGTACGTCCCTTGTTCCTTCCTCTGTTGAACGCCTTTGGCGTGGAAACGCAGGATTAAACTATTCCATATAATGATTGGCTTTGATTTTGATTACTGATGATTAAAATTCTATTTCCTCGTGCTTTTTATTTCTAATTCTCCTGGAAATTGTCATTCTTGTCATGCATCCATCTCACCAACGGTGAGTTGATAATTTTTTCGCTTTTACCTCCGCCATGGAGGTCATGTTTTTTGTCGTGTTTATCTGTCTATTTGTCTGTCTGTCACCAAGATTGCACAGAAGTTATAAATGTATCTGTACGAAATTTGCAGGGATTGTTAGGCACGTTAACAGTAACAGATGATTAACTTTTGGGGAAAATCCTTTCATCTGTTTGTTGGTTTGTCTGCCTATTTATTCTTGGTACCATATCTCAAAAAGTCATGGACGGCTTTTCATGAAATTTACATGAGGTATTAGGTATGTAATGAACAGTAAATGACCAAATTTTTGTGCTGATCTGTTAGTACGTTAGCCCGTTTGTCGCTGTTAGCACAGTAACTCAAAAAGTGATGGATGGATCTTTATGAAATTTACAGGAATTGTTAGTAATGCTAAAAGACATAAATGTCTAAATTTTGGTGATGATCGGTTGATCCGTTTGTGTGTTTGACCAATGTTTGTCATAATGTTTGTTAGCAACATCACTCAAAAAGTTGTGAACGGATCTTCAAGAAAATTACAGCAACTCTTTATGCTGTTAAAAGGAACAAATGATTAGATTTTGGTGTTGATACAAGGAAAATCATGGTTTCAAAACCAATTTTAATTCCTCGTTACCGTGCCTTATTTGGCGGAGGTCTGCGCTCTCAGAGTGCTCTAGTTGTTGTTTTTTTCCTGTGCGTTTTTTTATCTCAAATCTCGAATGTATCTTTTATTTGCAAGTTTTTCAATCAAGTAGCTTAGATTTTATGATAGTTTCTGAAATTTGTGATTGCTTTTATTATTTTGCGAATTTTCTTTTCTCCATATCTCTTTTCTTACACATTCAATGGCGTAAGTCAGTGAAATTTCACTGTAATAATAACAATAATCTTAATTGAATACTCGTGGAGACATTACATGATTGCTATGTTACATGGTAGACACGAGAATGTATCTTATTTCTAGGTTACACACAAAGCACATGTCGCAAACGTCTAACAGTCTAGAGTTCATTACGCCTCATTGCTTGGCCTCCGTCAGGCAATAGTATGCGCTGCCATCATATATACATGTTAGATCGCTTGTAGCCGGAGGTATGCGGATGACTTTTATTAAGGAGTTGTTGGAATCTTCAATCCTGTTTTTTAGGCTCAATGCGCATTTACTGGTCCTGATTTTGAGACAGCGTATTTTTCAGCAAATATTAGACTACCGTTATAAGATCCTGACACATTCATTAATCTGCGGAATATGTCATTATAAGCAACGAGAAAACGCTCAATGGATTTATTTTTAAAGTTACACCAAAGTGAGTCACAGTACAGTGGGTAACAACAGGTCCGGAATAAATAACTTTTGACATCTTCAGTGTAGTGTCCAGATATCCTAATTAACGGCTTACCAACTCCATGGAGCTTCCGCATTTGTTTTTTCAATGTCCTAGTTCTCAAGAAAATTATCAGGGAATTTGTAATCGAGGTAAGAGAAGCTGTTTACGTACGTAAGCTCTACACCGATGAGAACAAATATTTATGACCGGGCAGGCTAATTTTCCTAGGCCTAGTATACGTAAATGCTGTTGCGAGTGATACGCCACGACAGGTGCCACTCAACCATCACGCCGCTCCGAGAACAGCATAGTGACCCCTAACGACAGTCGGTAGGCCTAGCACTACTGGGTCTGTCGCGCTGCCATCTCGTTTCCAGCGCGTAGGCTTACGCCGCTTCCTGGACGTGTGCCAGACTGCGAGAGCGGTCTTCCTGACAGGTTTCCCACTCCGGCGTAACCCGTCCTTCAAGAAAAACAAAGCAAAAACAAAGTCATTTGCTAGGTTTATCTCGGGCTAACTTGCAAAGAGCGAGTCTCCCACCGTATCCGGCATCGGACCACAAATGATCAAATACAGGATGTTAATTCTAAAAACAATACTCCGTTCGCAAAATACAAATATAAACATCAGAGCATACTAGTTAAGGTTACACAGATAAACAGTTGTCTATCGTATACAGTTGAAAACACTAGAGAACAAACACGAGCGTTAAATATACATTCCAGCTGTCACTCAAGCAAGTTACAGGCGGGAGCCACAGCACGCATGACAGGCAGTAGCGCACCCGGCGGCACTATCGTCTCTCGCGACGATTTGTGTGCGCAGATCGTGTGCGCGTGAGCGGCGTTCACGTTGGTGCGCCGCGCTGCCCGCTGTATCGCTGATTAAGTTGGGTTAGGTTAGGTTATGTCAGGTAACGTTAGGTAACATTAGGTAACGTTAGATAACGTTAGGTAACGTTAGGTAAGGTTAGAGAGGTTAGATTGGGTTAGGTTATGCTAGGTTGGGTTAGGTTAGGTTATAAGGTTAGGTAAGGAGGTTAGGTTAGGTAAGGGTAGGTTAGGTTAGGCTAGGTTAGGTTTGCCTAGGTAGTGTTTATTTTAGTGGTGGCGCGCGCAGGAAAGCTTCCGTGAACGCAAAATCGTCGTGAGAGACGATAGTGCGACCAGGAACACGAACTGGTTAGCCTTAGCGGACTAAACACGGCGAAGAGAGCACTCCCAGTTCTTTCTAGGATCCCTCCGCTAAAGCCTTAGCGGAGTCACATGACGACAGCTGCACCATTGGTCTTTCCAGGGTCTGCCATAGTGTGGCGCCTAAGGAGGGATCCCCACGCTAGCCAAAGCAGCTAGCCGCTACGGCCGACAACTACAGGCCGCTTAGCAAGCCGGACGGCCCGTGTGTATTACCGGGACCATCCGCACAGGCATCATATTGCCCCGGCCCGTCAGAGGAGGCTCATTCACGCAAGCCGGACGGCGCACGAGAGCTATACGGGACAGTCCGCCCTCAGAGAACCCTGGCAGCGAGCAACTTTTGTAATCCCATAGGATAGGAAGAGGCCAGCACCATGTCGTCAGCGTATCTAAGGGCATTTTCTACTTCTTTTAGTATGACAGCCTACTCCAGCCGCATCAATTATTATTCGTTTTTTAACCTTTAGCGCTTATTTACTCTGAGCAGTCGGTATGTAGTATATCTTCGAACAGACGACTATGGTCCAACTATGGAATAGTGAATACGCAGATGTGCGCTTAATTTACGGTGTAGAGGTTGTAGAAAGCTACGAATTTTTAGAGCAACCAGATTGTAGAAAAGATATCCCACCACGATCTCCTAACATTGCGCCTCATTATTTTTACCTTTCGGGACGCCTATTGAGTTTTGTTTAAGAAACGCCAGGTCTGTCCAGAAAAAAAACTTATAGGTAGGATTAATTAAGGGAGTGCGATGATTAGTGAATCTCTTGGTTCTTGCCACGGATTCGGCAATCACTCCGGCTGCACCTCCACACTTGCATCGAAACCGATGAGTGTCATTTTGAACATCTGCTTTAAGTATCTAACCTAATTTAATCATTGTATTTTTGGGCATCGAAATATTCTGATTTTGAATTTTTATTTACCCATCAGTGCACCAAATCCCACTTCGTATATTTGAACTCTTCGTAACTTTTAAAAGAAAACGTTTGCGGACATGCCTCTCTAGTGGTTACTATGTTTATTTCTTTGTAAAGAACCGTAGGTTACAATTTATCAAATTCTTAAAAGAATCCCTGGATACCCAGTAGCATTGCAGTAAATGCATGGCACAAACTAAAGCACATTCTACCAAATTTATTCATAAGCGTTTCATGTTGGTAAGCAAACCGGGCTTCCTCTTGTTCATCTTTCGGTTATATCTTCATAACTTCCGCTAATGACGGCATGTTTTCGACGGAATTTGTCTATCTTTTAACTACATGAAGTAGCTCAAAAAGCTATGTAAGGATTTTCATGAAATATATTTCAAGAAACTGATTACTTTTTATGACACATAAGTTCCTTTATCTGTTGGTTCACCTGTCTGTTTCTTTGTTGGCTGCCCTATTCAAAAGTTATAGGGAAGTTTCCATCTTCCACTATCAAACAATGTAATAAACACCGTCGTGTATTTATTTATTTAAATATTTCTATGTTTCGTGTCCCCCATCTTGATAAAATAGATAAGCGAAAAATAGACCAGGTTCCAAATTTTGTAATTACGTTGCGTTTCCATGAAGATCGATGACTAGGTTGTAGAAGATGGCATAAGTGGGATCCTTATTCCTTTATCTCAATGCACTTCTTGCTTGAAACACTTCTTAGAATAAAAAAAAAAACACATAGATACTGCAGCTTCTCTCAGCGCGGCCATACAGTCTTATTTTTATAACTTTCTCCATACATCGAACAATATGTTTGTTCTCAGTTTACCACGAATAAATTCAGAAGCTAATCAACGAAGGGAAGACGAAGCGATGATTTCTCATAGGCAGTAGACATTATTTCTTTCAGTTTGCTTGCTTTCTTCCTTTTGACGGAGCAGATTTAACTTCAACACAAAATCTTCGAAGTACTGAAGGCTGGTTCGATATCATGGATACGCGGCGGGCAATTTATTTAAATTCACTGAGGTTTTGCTGCTTGCTAATTTTTTCTGCATGTGATCTATATGGTGTGAGACGATTGGAAGAGAGAGCTTTTATCTCTTATTATCATTTGAGTAGGCTGTTGTAGCTTATGATTCAGAAGTATATTAGTGACAAAGGCATATTTAAATGAAGACGGGTCGTCTCAAACTCTTCGTTGTCATTTTTGACAGCGCGGGCACTCAACTTTAATAATACACAGTTGTTGGTCGCTTGCTCTTTTGGTTGATCCTTCCCTCTATCACGCTGTTAAGGCTTAAGATAGGAGATAATTCATCCACTGAAAAACAACTTGAGATGCCATAAAATTTCAGCCCTTTAAGTTACAGTGGAAAATATAATTTCTGAAATATATATTCCCAAAAGTGGAAATACTGCATTTTCTAAATTTCATATCGCTTTGTAGAGATCGAGCGTCGTATGTAGATGAAATGTGGTATATTCGATAGAGTTTTAGATCCTTAGGCTATCAGCTTTATTGCATATTTTTTAGCTAAATTTCTTTGCAACAGTGACAGAGGCTCAGTCTTGGAGTTTTCGTTTATTTTGTGCATAATACATTTCGCTTATGCTTTCTTTAACTGAATCTTTCCGTGGCAATTGCAACTTCGCGCTGAAGATACGCCATATTATTTTCAGTTTACATTGCAGCCAAATTTCGACGCTTGAGGTTCAACTATCGGCTGGTATCCAGATTACGGTAAGCCCTGAGCATTTCCGCTGAATTATTCGGATTGACCTATATTTTCTTGGTGCTGCTCAACGTTTTACCAATCCCAGAGTGATATCCGCGCCTAAGCTTGCAGGAGAATATTTTGCTCTCGCAAAACTTATGGCGGTACAACGTGCGTTTCTTTGATGGAAGATCACGCCTGTAGGTATGAGACGTATTTTACAACCAAACCTATTCTAAAAGCAGGAACAATAAACCTTAATTACAAATTTTTGCTGTTATTTTTGACGGCTGAGCCCTCTAATAGTATTAACAAGAAGTGTTAGGAATGTCATGAATAACAGCTGAATAAATTTTGGTAATGATCCGTCTGTTTGTTAGTTAATTTTTATCAGTTTTTCTTTCTGTTTGCACTGCATTTTTATACGAAACTTTGTGCGCTCTGAATGCAGCTCCTGCTAAATGCATATAACTATCAACTTTCCTCATTTTCATAAACGGGTTAACATAGACACGTCGGCATTATTATTATTATTGTTATTATTATCAAGGGAATTTCACAAGCCAAGTTCTAAGAGCAGAGCGCTCTTCTGGGGGGTTCCTGGATGGAGACGGCCGCACTTCAGCTCTCACACGGCAGTCTTGAGATTCTTGGACATTGCCCCCACAGCGCCGATGACGTCTGGGACGACGTCTACCTTCATTTGCCCCAGTCGTTGAAGTTCGATTGCAAGGTCACTGTACTTTTCCTTCTTCTCTGTTTCTTGTCCACGATTCTGGAGTCGAAGGGGGATTGGAACGTCGATCAATTTGGCTGACTTCTGGCTTCTCCTGTTTATCTTTGACGACGATGTCCGTTCGGTTGGCGTAAATTTCTCTATCGGTTTCTAGCCTTGTGTCCCAGTAAATTTCCACGGCTTCGTTTTCAACCACGGGCGCGGGTTCGTGCTTGTACCACCTGTCACTGACCGGGAAGTTATGGATCCGCAGAAGAGTCCAGCGGAGGTGTCGAGCAACTTTATCGTGCCTGCGCTTGTATTCCTTTTGCGCTAACACTCCGCATTCGCTTATCCCGTTGCTGATGGTTTCTTCCGAGCTCTTATAAACTCTACAGGTTGTGGGCACGTTTTTTCTGTCGATTCTGATTTGGATATACCTGGTTCTGAGGGCTTGCTCTTGAGCTGCCAGGATGGTGCATTCCGTTTCCCGTTTGAGCTCACCCCTCAGGAGCCAGTTCCAAGAGTCTGATACGATTTTATCCTAAACAGCTTCAAAGTACTGGCCGAACATCCTCATGCTCTTCCATTTGTTAGTCCGATCAAGGCGTCGTCGCTGTTTGAACTGGTCAGCCGTTTCGGTCTCTTTCAGCAACTTCGCATCGATGAAGCAACTTGGCCACTTGTCGTCGCTCTCTCTGAAGTGGTGGGAGGGAGCTCGTTCTTCCGCTTACGCAGTCCTCTACGCTGATGAAGCCACGAACCCCTCTCTCCTATTAAGTCAAAGTGTGTCTACTCACGATCTTGGGTGCAGTGCTCGATACAAGTTCATGAGACTTCGAGTTTTGATGTCCATGTCGGTGCAGTCGTTAGGCAATTTCGCGACAAACTTGTCACTGTTATGCTAACATCATAAAGTCGTATACATAATACCATCGTCCGCCGTATAAAATTTCGATACTTTCGCGCGATAACGGAAAAACTGGAAGAGATGCAAATAGTTGGAATCTGTAAAAATAAAAGAAAACAAAAATCTTGTTTTTTAGTGATATCTCAGACCCATACCAAGCATACGAAGCGATAAAATATGTTCCAAGCCAAACAGCGAATCTTATAAAACCTGCACACAGAAGCAGCTTGGAGAAAAAAATAAACTCCTGTTCTTCTCTACCGAGATCGTATGAAAGACAATCTAAAGCATAAGGATTGTACTAACACAGGAACAAATGAACTGAGCGAGGAAGGAAGGAACGGAGGGAGGAACAAGCAAATATTTATTATCGATATTATAGTTCTATTCCAGACTCAATTCATATGTCCGTCCATGTGTCTGCACGTTACCTACGCTTTTCAGTATTAGATAGGGGAAATTTCAACTAGCTAGACGGTCTGACTTTCGCTTGAAGAATGTTTAGCCATAACTGTCTTCTTTTTGCTTCTAAAAAAAAAAGCTTTGAAGCAACAGCATGAAATTCATTTCATCCGTACCATATCTACCGCTTCTCATTTTTTTCACGCCATAATATCTTCACTTTGCTGGTGACGCACGAAGTTTTTAATAAGGCCGGATGCGACTCTGCGACATATATGGGAATACAATGACATTTCGAGAACATAGGGTTACGTTGCTGACGTTGCTGAGACTAATTAAATTTGCAGTCTGTTGTTTCATAGCTATCGCATCAAAGCAGAAAAAAGATGGACCGTAAAATAGTGCGAAAAATCAGATACGCCTACAAAAACATTAACACGTGTAAGAGTATGAAGGACTAAATTATCTATAAACTGTAGGAAACGGCTGAGAAAAGGTGTGCATATATGTACAATTGTACATAGAAGAACAATGCAAGAACTACCATCACATTTCCGCGTCTTTATCAAGACCCAAATTTGAATGCTTTGCTGACAAAACAAATGCGTGATTCGCAGGTGAAATCAGAATACCAGAAAAAGTTAGACGAGGGCTAAGGCAGACGGACTACGTAACGATAGACAGAGTTAAGAGGTGGACATGAGTTCAGACGGGGTAGGTTACGGTAGAAGCGCCACCTCAGGTTAAATTAAGGTAGGTGAAAATATTAATTAACACTGGAACTTCCACTGGTCCCTTCTTGTAGAAGATTATTAGAGCTATTCTTGAGGTACGAAACGCCACTACACGTGTCTCTCGGAAACCCACTACTCAGCCGACGAAACGTTTTGTTGCTGCTAATGTTGGCTACGGTGAGCGTAGTGAATCGAACGAGAGACAGAAACAAAGGATAAGAGTTCGTTAGCTAAAGCAAACCAGAGGATCGAGAAAATGAAATGGAAAATATAATCAAAGATGTATACCGGGCACTGCCGGCTAAATAAACGTCCTTGGCGATATCATGTCTGGTCCACAGTTAGCATTAAAATCGGACCGTTGTTACATTTTCATTAATTTAGGGATGATAAGTTGGTCGCTTCATGTCACTCAGTTGACCTGCTTCGTTCGGTTAGTGAGGTACCGGTAATGAATTTTGTGCGTTTGTTTTGGATCCTTTGTAGGTGCAGCATTCGTTGTGCATCGGTATAGGGGGGAAAGTAATACTGCTGGCCGGTGAAGTGCCTGTTGTACTCACGTCCCGATATAGCGAAGTAGGTTCGGTGCAGTGTAAGAGAGACAAAGACATGAGAGGTGGGCGCGGCCCGCGTTCTTTGCTGATGAAGCCCCTTATCTAACGGCCCCTGTTTGCAGACTTTGTGATCCGCTGATCACAAAGTCTGCCGCCGACATAACGGCGGCTGCGGTCCTTTTATTAAAAACAATTCTGCCACTGCCTCAGCTTTTATTGAATGAAATTGATTTATTTTCATTTGGTTTTAGCTGCCAAGTCTAATGTCAAAGTTGAAGATAAAAACAAAAAATATACTAGAGCACTCTGAGAGCTCATACCTCCGACAAGCAAGGCAATGGTAGCGAAAAATTTAAATTGGTTCTGAAACCAAGATTTTCTTTGTATCAACACCAAAATCTAATCATTTGTGCCTTTTGATAGTATTAACAGTTTCTGCAATTTTCTTGATGATCCGTTCATAACTTTTTGAGTTTTGCTGCTAACAAACATTATGACAAACATTACGGATCAACCAATCATCACCAAAAATTTGATAATTTATGTCTTTTAGCATTACTAACAATTCTTGTAAATTTTATAAAGATCCATCCTAAACTTTTTCAGTTATTTCACTAACAAGCATAAAATCAAACACAGCGACAAACGAACGAGTGAACAGATCATCACAAAAATTAGGTCATTTACTCTTCATAATATACCTAACAACTCTGTAAATTTCATGAAAATCTGTCCATAACTTTTTGAGTTATGGTACTAAGAAAAATTAGGCAGACAAGCAGATGAAGTGATTCTCACCAAAAGTTATTCAACTGTTACTGTTAACATGCCTAACAAGCTTTGTAAATTTCGTAAAGATCCATTCGTAACTTTTCAGTAATCTTGGTGACAAACAAAGAGACAAACAGCTTGACCGACAAATAGACAGACAAAAACGACAAAATCATAACCTCCTTGGCGGAAGTAATAAACTCCAGTGAAGCTATAGTACGTGGCCTGCCAGATATTCAGGTGTAATAAGTGTGCTTCTATATAGATTAGGTCAAGCACCTATTCTAAGTGACCCGAACCTATCCTAACCTATCCTTAACTAGCCTTACCCAATACTGTCAGGTAGGCGACATACTATATTAGGACCAAAATCATTAGCAAGTATTTTTATAAACTAAGCGATATAAAAATTACTGGCATATGTACATTGCAATATACTACCTTCTGTGAATGAAATATTTGTCTCAAGAGTTACTTTTAGGTATTTTTCAACATATGTTGTAACCTGTGTTATGAAAGTGCCAAGTGTATGTAAATATTAAAAACAAGCTCCCCATGCATACTTGCATGATACGTCTTACTGTTATTTATGTCAAGTATTAAAAAAAATCTTTTAACTGCAGTAGCTAGAAGAAGCCAACGACGATGATAAATAAATCACTAATACAATCAGATTTCCAGAATATTTTTAATAAATATCAGATTGTGGCAATCTGTTGACAAAGATGTTGAAAGCAGCGAAATAGTCGTTATTTGGAAACTTATATCTTTAAGATAAATAATATTTTTAACTTATAAGCCCTCAGGGGTATATCCTGGCTGGCCCTTTCCCGCCACAATAAATTTGGGTCTCACGACCCCAAGGGTCGCTAATGGCTTCTCCGCAGGGGATGTTGCAGCTATCCGCATGTTCCTGCTGACGAAGATAGTTTTGTAAAGTTAGGTAGGCTCTCAATACTTCCCTTTCTGTTTCGGGAGGTGGGCCGCTGATCGAGGTGGACGACCTATTCCCACTAGACTTCTACCTTCTGGTTTTTTGTTTCTTTCCCCTGCGCGGCTTAGCTGAGAGAAAGCGTTCAGCCGTGCCCGGGGGTTGGAGATGCACAACATGCGCACTGTCAGCAGCGCACTGACCACTCTGAGACCTACCGACAGAAAAGCCGAGACAAAAACCATTGATTGATAATTTGAAACGAGATATATCTCGCGCCCTAGTGGCGCACGAGCCTGTGTTAAACCACAGGTAAAGTTCGGCGCGATATAGACATTGTGTCCGTGATGCGATAGTCAAATTTTGTACTATTAGTTGAACAGGTATAATTTAAGTACATGTATAGTTTTTTGAAATGCATGTTCCAAGCTTCTAGCAAGTAGATCACCCGAATACATATATTCTGACATTTACGATATTTGGATGCTGATGCGAATGTCGAAATGTGAGGGAGGTAGAGGCTTACTGCTACAGCGAAGTCATATAACAACAATTTTCAACTATCACTGCCCCAACAATTTTGACTCATTTTACACTTTGTGATTTGGTTTACCGCTAAACTTCTGGTAAAACTTACCTTTTATTTAACTGTCTTAAGGATATTACCAACATTTCTGTGCAAGTGTAGTTATCCAACGCGGCGGCACGAGTAGTAGCGGAGTTTGGCAGTTACTGCATCCTGGAAATTTTATGACCGCCCGTCCTGCAGCTCCTGGGTTAGTAAGGCTGGTTGGCAGCAGGACCACAATCGTAGGTTTGCAATGCAATTGTCTCCACGTACTGACAAGCGGCCGTGTAACTTACAGTACCAGTATGCATTGTTTCGGTTGTTAAATACGAAGCTGTTTTCTCATTTCTTGCCTTTATTGTAACATATTTTAATTCCCGAATTTCTGTGAATTTCATCCGATAGGCCGAATAAGAACATTCTGGTAACCGGCTAGTCAGTTATCGGCGCCCTCCAGGGAGCGTATGGTGGACCCTTGGAGTAATAATAAGCTGGGGCGCACACGTCCGCTAATACCCACTCAAGCCAGCGTGCCTCTTCGCGTGGCTTTGTGCCGGCTTGACGTCAGCGAATGGGGAGGAGCAGGGTTGCCAGATTGGGTTGCAAGGGGATGGCTATACAGCAGCCACTAATATATCGTCAAAAGGAAGTACGTCCACTTCTCTAAGCTCCAAGGGAAAATATGCCTAATTTTCTTTCATCAAACCTCATAATAGCCAAATATTTGTCGGCGAATTTGCT
>LQNS02278001.1:7100658-7120345 GCA_001587735.2 Parhyale hawaiensis
GGTATTTTCCGGAGAGCCACCGCAGGCCCCGGGTAACTCTCGGGATTTGTGGCCTCTTTGCCTAATTCCTACCGTTTACTACTGATTGCGCGTCAAATACGCGGGAAACACGACCGAAATTTTTAATAGGGCGTAGGCAATGCTGCTCTCCGATTGGATAAGCCAAAAACGAACGGTAGGGCCACCGGGGCCCAATTTAAATCAGTAGATAACGGGTTCTAATCCTACACGCGTCACTGGTTTGCGGCAGGAAAGGCATCCGGTGAATAAAAGGCCTGTGCTACAGTAAAAGTTCTGGCATAAACTGAGCACCTTCCAAGCCTGCAATCCTTACTTGGGAGACGCAGGAGACCGTGACGCAAAACATATTCATTCATAAGAAGACGTACAATGGCGCTTTCATGTGTTTACACGCAACGCTCCCGTAGGATAAATAGAGAGGGTGCGCTCCTCTCTATTAGAACCTCCTTGGTTACGCCTGAATTCAATGTTCAACTCGCATTTGGCCTTACATGCGAAATCCGGTATCTGTGCTACAATTGCCTTACATGCAAAATCCGGTATCTGTGCTACAGCTAGCGCGAGAGGCAAATATATTGGCGATTTTCGTCCTTCATTCTTCATTGCTTTGCGCTTTATTGTTACGCTCTTCAATAATGCATAGGAGAACATTAGAGCGAATAGATTTAAAGCTCAGCAGATCGATGACGAGGTGGCAGCAGAAAACTTAAGTGATATCCTTATCCCTTTATTATTTGAAAAGTGCATGTCTAGCCACGTTGGATATTCTGGCGATCCTGTTCCCATCTGATGGAATTCAGTAGGCAAATTGCAGAAGAAAGCTAAATTTGAAATATGATAATAATCGTTATTGAAAATGAATGCAGTTCTAGCTCTTCCAGCCTCTCTTGCCGTTCCCGTGGAGTCTGGCAGTCATTACTTTTCTCCGCATCGAAATTTTATTTTCTGTTGGTTTACGATGTATACATTTAGGAGAAAATCAGTGCACCGTTGAGGAACCGATGGTTTCCGGTGTAACAGACTTGGTAATTCTATCTTCAAACTTCTTGGGTGCGAAAATTCTGCTCTGGCGAAACTATCTCACTGTGTATTCTGGATACGCAGCGGAAATGATATTCAGTGTGTTTCAGCGCTTACTAATTCACTTAATTTCTTTTGTGCATGCCATCTAAGGGGAAAAGGAGTGTGCTGCAGACAAATTGAAGTGTACTGCTCAGAAGAAGCACGTATGTCTTACGATCATTTGAGTTGGCCGCCGTAGAGTTTTCCTCTATATGTATTTTAGTAAGGAAAGTACAATCAATGAAGAAGTGAGAAGAAGAAGAAGCAATTCAAAGAAGAGAAGATTCCACACCGGCATATATTAGGAAGTACATTGATGATCACTGGGTGAATTTTTCGACGCGCGGGTCTACAATCGCATCAAACAAAGCAGAATAATGATGGGCTGTTTATCAGTACCCACGGGTCCCAAAATAGTGAGAAAAATCGAATACGCCTACAAAAAATTGAAATTCGTAAGATTAAGAAGGGCTAAATTACCTACCTGTAAGTTGTGGGAGAGAGAGCTTAGAAAAGGTGTTCAAATACATTCAAATACATTTATCAAGGTACAAGTGCAAATTCTTTACTGGCGGAATAAATTCGTGATTAATTCTAGAGGTCAAACAAATATACTACGAAAGGTTAGGCGAGATGGAAGGTAGACTGACTGCATAAGGAAAGACAGGAGTAAGCGACGGACGTCAGCTCAGACGGGTTGGATTAAGTTAGAGGCACTACCTCAGGCTAAACTATGGCAAGTGAAAACATTTACCAACCGTAGAATATCCACGGGTCCCACAGAGGACAGCTACCTAAATTCAAGGATAACTGTCCCAATAGAAGGTAAGCTTATAAAACCAAAGTGCACAAACCTAATGTACCGCTGCGCCCAATATTGGATGCTTATAAAACCAAAGTGCACAAACCTAATGTACCGCTGCGCCCAATATTGGCTGCTTATAAAACCAAAGTGCACAAACCTAATTTACCGCTGCGCCCAATATTGGCTGCTTATAAAACTGCCATGTATCGCAGAGCCAAATTTTTGATACCGATTATCGAGCCGTTCAGCACCAATTGCTATACTCTCAAAAATTCGTATGAATTCACTTCTCAGTTTTCGGAACTGCAGTGCAATGATAACTGTTTCTTAGTTAGTTACGATGTGCAATCACTATATACCAATGTTCCCGTGCTTGAAACGATAGCTTTACTAGGTGATAAAATTTTCTCTTCAGTGTCTCTTTTAGCTGGTTTTACCAAACGTAATTTTATGGATTTCTTGAAACTCTCAGTTGCAGATACTTTATTCTTTTTTAATAAAACTCTGTATAGACAAATAGAAGGCCTAGCTATGGGCATTGGGCAATCCCCTGGCCCCAGTACTTGCAAACGCATTTTTGAGCCAACTAGAAGAAAACTTTTTGAACAACTGCCCCTCGCAATTCAAACCCATTTTTTACCGCCGTTATTTAGACGACACGTTCGTAATTTTCAGCGACCCCTCCCATAGCAGTAAATTTCTAGAGTACATTAATGACCGACGCACAAACATTTCTTTTACAATGGACACAGAAAAGAATAGGAAACTTCCTTTTGTAGATGTAACAATTGAACGACACGACACATACTTTACTACATCAATATACCGAAAACCAACATTCACTGACTTTGGCACTAGTTTTTACAGTTTCACACCTCTTATTTATAAGATAAATGCTATCCGCACGTTATTTCATAGAGCATATAAACTTTCATCTTCTTATTTTTATTTCAACGAAGAAATAAATTTCCTAAGAACATTCTTCAAAAAGAATGAGTATCCCACTTTTCTGCTCGATAAGTATCTCCGAATCCTTTTAAATAGAAAGCATCACCCAACAACTCCAGTTGCTACTGTGCCCCGACAAGAAATTTACGTTCCGCTAGCCTACATCGGACCTCCTTCGTACATACTTTACCGGATTTTTATCCACAAATTCACTTTAAATTTTCTCTTACAAATTCATTCGCTGTAAAGCCGTTTTTTAAATTCAAGGACACCGTACCCTCTGATCTGCGCTCCATGATTATTTATAAATTTCAACGCGAGGTCTGCAATGACTCGTACATAGGAAGCGGTATCGAGCAGTCCAAAGTCCGCTTTTCTCAACATTTAGGCAGATCTTTCCGAACCAACAGACCTCTAACTGTCAGACAGCTCTCCAGCCCTCGTGATCACTGTGAATTCAACAACCACCCACTTCATTTCCGCAATTTCACTGTAATAGACACTGCACAGACTCAATCTGACTTACGTATTTTAGAATCAATATACATAAAAACTGAACGCCCCACCTTGAACATCGACTAATCTTCCGGGCCCCTGTCTATTGTGTAACTACCCGCTAAGTCCCATGAACCTAACCATGTAAACTAGTTCTTTGTTGTTTTAAACTCGCAGCAGTAGTTAGGAATTATCCTTGATAGTTATGAACTTTTCCTTTTACCGCTTTCTTTTACCTAGTTATATAGAATAGCATTTACTTATTTGCACAAGTATGAAATTTTGTAATTGTTATTTCCAAAAATCGCATAGAAAATAGTTTAATGTACATATATGTTATTCCTACCGTGTCCTCTTCTTCTCCCTATTACAGGTATATATAGATATGCTGACTGGCCCCTGATGAGCACACGGCGGAGATCGTCAAGAGTTATGGCTCCTGGAACGGAAAGCTCTTTTGCGACGATCTGCAATCTCCAACCATTCCCAGTTTTGGTTAGAGATATCATGGTATGATATAATTATTATTAGATTGAGTGTTTTACCACCCTAGACGCAGCAAGGCGATTCAAGAGTGAAGCTTAGTAGAGAAGTGTATCATGCTTTTCATCAGTAAAAATATTTTATCTCGGCATTCCTGCCGGAACAACTCGGTTGCCCCAGTGCGCTACCACTGGCGGGAAAAAGACACAAAAGATAGAAAAAGACACTTGAGTGGACGGTCACATTTGAGACCTTCCACACGAGAGAGAGAGAGAGAAGTCCCACGGACTTGGTCAGCTATCTCGATCGATAGCCCACCTCATGGAACAGAAAGGGAAGTACACTTAACCTACCTATCCTAATATTTTCAGCAGGAACTACGGCCAGCAGCAACATCCCCTGCGGAGAAGGTACTCGGGACAGCCCTTGGGTTCGTGAGGCCCATAAATAGGTACTGTGCCAGGGAAAGGGCCTGCCAGAATATACCCCCGACGCCTCCCAGTATCTGTTACTTAGCTTCTCCCTTTGTTAAATTGCCGTTGTAGTGGGAACGGAGGCTAAAACTAACAAATTCATTAGTAATTGACATATTAATAAAAATAACAATGAACTACTTGGAATGTCGCATAACTCTCAGAAGAGCGCACGCACATGGTTGCTGAACCATCGCTCACTTTTTACTCGACGTGTTGCGATATACGAATCAATTTAAAGAATTGTCATCCTTCCGACCATTGGCATCAGGCAGCAAAGAGTGTAACGTGAGGACTCAATCAGATTAAAGTAAAACTTAGCCGAGACCGCATGTACCCGAATGGTGTCACATCGACGAGTCGAAGAATTTGAGTGTGGGACCCTCGTAGGTCAGGTTCTTAATCCTTACCAACAAATATAAACAGCGTTATATTCTGTACGCGAGAGAAACCACAGTAGCAGTTATTGCTTCAACTTTTTGTACTTGACAACATTTTACCGTGTTTTGCGTGTGGGTGTAGCTCAAGTATGTAGCTGGCCAGTCAGGAGCGGGAGATTGATTGAATTAAGTCGAAAAAATTCGGTGATATGTTTAAATATGTTCAGTGAAGAGCACTGTGAACTGAATATGAAGGGTAAATAAGGCTTCATTTCAAAAAAGAAGTGAAATCAGGTCGCCATACCGGCCCAAATTTCGCCGCTAGTTCTGTGAAAGTTTCCACCAGCCTCCACTGCAATGTGCTACAGATGGTTGTTTATTACTCAATTAGGATATATCCTCATTTATTTATGAGCTTAAGAGATAAAATTCGAAATTTACGAAGATTTTTTGGCAAAATTAGTTAAAATACGCATAGGCTGCTCAGCCATAGATTCGTCGATGTGACGCCATTGATGACTTCACTTTTTCAGCTTCTCACGAGTCCTCCCGTTACGCTCTTAGCTTCCTGATTGGCTTGGTAACATATACGATTCAGTTTGCGCAATAACACAATTCTCACCAAGCTTGCCGTAAAAATGATGGCGCCCGTGTGACACGAACGTGAACCCCAGAAATTATTATTATTATCGAGGGGATTTCACGACCCAAATTGGATCGGTTGAGCGATGTTGGGCTCTACACTCTGGCGCCGGGTCACATCCGCGACCTAAGGCTCAGAGCACTTCGCGAATGATGTGCACTGTTCCTAGCAGAGCGCTCTTCTGGAGGGTTCCTGCGTGGAGATGGCCGCACTTCAGCCCTCGCAGGGCAGTCTTGAGATTCTTGGACATTGCCCCAGAGCTCCTATGACCACTGGAACGACGTCCACCTTCATCTGCCACAGTCTCTGGAGCTCGATGGCAATCTCACGGTACTTTTCCTTCTTCTCCGCTTCCTTGTCCACGATTCTGGAGTCGAAGGGGATTGAAATGTCGATCAGAGTGGCCGACTTCTCCTGTTTGTCTTTGACGACGATGTCCAGTCGGTTGGCGTGAAGTACTCTGTCGGTTTTTATCCACTTGTCCCAGTAGATCTGCACGGCTTCATTTTCAACCACGGGCGCGGGTTCGTGGTCGTACCACCTCTCACTGAACGGGAAGTTATGGATCCGCAGGAGGCTCCAGTGAGGGTGTCGGGCAACTTTATCGTGCCTGCGCTTGTACTCCTTTTGCGCCAGCACTACGCATTCGCTTATCACGTGGTTGATGGTTTCATCCGAGCTCCTGCAAATTCTACAGGTACTAGGGACGTTCCTCTTGTCGATCTTGCTTTTGGATATATCTGGTTATGAGGGCTTGCTCTTGAGCTGCCAGGATGCTGCCTTCTGTTTCCCGTTTCAGCTCACCCCTCAGAAGCCAGTTCCAAGAGTCTGGTACGATTTTGTCCTGAACATCTTCGAGGTACTGGCCGGACATCTTCATGCTTTTCCATTTGTTAGTTCGATCGAGGCGTCGTCGCTGTTTCAACTGGTCAGCCGTTTCGGTCTCTTTCAACAACTTCGCCTCGACTAAGCAGCGCGCCCACGGGTCGTCGCTCTCTCTGATGTGCTGGGAGAGAGCACGCTTTTCCGCTTCGACGCAGTCCTCGACGCTGATGAGGCCACGCCCCCTCCCCTCTGTTCTGTTAATGTAGAGTCCGTCTACGCACGATCTTGGGTCCAGTGCTCGATCATGAGCTTCCAATACGACCAAAAGCCGATGCCGGCAACAAATTTCAAACCTTAGCCGACCAGGGCACGAAGCACCGACAGAACTGATTAGTTCGACATACGGCAGCCTCCAAAGGGAAAGAGTGGGCTCCGCACGCAACAAGAGTCTCTCTCCCAAAAACCTTGGGGGCAGGGAGAGCAGAAAACAACCAATGCCTCTCATTATTGTACACCTTATAAAACATACATAGCTCTGCTACTCTTCTCCTGTGGGACAGGTTCACTAGATCATTACCAGCGCACAGCTTGCTGGCTGAACTGACAAATCGGTCCAACAGACGCAAGTGAGTGTCAGCAGCTGAAGCCAAGACTGGTGAGCAATACTCTAACACAGGCAGCAAAAACGCGTAAAAACATCTGCGGGCAACCTGACCGTCACCAAACACAGAATTCACCTTACGCAAGAGCCCAATTTTAGTAGAAGCACGTGACACCAACCTCCTAATATGCGGCTCAAAAGTAAGCTTCTCATCAAAGACAACACCAAGGATCTCAAAGGAGCTAGACTCCTGAAGTAACGTGTCATCAATCTCCAGTTAGGGATGCTGCGGTACAAGTGTCCGAGACCGACTGATAATCATCGACTTGGTCTTACTGGCATTCAGCTTCATACTCCAGGCTGAGCACCATGCACCAATGCGTGACAAATCCCTATTCAGAGACTGAGCGACAGCATCACGAAGGTGAGGAGCAGGTATAACTGCCATCATCGGCATAGTTGATCATTGCGTTTTCAAGCGAAGAGATCATGTCACTAGTATATAGAACGAACAACAGCGGGCCAAGCACACTGCCCTGAGGGACGCCAGGCACAACCTCGACTGAGGCGCTCAAAACGCCGGCAACAGACACACTCTGCGTTCGCTCAGAAACAAAATCGCGAATGATTGACAGAACCCTACCACCCACACCAAAGGACTCCAGCTTGTATAATAGACCCCTTTGGTTAACCCTGTCAAACGCCGCGCTAAAGTCCAACTGGACAAGGCGCGCCTCAGACCCACAATCCAGCTCAGACTGTAAATGGTGTGACACCGACAGCAATGCGTCACAACAACCTAAACCAGTTCTGTATGCAAACTGACTGGCAGGCAGCAAACCCGTAACCTCAGCAAAACGGCCAAGCTTATAAGCTACCAACTTCTCGAACACCGACAACATGGGCGTCAGCGTAATGGGTCGGTATTTAGCTACATGGGGCGACACTGGACCTTTGGGAATAGGAGTAATATTCCCAGTACGCCAACAACGAGGAAAATTTCCTAACCGTATCAGGCGCCGGAAGATCACTGCAAGCTTGGGGGTAAGAACGTCAGCCAGCTGCTTATAAAACAAAGGAAAAATGCCCGCCGGATCCACACCTCCATACAGATCAAGGCCCTCAAGCAGCATCTTGATTGTACCAGATCTGAACGCCAAAGAGGTCAAGCGAGGTTCAGGCTGGCATCCATAAGGCAAGGCGATAACATCTCTGCTCTGCTTCCCGTCGAAGTGAGCCGACATAAACTCCGCCTTTACCAAGGGATCAGTAATGATGCCCCCACCTGGACCAACAAGGGGCGGCGATGAAGGTTCAGCACCGAACACTGAACCCCTCAGCTCGCTCCACCAACGATCTGGAAGGTCAACACTCAGCAGAGACTCCTTGGTACGCTGCCTGAGACGACGCTGTGCCTCCTCATACACACGCTTTGCTTCAACCCTACGATCAACATAGGTCTGACACAACGTGCGGTCACGCGAACGCCGCCATGACCGATACGCCGCTTGTTTAGCTTCGAAAGCTAACCGACACTGGTCATCAAACCAGGGCTTATCAAGAGACCTCACAAGAATAGTCCCCTTAGGGACAAATCTCTCCAAAATGGACAGTGTGAAGTCGTTAAGCTCAGAGACAGGATCCTCACTGTGAATGATCTAGCGCCAAAGTAACGTTCTTACTGCCCGAGTAATAACCACCCAGTTAGCCCTGCGTGGTGGAAGCGCGGTTTCAAAACAATTACTTTCAGGCCAGCGAATCTTGCTGTGTAAATATTTCCTTGATGATAAATTATCATTTGTCTTTTAAGGTTAGCTGTGGTATTCATAATTCATATCTAAACTACGGTAGACAATTGTTCCTCTTTTAAATATACTACGATTGTTGGGCCATCCTACGTCCGCCGCGTTCAGCAGTGCCCTAACCTAACCTGTTACCTCCTTAGCCCTGATAGCTAGGCTGTTCTTGTCTAGCAGGAGCAGGCAGCTGGCAGCTGCGGTGGAGCGCGCCGCAGGTGGCGGATGGCCAGTAGATACGTGCACGCCAAATCCAGGAAAAAGCGAGAGAACAGCATCAATATCTGTATATGGTGTTCGTGGACCTAGCTAAGGCGATTGACACGGTCAACCGGCCCCCATCTGGCGAGTACTACAGAAATTTGGCTGTCCACCACGCTTCCTGTCATTGCTGAGAGCTCTGCATGATGGAATGTCGCCCCGAGCGGTTTTTGGCGGGGAGGCGTCTGACAGTTTCCAGGTGGCTGTTGGCGTCAGACAGGGATGTGTTTTTTAACATGTTCTTGGCGGCGACCAGCTTCGTGTGATCGGCGGGTGGAGTCTCGAGATGGAGTACAATACAGGTACCGTCTCGATGGGAGTCTCTTCAATCTGTGGCGCCTTCGCGCTCCCAGCAAAGTATCCCATCTCTCTTTGTCTGCACTTCAGTATGCAGATGATATGGCATTGGTGTATATTACGCGGGGCGCACTACAGCGCTCTCTGGATGCCGTTGCTGCTGTTTATGCAGACGCGGGTCTTGTAATGAATGCCGACAAATCCGAAGTCTTGGTACAGCGGGCTGGAGACGGAGCGGTTGAGTTGCCGCGCGATGCGGTCGGTGGCCGCCCACTCTAGATTGTGGAGGACTTTGTCTACCTAGGATCAAATTTGTCGAGCTCGAGTCGAATAGACAACAAAGTCCAACGACGTATTGGTAAAGAAGCTGGTGCGTTTGGGCGGCTGTCTCAGAGGGTTTTTCTTAATGCCGACTTCTCCACCGGAACCAGGGTAGCTGTCTACATGGCTGCTTGCGTCTCAACTCTGCTCTATGGTTCTGAAACTTGAGTTTTGTTAGAAGCATTTCATACTCGGTGCCTGATGCGCGTGCCAGGACTGGAGTGGTGGCATAGGGTGCCTCACACTGAGGTCAGGCGGAGGGCGGGTGCTGATCCTCTGGAGGCTATTCTCATACAGCGGAACCTTCGCTGCACTGGACAGGTGCTTCGGATCGCCTGCCACGTTGTGTGCTGTACGGGGAGCTGCCGCAGGGGCGGCGCACGGTGGGAGGACAAAGGAAGCGCTACAGGGACATCACGAAAAGCAATATGAAGAGCTTCGGCGTGGATCCTCCTAGGTAAAAGGAGCACTTGCAATGACGGGAGAGTCTTCGTAGAAAACTACAACGCTGCAGCCGAGGCCCGGCGTGAACGCCACCACACACGGGGGGCGGGCAGGAGCAAGATGAGCAGCATGTCTGCCATGTGTGTGGCCGTCGCTGCGGTTCCAGGATTGGCTTGTACAGTCACTCCAGAACACATCAGGTCGGACGAGACTAAACAAACGCCTGGAGAAGCGTCATCGTCGGTAACCGACAGACTTTCATAAGTAAGAAGTAACCCGTTACGCATCATCATCCCTGGGTAAGGTAACCTACCGAGTCCCCCTGGGGACGTTACTCCCCATAACATAGGATATGCGAACCTAAACCTATGACCCATTCTAAGCCCTCTGAGGAGGTTTAACGTCAACTATAAGGTCCGTTCGTTGGAACAGCTATGCCTCGAATTAACAGTAAAGAAATAAATCTCTTTACTATAAAATCCTTCTTATAGATGCGAAAACTTTTATAATTTAGCCACTTGAAAAACTTCTTCGAAAGATCCAGCGCGAATAGAGGCAGCGAATATTAGCAGTGATGTCTCCTACGAACTTGTTTAAATCGCTCTGCATCGATAACAAACTGAACGCAAATATCATAGGAGGCAGAAACAGTGCAGCCGTGAGGAAGCAAACGCCGTGGCAGAGACGATTGCTTAGCAGTCTGCAGCTGCTGACCACACGTTCCATTCAAGGAGGCAAACGAGTACAGTGCGTGTGAAAATATATTTACAGAATCTTATACCACTAATAACAAGGTTATATTGGTTTTACATTGTTAACATCACTTAGCTAGGATGAGCGTACATTAGACAGTAATTAAGGCGACCAACCTACACAAAAGACCTGCAAACATCGAACATGTGACACATCAAGCTACAGTTTCGCACTTCGCACGTACTCGCCTGGAAAAGATCCAACCTAATGCTTCATATATTCAGCTACCTGCTGCTTCTTCCAACAGCATTAGTCACGGTCGCACTATTCCGCACTGTACTGCCAAACACTTCAACCTTTAGTGCACAATTCATATCTAAAGGGCCCCATACACGCTCGGGTGGCCTGTCCGGCTGCCTGAACAGGCTGCCGGACAGGCCGCCTGTGCCATCCACACATTATTCAGTCTTTCTTAAGCTGAGACCATTGAGAAGGAGGCCTACTCTCAGTTCCGACTTTTCTCTGAGACACCGTGGAGTGCACATCATGGCGTCTCCCCTAGAGAGAGAGACGAATTAGATTTATTTGCGCTTTGATACAAAAGACAAGGTATCAGAAAAGGCTTCAAAGTGAACTGTTATGTGAAATAAAATTCATAGTATGTATTTCATAAAATTGAGATTAAGAATAGTTTGTTTTATGACGATATGCGGATACTTTACCTGACTTCATAGAGGACAAAACTTTCTGGTAGGACCTACCCTACTTTCCTAAAGGAGTTCCTCACGTTAATTTTTTTCGTGACTCTATTTGCATCGCCGTCCTTCTCTTTCAATTTTTCAACAAGCATGTCATGGGCTTCATTTTTGTTTCTGTATCGCTATATTCATTTGACTTTACTTTCCACAGGCAGGGATTGTCCTTATAAAGTTCTATAAAGTCAGTAAAAAATTCAGAAGTGCAGCTGGTGTGTGCGACAGACGTGTTGACGCTGTGCTGTCCAGATCCACACCACCGTTCACTTACTATTGGAGTTAGGTTTTGGCAAACTGGAGTTAGGTCACATTTGAGTGTTTGCACCAAACCTTTGAAACGTTCCGAACTGTGACGTCATAATTGCGCCACGCCATTGTGGAAATACCAGAGATTCCTCGTTGCAACAATTGCGACGTGAAAATTCTGAACGCTTCAGGGGCTTGTTTTTACAAACACTCGAATCTGACACAACTACTATCAATGAACAGTGATCAATACTGACAGGTGCGGCCAGAAGGCCGCCTTTTGTGCCCACACACGCTCAAACCGACCTGGCTGGATATTAGCCGGATGGCAAAAACCTGACAGTGCCAGGTTCGCTCAGGCCGACTCGAGGCGGCCTGCGCAGGCCTCCTGAATGCCGCACAAACCTCAGTTTGGCCTGAACAGTCCTGCTATGCTCAGGTGACCGGACAGGCCGCCTGAGAGTGTGTGGGGCCCATTAGGTCCGAGAGGCACTATGTATTTCGTTTTGTAAACATGCCATCCAAACAATAATACTTATTGAGGCAAAAGAAATGGAAGTGAGCAAAGTCAGAGTACGTTGCGTGGCTGATTTCGCTCTTTGCATTAAGTCAAAAGTCAGCAACGGTACTCGAGCGAAGTACAGGCTTACAGCTTACGGGCAATTTACCCGGTGACTGACCTGAGGTGTCAAGCGCTCTTGCCGGCGGAAACATTTCCAGACTGTTGAAAAGAGAATGGCAAGACGGCATACTGAAGGGCATATTGTTCACATCTCTAACAAACAATCCCACAAAAAGCGGCCGAGTGCAAGAACCGCATCGCTCCTGGCCCCAGAGACGCTAGAGTGGGTTACGATAAACATTGAACAACGCGAAAAAAGGCCAATGTAATAATTTTCTATTGTATATTCAGCAAAGCAGCTGATGATATGAAACAAATACCTAACATTTAGTTGGTCCTCTTTTCACTTAGTACATAGTAGTAGAAGTTTTACTAGTACTTCTGTGGCATACTGCCTATATTGCGCCGAACTATTCCTCTGTCTATTCAGAGACTCGTGTGCCGACTAGGGCGCGTTTTAAATTGTCAATGATTTTTGTCTCGGCTTTTCTGCCGGGAGTTCTCAGAGAGGTCAGTGGGCTACTGACAGGAAAAAGGCGCAAGTTGAACATTTTCAACCCCCGGGCACGGCTGAACGCTTTCGCTCAGCCACGCCGCACAGGGGAAGGAAACGAAATAAAAGAAGGTACAAGTCTAGCGGGAATAGGTCAGCCACCTCGATCGGCAGCCCACCTACCGAAACAGAAGGGGAAGTATTGAGAGCCTACCTAACTTTACAAAACTAACCTCGTCAGCACGAACTGCGGCACGTTGCAAAATCCCCTGCGGAGAAAGCACTAGGGATCTTGAGGTTGTGAGACCCAAATATATTGTGGCAGGGAGTTTTTCAACTAATCATTGTGTATTTACCGGGGCACAGTTTCAGCCATATTTATACCAAGCGGAATTTTCTACTATGCCATTTCTTCACCGCATCTTATCTAATAGAGCAGTCAACATAGCATTCTGAACTCACAACTAGCATTCCACTATGTCTATGCGGAAGCTACCCTCCAGGCAAAAAAAAGAATGAGACAGAATCATGTCGTAACTATCGAATAGTTGAACATATCGACAAAAAAAGGACTGCTACAGCCACTCAGTCTACCGGCGCCACGCTGCCAGCAGCCACTCTTGCGGCGTACGTCCTTTACACAATAACTGTATATTCGGAAAAGGCTTCGCAAAAACAAATTTTATTTATAGTTTATGTCTGGTTATGGACGCTTCAAGGTAAAATTGACAACACTGGCAAAGATATAAAGGCCGAAAACAGGGACTGAGGACCCGTTTTGAGCCTGATACAAATACGATTACACAAGTTGCGATATTAATAAAGGTAAAGCCGACTTTGACTGTACTCTCCACTGGGAAACCCACATGCACTGGTTCGTGCGGCGGATATAAGCCAACTGGCCTTAGAGGAGTAAGTACTGATGCTGCCGACCACGGGTCGTTAAGAAGTATGGCGTAATAGCGAAAGGTTCAATGACCCGCGCCCCTACCCCGCCCATGTCTGAGGAAGGTAAATGCTCCCACGACAGCTGTGCATACCAACTCTATTGAGCCAGTGCAGCAGAGATGATATTCCTACATTTATTTCATTCTATTGCCACTACATTTAGAAGCTGTTGCAGATGTCATTATTTTATGTTGTTTTTTCTGGTTCGCAGCATCTGAACTCAGCGCGATGCAAAGCATTCAACTGAATTGAGAACTTGACCTCCAGCAACCAATACCACGAGTTCTGTTCCATGCTTGAGAGCCCAACAGTGTATACCACGGGGTCCAGTCTTCTGGGAAGATTGAGGTCTCTTAATTAATTTAATGATTTGAATAGACCGCCAGTAGCCCCTCAAGAAGCACTGCACAATACTCTCTTCCATTCAAGAAGTAACCGACAAAGATCAATTAGAACCTTTCAGTGACCCAAACGGTCTCCACGCACGACTCACAGGCCGCCACGTTTTACTGACGGCTGAAGACATTTAGCCTTCATTTCTTTTGTTAAATCCAGTACACATATACTGTATATACCGAGTGTTCAGAAACAACGGGTACAAACTTTCACAGTAGATATGGTCACCAAAAACAAACACTTTTTCAGGATACCGAAATTTCCAAAACTCGTCAGTTTTCGAGATACGCAGCTATAAATATTTAACTTGAGACCGTTTGAGATCCCGTTCAAAACAAACGTTTTAGTGGAAAATGGAAAATCTTTTGGAAACAAACGTACTAAATAAATTATTGAAAACGATTTAAAATAACTGTTTGAAATGTGCACTATTGACTTGAGTGCAGACCTGACACCTGCCCTGATAGGAGTGCGACACACGTGGCGACATTCTTCGATCTGCAGCGACGTTGCCTGCTGCCACCGCGATCCTGGTAAAACACGATCCATTTCTCACTCCACAGGTGTTTCACACACCAAAGTTTTCCTGTGGCGCGAGAAAAAGAAATCAATGGATTGGGGTCTGGAGAGCTTGCAGGCCATGCCACCGGACCATCTCACCCTATCCACTGGATCGGAAACGTGTCGTCCAGGTACTGGCGAGCAGGAGTCCCATCGTACTGGAAGCAGATGCTACCGAATGTCGCCAGATTGCAAGGTAAAACTAGAATTAACGTGTCCAGTGTACACATACCGTATCACACTGTACAATATGAAGCTACGCATCTAGAAAAAACTAACGAGTTTTGGAAATTTGGGTGTCCCTATTTACTGCAAAAGTTTGTACCCGTTGTTTCTGAATACTATACCCTGTATATCCAACGGGTATTTAAAAAATTTGAAAATTTGCTCTAGTTTGTCCAGACAACAGAAACTCAGCAAAATGGGTCATTTTCCCATTTTACAAAAATGGTGCCACCCAATTATTTATCCTTTCCCAATAATTTATTTATGCCACCCAATATTCATTACTGTGGTTTACTTTCAAATTTATTTGAAACAATTTTCTCGCTACACACTAACTAACGCTAATGGCTGCATTCATTTACAGAAATATGCAACATTAATCCGTATATGAGGGACAGAGCAATAACTAAAGTGGCTGAATGCTTATCGTAACCCAGTGGACATAACCTACCAAACTCGACAATCAACTCTCTGGCTCGTGGAACTCGGCTCCTACCCATGCCGAGTACTTTTGGTCGAACTGTAGCGTGAGGATCACAAGAGACCGTTGGTGCAGCTATATAATGGAGCGCATTAGCAGAGGTGGGCTGCCGCGGCCAGCCAGTAAAGGCAGTGTGCGGCCTCGTGGAGCTCGCGCAACACCAGCGACAAGGCGACAGGTCCCCAACGCTAAGGATTAGACAGGCAACTAATGCAGAAGTAGCGAGAACTTTGAAGGCGAAAATTACATCGGAATGCTATTTATTGAATAACGAATTGCAGTAGCGCCTGAATGTATGAAGTAGTTGTAGTAGTAGAAGTTTTACTAGCGCATCAGGAACACAATATCTATAGCGCCGAACTATCCCTTTGGTTCAACACAGACTCGTGCGCCATTAGGGTGCGTTTTAAATTGTCCATGATTTTTGTTTCGGTTTTTCTGCCGGTAGGTCTCCGAGTGGTCAGTGCGCCACTGACAGGAAATAGGCGGAATTTGAGCATCTCCAACCTCCAGGCAAGGCTGAACGCTTTCGCTAAGCTACGCCGCACAGGAAGAGGAAACGAAATACAAGAAGGAAGAAGTCTAGGGGAAATAGGTCGGCCACCTCGATCGGGAGCCCACCTCCCGAAACAGAAGGGGAAGTATTGACAGCCTTCTTAACTTTACAAAACTAACCTCTTTAGCAGGAACTGCGGCAAGCTGCAACATCTCCTGCGGAAAAGCCACTCGGGACCCTTGGGTGAATGAGGCCCAAATCTGAATGTACGAAGCAAAAGAGGAAAGGTCACAACCACAAGAACAGCCAAGTGAAGCATACCCGCTAAAGCGCTCAAGGTCACCACCTTGAAAGTGTATTATGTACCAGATCTTGAAACAACAAAAAGCGGGCAAAACGAATTATTACTATTATTATTATTATTAGAGTCCTAGCTTAACCACCGCAGCAGCTGACACGAAGGCGCTATGTAAGCAGTGATACGCAGCGTTACTCGACATTTCTGACGGAAATTCAATCTAGCTGTGAACTCACTAGGTGAGTGCTATACTTGTCTCAATCTAGGCACAGAGCACTACTACTGGCGGGGAAAAAGCACAAAGGAAAGAAAAAGACACTCTAATGGACGGCCCCTTCGTGGCCTTCCGCACGAGAGTAGAAAAGTCTCACGGACTAGGTCGGTTATCTCGATAGACGTCCCAGCTCGTGGAACAGAAAGGGAAGGGTAGAGAACTTACCAAACCTAACAAACAAACCTTCTCAAAAGGAACTGCGGCCAGTTGCAACATCCCCTCCAGAGAAGGCACTCGAGACAACCCTTGGGTTCGTGAGGCCCAAATATATTGTGACAGGGAAAGTGCGAAACGAATTCAGCGCATGGTACGTCAAGTATCAAAATATTTCCAAGAATCAAACATTGAAGTAAGCGAGGGTACAACAAATAAATGATCACTTTCTTTGCCTATTTCTAAATATAACTTTCAGCATGCATGAGACGACGTTCTTGAAAGAATTTCAATTTTCTCAACACGAAAGATCTGAAATGAAAACAGCTAGTACATTTTCCACTTGAGAAAGAGTAACCGACTTTTAACCATGACGCAAGAAGAGATGTATATATTCCTACAAACTACGCTGATGCACTTGCAATTTCACGCGCACAGCCTAATATCTACATTCTACAGCCATTCATTCTCTCAAAACATGCAACATTTCAGTGTCCTGGTAGGCGTTATACAAACAGGCTCCAGAGCAAGTGCATTTGCGCTTGACTGAAGTCCGAAAATTCATAACAAAGTTCGCAGTTGAAAAAGCCCATCACTTCGACTTCGGCGATCATCCGCCCCAACCAACAGTTACAAAACGCAGCCAATGTGTTATAATGTATAGTAGGGGCCGTACCTAGCGCTGTACAGCACGGATCTCTCCCCAGCACAGTGTGTCTCACTGAATACGACTGCCTTCAACACAGCAGTTAACGCAACGCAGTTGAAAAATACGACAAATACAAGCTGCATTTCAAACGTTCCACAATATTTTTCTTGGGTAGCTTCAAGAATCTAGCAAGCAAGAATACAGCATAACAAGAAGGTTTCTTATGCCACTGAGATTCAGAACTGTACTACCTGTAGCCTGCCATGGCAATGTCGACGTACGAGTATGGCGGTTCTTTTTCTGGTTTGCAATTTTAAAATACATCCTTGGAGACTCATGCACAGCTGCAAGATAAGTTAAATCTCTATTAGCATAAGAAATAAATCACTTCTGGCCTTTATATGCACGTGAAGGCCATGCACGACCAGTATCGGAGTGTAGTAGTTTGCACTAGAGCGGAAAAAATTTTGCAATGCATTGAGGTAAATGATGCTTGCGCCTTCTAAGCAATTTAAACTACCCCATTTCGTAAGAGAAGTACAGAAAGATCTTCCAATAATGATGCGTCACCAGCGTGCGTGCAGTGAAGTACCTACTGATAGACAGAGGATCTCATGTACACAATTATGTACAACTGTGAACAGATTATGGAGCGTCACGCAATTAGGTAATGGAAAAGTTTAAGGTTGTATATTGGAAATCTATAAAGGACAATTGGAGCAAATTTACCAGGGCAATACCAAACGCAGACTCCTACTCACAAATTTTACCGGTAGGAATCATAGCAGCGCGTTCTTCCCGTGGCCATTAATATCTTGACGGCCAGTTCGACCGAGCTACATATCAAAAGAGCAAATTTAATTGGTACACGTGCTACACACGTCTCTGGTACACGTGTTACACACGTCTCTGGTAGCTACACGTGCTACACACGTCTCTGGTACACGTGCTACACAGGTCTCTGTATGCATTAGATAATATAAAGTTGCAGTTCTGAAGAGCAGGTCCACCTTAGGTGGCACCAGCGTCAACATGAGCAGCCGTGACTTTAGGAGGCAATTTTCATACTGAGAGCAGGCTAGGGAACAGGAGCAGGCTGAAGGAGCACACAAGCACAATGTCGAGTAAATGAGAGCAAGCACATTACTCAATATTTCCATAAGAACAGGCAGCGCACCTCACTGATGTAATGAACTCAGCCAGAATTCTACCATATGGACAACCCCACACTCTGACTCATCACCCTACCAACTCTGCTGAGATTCGCCACAAGAGAACCCAAAGTTATCTAGCATAATTTTAAATAAAATGTGACGATATGCCGGCGACTCCTTGCCGCCAAGACTCCAGCGCGACCCTCAGCGAATACTGAATGCTAGCTTCTGAACCCCCAATACTATTAAACAAATGCCATAAATACTGAACCAAATAAAAATGGAGGCATGGCAGCAGAACATGGCTCGTGTATTCGCTACATGAGACGCAGCAGTGCGGCTCGGTAGGGCCCGCGAGTGACAATAAGGCTAGCAAACGGAGAAGTCAGCTTGCCTCAAGTCATGTACAGGAAGACTGCAGGCCGCACAGCGACAGGAAAAAAGTCTCTTGTTATTGTATTAAATAGTCAGACTCCGTTTCCACAACAAAGGTAAAATCTCACAGAGGAAGAAAGAAAGGGCATATAGTAGGTTGATAGAAATGTGGAACCCATACATGAGGGTGTTCCCAAACAGGATCGGGAACAGCAAGTTGGGAAAGAAGGAGAACACAGGAGAGTAACATCAGTAAAGAGTACGGAAGTGTAACGAAGGGATGCGTCCCAAACGCTTAGCCAAGGCTAAGTTATTATCATTAAATTGGTATTGTGCCGCTATTTCCGAATCTAAGACGATCGATAGCGATCTAAGAAGATTAACTCGGCTTACAGCCGGAACCACAACGTGGTGCTGAGGGCAAGATATGAAGGACGAAAAGAGAGGAAGATAGAAGAAAGAAGCGCCAGTGCGGACGGTCCCTTCCGGACAGCACTGCAGCACCGTGTCGGCTTGCGGTAGTTCATAGTGGTCACAGATAACACCGTCAGAGCTAATGTAACTTGCTAAACATCGTACGACGGATAAATCTAAACGACCGCAGAGCCTTCCAAACCTTTCACCATTAGATTAAAGAGTAATATATATATTATATATAAATTAAAATACAAACGAGCAGTGTTCCAATGATCATAATTCAAAAGTATTCACTTGGAGTGAACTTTATGGACAGGAGCTCATTTAACCAGCTGCTCTTCCACCGAGAGAAGCAAACAGCAACGAATTAGCTTCCCCACCGTGGGGAAAATTAGAAGAACCATATCAGAGTCCATCAACAAGGTGTCTACAAAAATGTGAAAACCACATTTTACTACATTTTACTACTTTTTACTACCTTTCCAACACAAGATTTTACTACCTTATAATTGCATAACTATATCTTAGGGAACCTCAAATGAGGACCCTGCGGCCTCCACATCTCCCCTTACAGCCGCCTCGACCTCCACAATAAA
>LQNS02278001.1:7164582-7180596 GCA_001587735.2 Parhyale hawaiensis
TTTGTTATTGACAATTACGCTCTGCGTTCTATTTGACAGGAATGCTTCAAGCCACCGAAGGCATTTTCCACGGATACCAATGCGGGAAAGTTTCAACAATAGGATTCCGTGGTCAACCTTGTGATATGGCGAAGTATTCGTCAAGTTAACAAAAAATTCTGAATAGTGCTATCATTATTGCCACCACTTTATGGTGGTACACAATCAGAAATTTATAGGCATTTATCGGCTGCCTACAAGTAAATAGTGAACGGTATCGAATAACATCGGATAAATGTCCATAAATTTCCGATTGGGATAAGATCAGATTTAGCTATATACTTAGGTGAGTTTTTGGGAAATGGCTTTCAGACACAAAATGACACACAAATTCGTAAGTTTACCTATCATAAGTAATTGGAACTTAGTCTAACACATAAAGGTATTGAATGTATATATAGGACACATAGATAGCACATATTGTGTATATATATACCCACTACCTACCTATGTAATTATAGCATGAATGCTAAATTCATAACATAAATATAATAGCTGACGAAATGAAACATTCAACTTTATCGGGATTAGCTATGTATACCTCTCATCTTCAGAATTTAGAAAATAAAAGGTAACCTACCTTAATAATTTTTTATATTTCTCAAACTACAGAGTAGAGGACAGTGGGGCAAGGCCTAAAATACGAATGAATGAGGGAGTTTGGAAGTTCCGGATGTCAATGACTGTACATTCCGAGGATAGGGTATGAATGCTGTTAGTTATAGTTAGGAGGTTTAAGCCTCCGTTTCCGAGCAAAACGATAGCACAGAGGAATGAGCAAGTGACACTTAGTATACCAAGAGAGACGGGGAACCCATGCACGAAGGTGTTCCCGGACAGGACCAACGCGCATGGGAACAGCAAGTTGGGAAAGAAGAGGTTGAACAGAATAAAGCATGAGCAAGTCGGAGCATGAAATCGGGAAGGAAGCGAAGTGGGTACAAAAGAGAGATGTTCCGAAATGGCTGAGGAACTTACACGGGCCTCCTGGGGTTGCCTGACTCCACAGCATAGGATAACGAACCAAAACTAACCTAACCCTATGGCCCATCCTATGCCCCCTGAGAGGTGTATGAATTGCGTGTAGAGGTACAGAGTTCAAAATGTTAAGGCAAGGCTTTGTTCGATGGCTGTAGAGTAGGGTAGGCATGGAGGTTTTAGCTACGAGGGCTGGTAAAGCCCTGCTAAAATAGATATACTAGGTCCTGGTATAACTCCCTTGCCAACCGTAATGAAGAGATTCTAAGGTTGTGAATTCGAGTAAGGGAAAATGGGTGGAATGTTGCAATGATAGTTTTGCAGTGGTGAGTGAAGGCAGAGTATCTCTGTCGGATAGCACCTACGATCTCAAACCTTCGGTTTCACCGGATCGTCTCCGCTCAGGAGGACCGTTGTCAGTAGTCACACTCTCTTTAATGACAATAAGTACTCTACCTTCACTCACTTGCATGTTTCCCTTATACTGGATGATTTAATGAGTCATTGCATGTACAAAACCTGAAGGTTTTAATTAGTTATCTAATTAACTGTTTACTCTCCTCCCGGCCTTACGGCCGAGCGGACCTTTAGGTTCTTTAGGCATACCCAGTTTTTTTTCCTTAGTGTACCTCCCCAACTGTGTAGTTCACATACCCAGTACCCTCCGCCTTAGCTTCAGACGTATAGCGACGAACGCCCTATCCAAAAAGCCATGAAACTTCGGGTTCTGGGAGTTGATTCGCCTCCAGAGGTATTCTGTCTTCACCCACCACTGCAAAAGTGCCATTACAACATTCAATTCATTTGCAGTGGCTCACACCGGTAGAGTACCTCTGTCAGACAGCACGACTGACCCACGGCGGAGTGAGGGCACAAATTATGGTGACGAATCTGTACTCTCACGGAGCAGGGAGGGGTTTCATGGTTCCCTCCTGAGGCAAAGGGTGCAGAAAAGTATATTATTCTAGAACCATATCTGATATCTATTAGCTGGCTACCAAGGTTACCGCTTATTGGTAACAATTGTCTTCTTTCGAGCGTATGGGCATACGTTTACCTTTGCTCGATCCTCACGACTGGGCTAGTCGTTCAAGAACACTCTCGGAGAATTGTTACCTGCCGAAGCTCTTTACAGAGCAGGGCTTTCCGTACGGGAATCCTTTGTGAATCAGCTCTTTGCCGTGTTCCCTTCAACTACTGTTCTCGGTATCCACGTTAACATTGGTGTACAGTATAGCCTGACAGTTACCTTCGCCCAGGACTGCCCAGAGTAGGTATCTATCAGCTGCCTCACGAGGATTATACGTGCCTTATACCAAGGTCTTTTACCGATCTTTCTCTGTTTTCTCTCATTTACCTACTTTGTACTAACCTGTAGGTTCATTTGGAATGGAGAGAAAAAGACGTCTTATGTCCTTCGAACCCGTCGGGTTACCTATGAGAATCTTCGCCACTGTACTTCTGTGAAAGGCCCGTTAAATCCGGTCCAACTGTCTTTGTACGGAAAAAGTCACACCTTCTAGCAAGTAGCAACGAGAATATTATGCGCCAGGCTTCTTGTTTAACCATTCTCATCTTCGATTTGACCTTCCTGATATCGTACCATGAGCCCTTGTGGGTATAGTGGACCATCCCAGTTTCTTTACTAAGTCAGGTTTGAGAATCCGGCTTAGTATACTTAACTCTTATTTGAGTTAACTCGAATGTCAGAATGACTACGATCTATCCCAAGAAAATCTTGTGTAGATCAGCTTCCCGTCCCGTCATGGAGCAGCAACGTAGTTCTCGTTGCGATACCACCTCCCATTGGCCGTATCCGTAAATATCAAAAATATTCTCGGTTCGCGATCCTCGTTCTTCGGTTGTTCCGATACCCCTCGGTTCTCGAGACCACCTCAGTGCTTTGATTCGCAAGCCCCAATTCTGCCGTCAACAATAGAGATCTACTAGGTTCATGAAGGTAACGTCTCCTGGGTCTACTTAAAGCTGTCATCACTCCCAAAACTTTCCAGTCTGAATATCAAAACGGCGTATCATGTTGACTGAGACATAGTTACCTCCTTAGAATCGAAATGAAGCCTGAATTATTCTCGCCAATCGTGCATCTGTAACGGTATCTAGATCTAGACCCGAACGTACTCTAATCTATCGGAAAATATTCGTAATCGAACCTCCGTGTTTAATCAGCCCCTTTAAGGGGTTTATCTTTATATCTTCGGCCCTATAGTGGTGTCTGCTTGCTTGAAAAGGAAAAAGTGTCGGAAACGGACCCTCTCGTTTGTCCATCCTAGGTTTCTTAAGTTGTCCCTTTCTCGGGAAAATACAGCCTACGAGTCGACCATGGTATTTCCAGCACACTCAATTTCGGTTAGTTTCATCCATTCCTATCTACGCCTTTCTCCTCCTCGCGTTACCGTTAGCCTGTGTCGGGTTTCGAAAACCATTAAGATTTCTACCATTCCGGCTCCTGTCCGAGCTGTGAGCTCTTTCGCTGGATCCTCGTCTCCTCTCAAGGCTTGAGCCCAACCTACCACTGCTACTATCCTCTGTTCGAGGATTGGAAAACGCACACTCTATCCGAAATCTTTCCAACCTTCAAGAACATGTCCCATATTGCGTAGAAAAAACGGAGGCTTGTCAGATTCTCAATTATTCTCATATCTGATGGAACTTGTTCTCGCTAGCCTCCTGTCTAGGAAGTAACACGCAGCAAAATCTGGCTGACTCTAGCAGTGGTACCGCTTCCCTGGCCCAACCATTCATGGCCATTCGGCCCCCGCCAGGGGTATGGCCAAGCCCCCGGTGTCCCAGACCCGGCAGCTCCGTTGGTGATTCGCCATATTGGAGCGCGACAACACCCGTCCGCACGACGGACCCACGGCCACCCTGCTCCTGATCGGCGCTATATCATCTCGATCACCATTCACGTCATCGTTCGCTCCACCACACGTTCTAACATGCCTAGCATAGTTACCCTTCGCCATCCATACCCCACACCTACCGCACTCCCTCCTATCCCCCTTCACCTCGCCCCCCGCACGCGTACGCTCATGGTACTCTTGCTCCCTCAGTCTCCACACTCATACCACATTCAAACAGCACTCTCTGGTGCGGCTCGCTGCACCCTCTTTTGATGCAGCACGAGCCCCCTTCGATTTACACCTCTAACCACACCCTTCATAGCTACATAATAAGTCATTCACTCTACTCACATTCCTCTCAAGTTCTCTCATTTGCACCCCATTCATACTCATGAACTCCCTGTCGGTCCCATACATCCAAATGCTCCATCCGCTCCCACACCATCTTCTTCCAACCGTCTATCATTACACAAGCGCTCCACATCAGTCCAGTCCACTACACTCTCTCGCAGCATTTTCCAATACAACACCGTCTTCCTTTTCGGTCCAGCCACTTCCTCCCTCCCTTCTAACCCCTCATACCATCCAAATACTATTGCTTTCGTAATCCTGTCGTTCTCCAATCGCACCACATGACCCACCCGCTCAAGCACTCTCTTCTCAATCTTCCATCTCACACTCTCCACATGTAATCTGCTCCTCACATCCTGCATATTCACCTGTCTCTCCTGCATCTGACGTAGCGGTTCACCATTCCTATCGCTCCAAACGTACCTATAACATTTATCCAACCACTTTGGCAGCTTCTGCACATCCCTTTTGTACTACACACGCGCTTGACAGTCATACAACAAACTACTCTCTAACACGCTTCAACCACTTTCGCCTGCCATCTGCTAGACATCCTCGAACCTTTCAACCATCCTTTCACTCTCCACCACAAACAATTAGCTCTTTTAATCCTATTTCTCACATCTATATCCACATCCACCCAACTCCCTAGCATTCTCACATTCACTCCCCCATCCGATCCAAATTCTAGAACTTCCTCTTTGTCATCATTATTCCTCTCTTCCCATTTATTCATCACTTCTTTCACCGCATTCACGCCCCCTGCAATCACCCCACTAATTTCCACAATAGTCGTGTCAGCTGCAAGGAGAGCCGAAGACACCCTCACTTTTCACCTCCACTCCCCCCTTCTCCCATACCTTAACTCCTGCGAACGACCACCCGGCACCCACCTCCACCTCACTCCCTTTGCTGCGACACTCCTCCTCACCCTGACGCATCACCACTTGATGATAAATACGGAACAGAATCGTCGGAGACGTCGAGCACCCTTAACGTAGGCATCCACGATTCACTCATACCTTCCTTTCCACGCACCTTGTATTCTTTCGATTCATGCAAGTCTATCACACTCTCCAGACACTTCCCTTTCATACCGTACCTCTCGAGCAGCGCCACAAAGCAGGTTTACTGACTCGAGGGTGCGCCTTCCGCAAATCAAGCAACCGCGGCACTGGCCTTTCATTCTTACTTGCATCCTCATTTGCTTCACTCATTCGTCTCTTATAATCCACCACATCATCCTCCATTCTAACATTACTTGCACCACATCCGCCATCCATCTCCCCTTCCTAAAACCCGCTTGATTCTAATCTAGTACCCCCATCCACTCAGCCTCTTCGCTATCACTCTCGCCAATACCATACTGCACATAGATAACGAACACACCACTCTGTGGTTGTTCACACCCATCCTATCACCCTTCTTAAAGAAGGGAACCAAAACCGATGTTTTCACCTCCTCTTTCCATTTTCATTCGCCCGCCTCTCAAACATGAATCTCACTTTCTCTATCACTTTCACCTCCGCACACGCATACCATATGTACCTCATTCCCCCTCCATCCTCCCCAGGGGCCGAATCTTTCATCTCCATCGCGCAATCATTCTCTTCTTGTTCAGGCACATCATTCAACATCTCATTCGGTTCAATCGCTCATTTTTCCTCAAATCATCCACTCTCTCAATCCCTCCGTTCATCACACTAGGAGCCTCATCATACCTCTCACAAGACACTCGTTCAAAATGCTCCCTAAACTCTTTCATCTCAATCATGCCACTCGCTGGCGCTTTATCCCTCTCGTGCCCACTTTACTCAAAAGCTTATAGATCACACCGATATTACCAGATTCACATGCTTTGCATTCCCTAATCATTTCACTCCACCACTCTCAATCATCCTAAGATATCTCTTGATATTCCTCCTCGCCTGCTTCATATGCTCCCTAGCATTCTCCGTTCTCTCTTCGAACTCGTTCATTCGTCTATTGTTCACTCGCACTCTCCACCGCCTCCTAGATTCCAACATCCGCTTGCTTTCATTCCGCTCATTTATCCCCTCATTCACGCTTCTAACTAAACCTTCAATCACTTCCTAAAGCCCAATCATCCATGGGCTGGTGACTGTCGCACACGATTCACCACACACCTCTTTCGCCGCGCTGACCATCACTTCACTCACCTTCTTCCACTTACAATCATTCTCATTCCAATCTAGAGTATTCATCAATTCTCTCATTTTCTATTTGCACTCTTTTTCTCATCAACATCCAGCACCTCTTACTTGACCTCAGTGCTTTCCTTTTACTCCTTCCACTCATTCTCTCTCCAATCATCTCTTTTGCTCCACTCGCACTTCCATTACTTTTGACCTGTGATCCGACAGACTCCATTTCCAGTACGCATTCTCTTAACCATCCTATGCCTTTCATTCTTCTATACAAAAAAGCCATCGAATTCATATCACCTTCTGTACCTCACATTAAACGAAGTACATCTCCTCTCATGCTTCATGTAACTATTAACATATGCTAACCCCTGCTCCTCACACCAATCAATCAGATCCTTTCTAGCCTCATTCATTCTCACTTCATACTTGTCACATACCAATTCCCTCGCATCCAGCCAGAGGAAATGCACCAACCTTTCTTGTCTTCAAAATCTTTTCTTTATTCCATCATACCTTCTTCATTCGTCCCCCACACCGGCTGGTACGCCGATATCATTCTTAAACCACGAAAACTACCGCAACCACGCTTTCGCCATACTATCTTTTTATACCTCTCCCTATCCATGTTTTTTTTACTGCGCCTCCCCGCAACAACACGCCAAATGTCGGAGAGTGGATTACAACTACTCTCTCCTCCTCACCAGCTACACCACTCCCTCCCCTTCCGCCATCAACTCCGTCAGGCATACAATCTCCCATCCCATCGCACGCACTCTGTCAACCACTCTTCTCACTTTCTCTCTGTTGTCCTCTCTTACGGTTATCTTTTGCACAATCCACGTCACGATTGTTCTCCCATTCTTTTCAATTATCCGGTCATTCATTCTACCTCTCTCGCCTCCTTTCACACCTCTCATGCTTTCCTCTCCACCTTTTCTACACCCCGGACCACGGTTAGGGTGGACCTGGCCAAACGCGCCTTGACAAGCAGGGCACCCCAGCAGGGAAGCCGCTCCCTGACAAATTACGCCAATTTAATTATCAACAACCTCCGTTTCTTTCCTAAATATCGAACGCCTCCGAGGGGTTCGCCTTGTTCGCAACTTTCTTGGCCGAGATGCGAGTCTGTGGTTCTTCTATCAACTATCATCTCTGAATCACCAAAAGCTTCGGTCCGAATTCGACAGTGGCTGAAAGGTAGCTGACGTCCCCGCCAAAGATCTCTAACTCAGTTGTCCCGTGTCTACCTCTTTTCCTGCAGATTCTCCTCTATACTAAGTCTCTAAAATAGCGTACAATAAAAGTATTAAGTTGGCCATGGTTTCAGAATTTTGCACTGCTTTATACTATAACCCTATTGAAAAATACCACGTCCCCTCAGATCCGACTCGTAGTGTCCAAAACTTAACAGGACGTAGTTATAGCTTCAAGTCGAAGCTTTCAATACGACTGAACGCTCGCTGCAGCAGCTTCCGTGTAGCAAGCACATTCGCGTAAATCGCCCTCTCGGTCCCCGAACGAGCCCGCTTTCATCACTCAAGCTTTGATTCGGATTACCAGTACTCCACTCTGACTTACGTTATAGCAGAAATTAATCGTTCGTAGCGTAACGTATGATTAGAAGCAGAGGTATAAGAAAATTTAGTATAGCAGGACCCCCGGTCCTCTATCTAAAAGTAGCCACACGAACCCGGCATCCGCTGAAAACCCCGATTCGCAATCTAGGTTCAGCACCAATGACCAGTCTATTATGCCTTGTGCCAGTTCTTATCTTCGGTACGCACGGAACTCAACAAGGGCTACGATGAACTTCTCCCGCGCTAGTTCTCATAGAAGGATCTCTGATTTTTTAAAGCAGGGGTAACTCTATTTCCAGAACTGAATGACATCTCCAAGTTCTGAAACTCTGGTTTTGTCCGGGTCCCAGGTAACCATTCCGAGTTATTTTTCTCTATCGGGGACACCAGAAATCACTGTCCATATTGAACTTCTCACCGGTACCAGACTAAGTTAATCACCAGTTCTTCGTAATTTCAAAGGCGATTTGATTCTGATCGGCGTTTCCCATCAAAGTCACTTCCTTGTATCGGAGGTCAATCCTCCACTATTAGCTCTTCGACGTCCCCCAGAGGGAACCTAGAACTCGTCCCAGCAAAACGATCCTTCATTGTCTCTGGGGTTAAGTTTCCCTGGGCTATTCTCAAGAATTTCCAGTTCCTCATTGTGGGACTTAGCATTCTCTCAACAGGAAACTACGCGGTAAGGGATACCGGTATGTACTCATTCCTGGCGTTCTCAACGTCAGACACACATTGCGCGCAAATATCTCGGTGCTGGCAAATAGACTAGTCAGCTTTGTGATCAGGCAATGCCTTGTGCGGTCATCTACCATGCAGTGTCAGCACCTTGAGCTTATGGAATACGATGAGCCAGTCTTCCACTTGGTCCTAATAAGAGTCCCTTGAACTGCTAAGAAGAAATTCAGCTAAAAGAAAAATGTGTGAAATAGCTTATACCCAACAGGATAAGTCTATCAAAGATACCACCCTTTGTTTACCACGCTCGGAAGAAAAACTATCATCATAACAAAAAGCACTGAGCTAGTTTCAAAAGCGAAGCGAGATTCGGAAAAGGCAGTATTTTTACTTTTGAGCAGATATTTCAGAAGCTATATTGGCCACCGTTAATCCAAGGGCTGAAATTTTATGGTACCAGAACTTGTTTTTCACTGGATGAATTTTCTCCTATCTAAATCCCCTAACAGCGTGACGGAGGGAAAGACTAACATCGGTGTAAGCAAGCGACAAACAACTTCACTTCACTAGGATTTTCAATTATTTTATCGCAGGAAATAGTGATGTTTTTTTCAACAAATTTTGTAACTCGGCAGTGTCCCATAGTCACAACACCCGTTTTGTAGCAAACTTAAATATGAATGTTGCATCTATGAATTTTTCTAAATTACTGTATATTCCTCATTTTACTACTCTGCAGTTATATACTGGAACAATCTGCCACGCGTAATCAAATCAACAAACTCCCTTACTTCTCCTTCAAGCAACTTTTGAAAGCTCGTTTCATGGCTCAGTTAACATAACTCTCTTAATGCCTATCTATAACTACTCATTTTTTCCTTTTCTTTTTTCTCCCTCGGAGGTCTTCGTGATTCGGTGCTATAGTGCGGGTAGCTTGCGGAGGGCCAGAGCATGGGTCCCGGCTGTTCTCAAGGGTGGACCCATTGGTCAGTCTGCTGCCAGCTAACCATTCTGATAGGTGTGCCACAGTTGCACTCTCTTTTTGGCTGGGGAGTCAGCTGGGACCATTGTTCTGAGGCATCCGATGCCCCGAGTCAGTGAATTGTGCACCTCTTATTATATTGCATGAATGTATATCTTCGCAATGTATCTATGTCTGGGAGAGATATTTGCTGGATGACGCCGTTCCAATTGGCAGCATTAGTTTTGTCTCCGGGACGGAACATCTGGACTGACGCTTACTTTACTTCACTCTTTATCCAAGTCCTAGTTGGTGACGTTATGTTCTTTTCTTTTTCGGGCTGTTGTGCCCATCTCTTTACACGGTAAGGGATGGTCTACGGATGTGAGTTAGGTTTGCCCATTCTTCAATACTTGGGACGGCACCCCTAGAGTGATCCCATGACCAGCCATGATCTTGGCCTAGCCTCTGATGTAATTAAGAACTTACTTCTTGTGTGCCTTTCCAGTTTTTTCTTGTAAGCCATGTTCTTCGCGGTATTTTTTTACAGTGGAGTGCACTAGTACTGTATGCAAAATGATGATGTAATGATAACGAAACAAGCCGTATCAATACAGTACTTACGAAGCCGTAGCTACCATGCAGAAAATCTGTTTATACTTTGTAGGGTGGGCAAGCGTCAAATTGTGGTCTTTTATTCTCATGCCTATCTTTTTAGTTTTGAGAAGCTTTCCGTTCTGATTACTGCATATCATTGCACAGAAATGAGGCTATAAAATTATATCAAGTAGCTAATTGGCATTAGACAATCTAGGTAATGTATTCCATTATCACTGGCAAACACAAAGATAAAGACAAAAACAATGTATGTCCACATTTACAACATACAGTATTTCTCATTTTTTAACTATTGAGACTGAAAATTTTGAACTGATTGATTTTTTTTTAAATGGAATTCCGGAGTCGGAGTTGGGCTAAAGCAAGTGAGACTCCGACTTCCTCTCAAATACACCGACTTCCCCTCAAATCCTCCGACTCCTGTTTATTTATAGTAAAAGGGTTTTTGCATCATACAGTAAACAGCTGTGATCGTGCAGAAATGATCACCCTCCTTTTTTCTTCATGGAAACCCCCACTCACCGTATTTGTAAAACATGTAACTGGCTTGAACTAATTAACATGATTTGCTATCTCCACCTGACATTATAGCTGAAAAGCAGTGAGCGGGGCTTAACGAGCTACCTGCGCGTGACTTAATCTGTTAGGTAGTTCAGCCGTGATTTTAGCCTATCGGCTGGTAGGTCTGCATTTGATGGTGAAGTCGCCCAAGAGAGTTCTGCGCCTTAGATTTTTGGCTAGTTATCTCCTGCTGGTCGACAACATCAAGAAATAAAGCATCCAAAATAGATGAAAGAAGAAAAAATGAGTAGACAGAAGAAAGAGACACTAGTGAGGAGTCCCTTCCGTTTCCCCACACAAGGGAGTACGCAGTACACTGCGACCCACGGTATTAGTTCAATTAAATTTTTCTGTAAAAGTATTACTGTATTTCCTGTAAATATAACTTGATATTTCTATTGTATGTCGCAGAGTAATCATGTACAATGTTCATAATCCTATTCTTTGAGAAACTGTTTGCTTGATACCATTTAGAAACTCACTTTTATCTAATCCACTCTCTATTTTCTGAACCACGATATTAGTCTCAGATATCAAAATTAGCTAAATATGATGAATATAACACAAATTAACCATCAGTTTATTTATTAAAAACTAAATAATACTTAAAAAATACTTGGAACATATTGCAACAGCAAACAATGCAAAACAAACAAGAAACAATAAGCTCATTTATTAATCTAACATCCATTATGTTTTATGACCTCAAAAATGGGGTCATTAACGGAATGAGTCAATTTCTTAATATGTAGTAGTACCATCGATGGATCTTGCAGCGACTTGTATGGCCTCCCACAATTCTGTTTTTGAAGAAAACTGCTTAACCTCTGTATAAATTTTGCGCTTGATGATAGACCACATATTTTTAATTGGGTTCAAATCTGGAGAATTGGGTGTCCAAACCATCAAATTCTGGTTTTTGAACCCCAAAGAAGCCATGTACAGTATGCTTTTGTAGCTCTGGCTGAATGCGAGGGTGCATTGTCTCGCATGAAGACTAGCTTTTTGCGAAAATCCAAAGTCCGGTCGTCAAGCCAAGGAACAAAACATTCATCGAGTAGGGCGCAATAATTAGCAGAATTGATTTCAACTCCTTCACGGACCATTGTTGGACCTACAAGTTCATCATTCAGAATCCCAGCCCACAACATAATACCACCACCGCCTTGATGGCGGCGGAAACGATGGTGGAGCTTGCCCTCAAATCCGACCCATCCATTAGACCATCCGTCTGGGCCATCGAGAGTCGCTCTGGTCTCATCTGTGAATTAAACACACTTTATCTCCTGTTTCATATAAGACCTAGCCCACTTAACTCACAGAAGCATGTGCCTTTGTGACAATGGAGTTTTTTTTTTTTTCGGGAGATTTCACATTTGCAATAGCCCCCAATATTCGGTTTCGCGTAGTTTTTGGCACTTCATTCAGACCAGAGCTTTGAAAAATTGCTTTGCTTGTGTTTCGCGGCATTTTGAAGACTTGTCTAATTTTTCTGATAATCCGTGTGTTCACAGCTTTTATTTTACCTTAATCAGACCGTGTCTTCCGATTGGAAGGATCCCTCAAAAAACGTTGAATTGTTCTAACATGGCGGCCTAAAATCCTGACAATAGACGCACATGAGGTCTTCTTGGCCGTTTCTTTGATGATGGTTAGCTTCTCTTCGTCTGTTAGATCCTTCGCACGTCCCATTTTGAATATATTATTTGAAGATGATGGTTAGCTTCTCTTCGTCTGTTAGATCCTTCGCACGTCCCATTTTGAATATATTATTTAAATGGACTAATTGCGTGGCTTACAGTATATCTGTTAAGCAAAGGAATGTTTTGCAACCAACGTCTTCAGAATGTAAACAAATATTGCCAGTTGAAATAAGCACACAGTGTTGCCATATGAAAACATATGTGTCAGACAGAAGATTTTCAATGAAAAATCAATAAAAAATTGTTGGACCAATACCGTGGCTCGCAGTGTAGTTCCGATAGGATAGGAAGTTACCACTTACCTCCACCTCACAGAGCATAGAGATTCTGCATAAATTCATAAACTAAGGAGTAGGACCTGCAGCCAGATGGAACATATAGGGAAAGACACTCAAGTTAACTGTTGGGGAGGGGGGTGTGGGACAAGGCATACAGAAGGATAGGGTCTGTCAGAATATACCCCTGATGGAGTCTTCTAATATGATGCTGAAATTTCTATTAAAATTAGCCTACCCTAAACCAGAAGAGTTCTCACTTGGCATGGAGAGCATTGAAGAGTCGTATGCCGTCCGCCAGCCCACAGATTTCAATAACTTCAGATCGGGAGAGTCTGAGGATGTCAGTGGCAGTGAAATTAGCAAATGTGGCGGCGTAAGTAGAGAAACGGTGATGTTTGAGCCATTGCTGGATCTGTACTGCCGACTCGTCGCCCTCCAGTACGCCATTTATACTACCACCAACGACGGGAGCCTGCGACAGAGCAAAAAAAAAAAAAATGAATAGCTGAGCGATGTTTCCAGCGTGTCACCAATGGCACTCTGTACAGAAGCCTGAAACGTATACAAATGGCATACAGAACTGATGCCTGGGGTGAAAGCACACACAAAACATGTTCAGCAAGCAATTGATAGCTAGAAGACCAGGATCGCTAATGATATAGCTATATACTTTTGTTACATACTGCTGAACATCTCAAGTGAATTTCCTGAGATGAAGAGCAGCATTGAGGCTCAAACATACAATGTTGCTATGCAATTCGAACATCAAGAAATTAGTGTTGAAAACTTGTCAGAGGTTCCCATCAGTGACAAAATACAAATTTGACAGGTCAGTAAAATGTTACAAACGTCACGATGCGGCTTGGGCCTGCAGACTCCCACGGGAGGGTGGGGAAATTGGGTTCAGTACTTCACAGAATTTCCAGGGATCTGTTTGTGGTTCTCGAGAAAGCTACAGTAAAGGATTCACAGTACTAGGTGCAGGACACAGAGCACACTATACGCTATTTTATTCACTTTGACAAGCATCATCTATTGCAATATCACAAAGCGAACAAAACAAGAGGCTGCAAGCACAACACTTACGACAGACTCGTCAGCTGCAGAGGGCCCGTCACCAGAGGTGTGGTGTTTCCGCCTGTAACACACATTAGGTGAGTCTAAACAATACGAACACTGCACTGCAGCACGTTATACGAGCGAGGTCAGGAAGAGGAACAACGCGGTTTTACAGTTAGCTATATCTGTTGCTAGTGCTTCAGGGAAGAATAAATCTTAAAGTTATAAAATAGCAAATCCAATACTTTAGTACTGAAGGCATCCACTACCTATATAATAATGCACAGTTGTACGTAGGTTGTTTGCATTCTCCTTTGGATGGTCCTCTTCGTCACGCTCTTAAAGATTTAGAAAGGAAAAAACTCCTATATTTAATAACAAGATGAGATACCATGAAATTTCAACCGTGAGTTACGCTGGAGAGTGAAATTTCTGGAATCTATGCTAGAAAGTCGAAATAGCTAGGTACTGCATTTTTTTAAGCCAGCTTCGCTATTGAAGGGTAATGACTATACATATAATTTATTTTTTGTGCGTGATAGATGACAGCCAATATCTCTGACAGAGTTTGTGATCCTGTCGGGTATAAGCTATTAACTGTAACAATTTTTTTTTAGCTGAATTTCTTTGCAGCAATTGCAATTTAACGCTGAGAACAGACTAATACATTTTCAATTCATGTTGCAGCAAAATTTCGATCCTAATGGTTCCACTAACTGCTGGTATCGACGATGGAGTAAGCACGGAGCATTCTTTTCATCGAACTATATTTGCTAGGCGCTACTCGACTTTCAAGAATTTCAAAACAGGTATTCGGGCTTTTACTTGCACGAGGGACATTTTGCTCTCGCAATCTCATGACAGCAAAACAGTCGTTCCTTTTACAGGAGAATAAGCCTACAGATAAGAGGTATAATTTTTGTAACAAAACCCATACTGCAAGCAAGAATAAAAAAGGTATTTTTCTACTAACGATCAAAACTTGATATTCAAAAAAATGCTTACATGTTCATGTAGAATGAAGCATTTTAAGACTTTTTTCATGAATAACGTTTTCGTGAGAAATGCTCCGCATTCGAGTTACGTGTGTATTTGACTTCGAAATTTCCATTGTTTTTCTATGGGGGGAAAAGTTAGGTAATGTAAGGTGAGGTTAGGTAAGGTTAGGTTATCAAGTTCACTGCGTGATAGGGATGATAAAAACTGGTTTACGTCCATTATTAAAATCTTATCCCTATCACGCAGTGAACTTGAAAATTTTAGAAAAGCTGAAAAATTAGATAAGAAAATAAGGTTAGGTTAGGGAAGGTTAGGTAAGGTAAAGTTAGGGAAGGTTAGGTAAGGTAAAGTTAGGCAAGGTTAGGTTTGTTTAGCCCTTTAATCGTCACATGCAGAATTTGGGAAGAATTTTTTTTTTCACGTGAAACTCCTTCATTTTTTGACTAGAGTAGCAACTTTTGTTGAAGAAGTTTTTCGTAACCTGTATATTTCTCAAGTTACGAGTCTCTACAATATAGTTGAGCTGCCACATTACGGTGGCTACTATGTTGTTGAGCAGCCTCAATATGGTAGTAAGGTTCACACATACACTAACTCATTGTATCAATATGTTTTTCACAAAGAATATAATAAATATAAAACTTATTTCTCTTCAATGCTAAGATGAAACACCAGGAATGGTAAAAAATAAAAAAAATGAACATTTTGTTCTCGTATCAACTAACAATCTTCTGATTGTTCCATACCAACTAAAAAAAGCCTTTGGATGGCTCCAGTGTAACTGGAAAATGCAACTACAGTCAAGTGCAATTAGCGTCACGGTGCAGGTTCACTTCTTGGGCTAATCAACGGAGCGAGTTTGTTTATTCTTTAGGAACAAGAATGCACCACAATTTGCACACTTGAAGCCAGGGCACATTTTTCTCTAGACTGAGCCTCTAATCCCATGGGCATTGGCCAATGACCAATGAATCCATAAAGGTAAAGGTGAAGTCTACTGGACCGTACCCCCAACTGGAAAAACCACACACACTAATTTGTGCTACACAAATAGAAAGAATGGATAGAGTGTTGCAACGAATTTTTCTCAGTGGCGAGCGAAGACGGAACACCTCTGTCGGTAACACCGACATACCCAAGGCGGAGCAGGGAGGGGTTTCATGATTCCCCCCCCCCCCCCCCC